>CM076579.1:670809744-671146753 GCA_034641835.2 Pinus albicaulis | reverse complement strand
AACTGAGATCATCTCCTAGAACAGACCAACCCTAATTTATATAAAAATTAAAACTGACAGTCCATGATCTCCTTCATATATGCATCATAAATGTATATTCGGTGGTAGATCCACCCTGATATGCTCGTTAAATACATCCCTCCAACTCATTTTAATGGCCAAGTCCTTTTCAAATCAACAAATTTTGTTCCAACAATCACCTTTTGGAAGAACTTCGCCAGACTCATTCCTTCGACATAGTCCAACCTCCCTCAATGCACTATCTTCCATATTCTCCATCTCCCCACGTACTTCACATTGTTCTAAATCTGAATAATCCATCCTTCGACAAAATCATCTACAGTCCTGTGCTCCCGCCATATAATCATTTCGAACCTCCAGGGATGGAGAATTCCATATAAAGCTTCAGTGTGCAATAATTAATACATCTAGGAAAAATTATCCATTCAACTTATCGAGTTGCACCATGCCCCCTTCCAGAACATGCCTGACAATATAAAGGCATAGCCAATGTATTCGTAGATTTCTCGGGAGCTTTGTGAAGTTGATGTCATATAAGAGAAGTAGGTCCCCTTCTTTGAACATATTTTTCTTAATATGTCAACCTTCCCAGGACTTTTCCCTCTCCTTCAGTACTTTTTGGTGAAACCTGTCGATGAGCTTATCTTCCTCCAACATGAGCACTTTCTCCAATCTATGCTCCATAATATCGTAATATGCTATATTTGTAATTATGGTAATGGAAAGATGAGGCACAATGTATTCCATTGGCAGCGGACCTGTAAAATTATTACAAATAGTCTTTTAGACCCATAAAACTATAGGAATGCATAGGTCTTGTTCATCCCTATTGACGTTGGACACCTTTTTCAATGTGTTCTCTAGAATTTTGCTAAAAGCCTCAACCATCCGATTTTCCTGGGGGCGATATGGTGTACTCTTCTAGCGATGCATTCTGAACTTTTTGGTCAATGTTTCAATACTGTTATTCAAGAAATGCATACCACTATTGCTCATCGAGATCTTCAGACACCCAAACCATGACAACATATGTTCAAAAATAAAATCCATCGTTGTATTGCCACTACAATTTTTCACTGGTTCTGCCTTAACCCATCTAGTAAGGAAATATGTTCTAGTAATAATGTATCACACACCTATTTTCTTCTCAAGAGGATCAATCAGTCCCACGAATTTAATCTCGCATTTATTAAAATCTTGCAAAGTATCTTGATGGTTACCGTCATTGCATTCCTTCGCGAAGGTCTTCATGTCCACTAACAAACATCGGAAGCGCTACAATATTCCTTCAAATACTTATGTACGATAGGCCAGAAAAGTCCAATTCGAATAATATTCTGTCCATTGGCCTTCCCTGCATAGTGACATCCAAGAAATCCACCATGTGCTTCAAATAAATATTTTGTTGTTCGTGTTCAGGAACATATCGCTAGTGTATCTCCTCAGCCCCCATCTTATATAGATGTCTTGTGATCAGAGTAAAATAAGTCGCCTTTACTACCAAATATTTCTTCTGGTGTGTAGTGTACTCCGTAGGTGCAACATGCATAGTCAAAAACTGAATGATACCTAGAAAATGTTCATTTGCGACAAAAATAGCAAATAACTGCGCATGAGGTAGCGCTTCCTAAATATTCGTTGTCTCTTTGTCTGTCTCAATCCTAGAAAAATGGTTCGGTCCACCATTCAAACATATGGACCCAAAAATTATTTAGAAATCATACTCTTGGAACAACAATAACCATCAACAAATATTCCTCCCCAAAACGGGCTTGTTGGCCAGGTATTTCGAAGCAGAGTGGTCTGTGAAAATTTTGAAGTGCACACCTAATAAATAGTGTATGAACTTTTGCAGTGCACATACGATGTCGAGTCCTTCGCACTCTGTGTTGGAGTAGTTTTTTTCTTCCTTAGACAACTTCCTACTTGCAAAATCCACAAGGTGATCTTGATTGCCTTAGCCTAGCTGCACTAATACAGCTCCCAAAGCTATGTAAGATGCATTGACATGTACATGAAATTCCTTTGGCGCGTGTGGAAAGATTAGAATACGAAAAATTTCCATATTTTCTTTCATTACATCAAATATCTTCACACAATAACCATCCCAATAGAACTTGACATATTTATTCAGTCAATTTTCCATTGGCACAATGATCTGCATGTAGGTCTTGATAAATTTCCTATAATACCTTGAATTCCCGAGCGTCATTCTTATCTGCTTCACATTTGTCGGTGGTGCCAAATTGAGAATCACAACGATCTTCACAAGGTCTAGCTGTAGTTTTTAACCTTGTATGGAAATTATCTACAAATGAATCTAAAAAACAGAAAATCAACAATAGCAAGAGAAAAAAAATAAAATAGATATACACAGAGATTTTCCCTTGTATCCCAAATCGGGATGATTAGCTTGATTTTTCATTATATTCATTTAAGTGCTACAAGACATATATCTACATGCCGAAGCATACATAAAACCTAATCCATTAACCCTGGATTAGAACATAACTATAGTTCCCTTGACCGGATCTACAAAATAACAGGGGCCAAAAACCATCGTCCCCCAAAACCATGTGTAAAAACAATGCACAAAACGATGGGTGGGTCTGCCCACCGAAAAATATTTTCCTAGGGCACTGCCCCAGACCCTGACATGGGGCCTGCCGCCCTCCTATCACCCCCCTGATGTGACTGGCGCAATGTACAATGTGTGGAACTAATCGTGGAAAGAATAATCAATCGAGCTCTTTAACACCCATTGTTTCTCTATACCAAGAGAAATTCTAAGTGCTCATAGACTTCATCAATGCATCTGCAAAATTCTTCACATTGTCCAACTTTACCAGCGACACCCTTTTATCCTCAATGATATCTCTCACAAACTGATATTGAACATCAATGTGCTTTGTCTTTGAATGATAAGTAGGGTTCTTAGCCAAGAAAAATGGACTTCATCTCTCAGAGTCTATCCTTATAGCTTGCTGCACCAACCCTATACTTGAACACAATATTTGCAACAAAAATTCTTCCTTTCTTGCATTAGTGACGACACTAACTACACCTCCCAATAGGCTAAACACATACCCACTTGTAGATATTCTTTGGTCCAGATCTCCAACCCAGTCTGCATCAACAAAACCATGAATTTCCATCACTCCTTCCAATCTTGGTCTTCCTTGGTAACAAAATCCATAATCACTAGTACCACACAAATATCTTAAAACCTACTTCATTGTTGTCCAATGCTCCTTCCCTAGGTTTTACATAAACCTACACAAAACTCCCATTGTATGTGCAATGTCTGGTTTAGTACAGACCATTGCATATATTAGGCTACTCACTCCACTTTCATATGTAACATGAGACATATCCTCCTCTTCTTCTTGTGTGTTGGGACACTGTTCAATAGACAACTTTACACCTACAGGAATAGGAACATTCACCGATTTACTATCTCGCCTATTGAACCTCTGCAATATAGTCTTGACATACTTCCTCTGGTCTAACTAGATCTTCCTCTTTGCCTGATATCTCTTAATTTCCTTGCCCAAAATATAGTTTGCAGCACCAATATCCTTCATGTCGAATTTGTAGAACAGTTGGGTCTTCAAATCTTGGATAATATCTTTGTCATTTCCAATAAACAACATATCATCCACATACAAGACCAAATAAATAACACAGTCACCAATTAATTTAAATTAAACACATTGATCCTCCTTGCTTCTGGTGACGCCAAGACCCTGTATATAGGTATCAAATTTCTGATACCACATCCTTGCTAAATATTTTAAATCATATAGATACTTCTTTAACCTGCATACTAGTTCTTTCTTCCCCTTCACCATAAAGCCTTTAGGCTATTTCATGTATATCTCCTCTTCTAGAACCTCGTGAAGAAATTATTTCTTCACATCCATATGTTCTACCTCAAAATCAAATGCAGCAGCAACAGATAAAAGTAATCTAATAGAAGTAACTTTGGCAACATGAGAAAAAATATCACCAAAATCAATTCCCAACACCTAGGAATAACCTTTTTAAACCAACCTAGCTCTGTATTTCTCCACCTTTCCTTCTACATTCATCTTCTTCTTAAACACCCATTTTCTCTCGATGGGCTTCCTTCCAGCTGGAAACTCCACCAGATCCCATGCCTCATTTTTATGAAAGGATGCCATTTCATCAACCATGGCCTCCTTCCAAAGTTTTCCATCCTCTGAATCTACTGCCTCCATGATGGTGATGGGATCATCATCAGATATAGCTAAAGCAAATTTCTAACACAAATAATATGGACTATACCTTTCTGGATGTCTTCTTTCCTGAACTGATCTTCTCACAACAAGAGTTTGTGGCTCTTCCTCTTCTGAGTCTTCTTTTGTTGTAGATTCTGATTCATTCTCCTTTAGCTCAAGCTCTATCTTCTCAGGTTCCCTTGGTAGGACTTCATGTTTAACAACATATTTCACCTCTTTAAACACCACATATCAGTTTTACACAACCTTCCTTGTTTCTCGGTTCCAAAGCTTGTAACCCTTTAAACCATCCTTATACCCAATAAAGATGCACATTTCAGATTTATTATCCAACTTGGTCCTTTTTTCCTTTGGAACATGTACATATGCATCACATCAAAATACCCTGAGATGTGAAAGAGAGGGTTTCTTACGAGTCCATACCTCATGTGGTGTCTTATCCTCCAATGCTAATGAAGGTGATTTGTTAACCAGGTAACATGTAGTCTCTAGTGCCTTTGCCCAGAATTCTTGTCCTAACTCGGTACCACTTAACATGCTTCTTGCCTTTTCCATCATCGTTCTGTTCATTCTTTTTGCAACTCTGTTTTGCTGAGGCATGTATTTAGTAGTCTTCTGCCGTGCTATACCACACTTCTTACAAAAATATTCAAATTCCTTCTTGTAGAGCTCCCCACCATTATCTGTCCTCAGCACCTTTATATTCTTCTCTTTCTAGTTTACCACCAGAGCCTTAAATTATTTAAATATGTCAAAGAGTTCAGATTTATTACTCAAGAAATATATCGATGTATTCCTTTAGAAGTCATCTATGAATTAAAAATAATACACAGACTTACCCAGAGATGGAACTGACACAGGTCCAAACACATAACTGTGCACAAGCTCTAAGATCTTGTTCGCCCTCTTAGCACCAGAAGGAAAACTCACTCGATTCTGCTTCCCATATAGACAATGTTAACAAAAATTGAAATCTAGAGGGAAATTAGACATAACTTCTACCATACCATTTCCATGGAGTATCAAAAGGCCCTTCTCTCCAATATTGCCAAGCCTTTGATGCCATAGCATGGTCTTTTCTCCAGAGACCGCTAGGCTTTCCGCTCCACTTTCAGGAACCACATAGTTTTTGCACCCATCAATAATAGTGCTACCCTGAAGCTTGTATAGAGTTCCAATCTGAACTCACCACATTAATACTAGTGCTCCCCGAACCATCTTACAAGTATCTTTCTCGAACACTGTTTTCCACCTGCATCATCCATCTTGCTTATAGATGTAACACCCCCAATTCATGTGTTTGAATTTCAAAGTTAGACATTTGAACTTTAATCCTAAGGGGAGTGGACCCCAAAGGATAAATCTGTTTTTACACCTGCATCATCCATCTTGCTTACAGAAATCAGATTTCTGGCCAATGCAGGGATATGCAGAACACTAGGAAGTGTTCTTATCCTTCCACCTTGCAGCTTCAGCTTGACCTTTCCACGTCCGATGATTCTGGCCCTCCTATCATCCCCTAGGAAGACATCACCACCATCATATTTCTCATACTCGCAGAACCACTCCCTATGGGGAGTGAAGTGAAGGGATGCACCTGAGTCAATCAACCATGACTCATGATCTACATGTGTATTTGAAGAAGAAGCCAAATACACATCCCCACCTTCATCCGAGGTGGTTTTTGCCTCTGCAGAAGGACCTTCATCGGATCCCTTTCCTTTCTCAGAATCTTTAGATCTGCATTCCTTTTTGTAGTGCCCTTCCTTTCCGCATTTCCAGCACACCTTTACAAACTTTCCAGGAGATTTAGATCTCCCTCTAGATTTAGATCTCCCACTCGAAACCTTATTCTTGTTTCTGTTCTGGGACCTTCCTCGTACAGATAAGACATCTCCATTCTGACCCTCCATATTTCTCCGTCTCATTTCCTCCGACAGCAAGGCTGAGACAATGTCATCAAAATTCAAGGTAGTTGTATTGCTACCTATTGCAATAACCAGACTATCCCATGAGTCTGGTAGAGAACACAACAAACTAATGCACTTATCTTCATCTGAGATTTTAATATCAACAGATGACAGCTGACTTACCACAGTATTGAAGGCGTTCAGATGCTCTGTCACCGAGTCTCCATCCTTCATCCTCAGGTTATACATCTTTTTCCGCAGGAACAATTTATTCACCGGAGACTTAGATTGGTACAAAGTCCCTAGCTTGTCCCACAAGGTCTTCGTCGTAGCTTCCCCAGATACATTCAACAATACTGAATCTGAGACACACAACCGTATTGTGCTCTTAGCCTTCCGATCCAGTTTCTTCCAATCTTCATCTGACATTGCCGTTGGTTTAGTACCTGGATCTACCGCGATCCATTGATCTTTATCCACCAGCAGATCCTCCATCTTGAGCTTCCACAACTCAAAACTCTGACCATTAAATTTCTCGATCTCTATCTTTCCGCCGCTCGCCATATTCTTTCACCGCAAGAATCGATCCCGCGGATCTCCCACTGCACAGGGTCTACCACAGGCCGAAAAACCCTCAACAACAAAGCGTCCCCTTGGCGAAAGCGGCTACGATACCAAATGTAGGTTTTAACCCACGAACAAATTATCTACACGAATCTTATAATAGAAAATAAACGGTGCCGAGAGCATAAAACATAAAGCAGATAGACACAGAGATTTTCCCCTGGATCCCAAATTGGGACGACCAGCTTGATTTTTCATTATATTCCTTTTAGTGTTACAACACATATATATACATGCCGAAGCATACATAAACCCCAATCCATTAACCCTGGATTAGAACATAACCGTATTTCCCTTAACAGGATCTACAAAAATACCAGGGGTCGAAAACCATCGAACCCCAAAACCATGTGCAAAACCATGCACAAAACCATGGGCGGATCCGCCTATGAGTGGGTCCGCACAAAAACAAAGTTTGGCCGGGGCGCTGCCCCGGACCCCAACGGTGGGGACTGCTTCGCCCCTCGTGACCCCCCAGCTACACCCGACACAACATACAGCGCGTGGAGCTAATCGTGGAAAGAATATAACACATACCCAACACAGAGCTATTCTTCAGTAGGTATTACGCAGTGGAGGCAGGCTAGTAGGAGGCAGAGATCGGTGCATGGATTTGCAAGATTGTTCCTGATTAGTGTATGACGATTGTACTATACTGAGAGCTTGATAAGCTTTGTATGAGAATTGTCATATGATTCCATGATACATAATATATAGTTGGGGTTTTCAGCTTCAATCTTTCCTGATTAAAAACAAATGTGTTATGTATGTGATTATTTTTATTTATGATTTACATGTGTGTGCAATTAATTTTCCGCAAAAGATTAACAAGTGGAATTGATTCAGTATTTTGGAAGAAGTTAAATATTGTGAGATCAGGTGAATCTAGGACATATGCATGCTTAGTGCATATAATTTATACATGGTATTAGAGCATTGTTGTTGAATATTGCAATTGTAAAGTGAGTTTGTGGTGGTGGACAATTCGAATTTGCTACAGAAGATTCTTGGTGCAGAAGTTGAGTATACATTGAAATGGATTTCAATGGGTTGTGATTGGAGTATGCCCTTTATTAGAGCTTGAATTACATAGCCTGGAAGGACAGGATGGAGGTGATGCTGGAGGATAATGGACTAAAGGAGTTCATCGATAGCGATGTTCCTAAGCCAGGATCTAGCGATGTTGCATTGCTTGACGCATGGCAAAAGAAGACAGAAAATACGAGGAGAATTCTGTTGGAAGGTGTGAAGGATCATATTGTGTCTAGCCTTCACAGGAAAGCCACTCCATTCTTAATGTGGAAGGCTTTGACACACTTATTCCAAAGCAGAAGGGACTAGAGGAAGTTGGCGCTTAAAGACAAGCTCAGAAAAATAAAAATGGAGAAGGGCGACAATATTCCAAAATACCTCACGAAGTTTGTTCACTACAAGGATGAACTGGGAAGTGTGGGGGTTACTGTTGATGAAGAATAATTGGTGAGCTTGGCTCTCCTTGGGCTTACGAAGAGTTTTCATAGCTATGAAGACTCTATCAATGGATGGGAGAAACTGTCAGGATGGGAGTGACTTTGGTCGGATCTTGTGCAGGAGGAGAGAAGGCGGGGTACCAGTGATGGATCTTCATCGAATAATGAAGATGAAGAGAATTTCGCTTTGTCTTCCAATGTAGTTTTTAACCTTGAACATAAATTATCTACACACGAATCTTATAACAGAAAATAAACAATAGCGAGAGCATAAAACATAAAACAGATAAACACAGATATTTTCCCCTGGATCCCAAATTGGGACAACCAGCTTGATTTTTCATTATATTCCTTTTAGTGTTACAACACATATATATACATGCCGAAGCATACATAAAACCCAATCCATTAACCATGGATTAGAACATAACCGTAGTTCCCTTGACTAGATCTACAAAATACTAGGGGCCGAAAACCACTGTACCCCAAAACCATGTGCAAAATCATGCACAAAACATGGGTGGGTCCGCACACCAAAAATTTTTTTGCTGGGGCACTGCCCCAGACCCCAACAGTGGGGGCTACCTCCCCCCTTGTGACCCCCCTGCTGCGCTCGGCACAACGTACAACGGATGGGGCTAGTCGTGGAAAGAATATAACACATACCCAACATTCTCCCACTTTTTGTTTTCTTTCCACAGGGGGCCACAGCAGAGATTAGTCATTGGGCCAATTCTTCAACAACCATTATTTCTCTACACCAAGAGAACTTCTGAGTGCTCACAGACTTCGTCAATGCATCTGCAACATTCTTCAAAGTGTCCACCTTTACCAACAACACCCATTTAGCCTCAACCATATCTCTAACAAAGTGATATTGAACATCAATGTGCTTTGTCTTTGAATGGTAAGCAGGGTTCTTAGCCAAGAAAATTGCACTTTGGCTATCACAGTCTATCCTTATAGCTTGCTATACCAACCCCATACTTGAACACAATATCTGCAACCAAACTGCTTCCTTGCTTGCATGAGTGGCTGCTATGTATTCTGCCTCTGTAGTTGAAAGAGCCACTACAGACTGTCTTTTACTCATCCAACTGACTGTGCCTCCAAATAGGCTAAAAACATACCCACTTGTAGATCTTCTTTGGTCCAGATCTCTAGCCCGGTCTGCATCAACAAAACCACGAATGCCCAACATTCTTTCCAATCCTGGTCTTCCCTGGTAGCACAAGCCATAATCACTAGTGCCACGTAAATATCTGAAAACCCGCTTCACTGCTGTCCAATGCTCCTTCCCTGGGTTTGACATAAACCTGCTCAATACTCCCATTGCATGTGCAATGTCTGGTCTAGTATAGACCATTTCATACATCAGGCTACCCACTTCACTTGCATATGGAACACGGGACATATCCTCCTCTTCTTCTTGTGTCTTGGGACACTGTTCAGCAGACAGTTTTGCACCTACAGGAATAGGAACACTCACCGGTTTACTATCCTGCATATTGAACCTCTGCAATATAGTCTCGACATACTTCCTCTGGTTTAACCAGAGCTTCCTCTTTGCCCGATCTCTCTTAATTTTCATGCCCAAAATATAGTTTGCAACACCAAGATCCTTCATGTCGAATTTGGAGAACAGTTGGGTCTTCAAATCTTGGATAATTTCTTTGTCATTTCCAATCAACAACATATCATCCACATACAAGACCAAATAAATAACACGGTCACAAATTAATTTAAAATAAACACGGTGATCCTCCTTGCTTCTGGTGAAGCCAAGTCCCCGTATATAGGTATCAAATTTCCGATACCACATCCTTGGTGACTATTTTAACCCATACAGAGACTTCTTCAACCTGCATACCAGTTCTTTCTTACCCTTCACCATAAAACCTTCAGGTTGCTTCATGTATATCTCCTCTTCTAGATCCCCGTGAAGAAATGCTGTCTTCACATCCATCTGTTCTATCTCAAAATCAAATGCAGCAGCAACAGATAAAAGTAATCTAATAGAAGTAACTTTGGCAACATGAGAAAAAATATCACCAAAATCAATTCCCGGCACCTGGGAATAACCTTTTGCTACCAACCGAGCTTTGTATTTCTCCACCTTGCCTTCTACATTCATCTTCTTCTTAAACACCCATTTTCTCCCAATGGGCTTCCTTCCAGCCGGCAACTCCACCAGATTCCATGCCTCATTTTTGTGCAAGGATGCCATTTCATCAACCATGGCCTCCTTCCAGAGTTTTCCATCCTCTGAATCTACTGCCTCCCTGACAGTTCTGGGTTCATCATCAGTTATAGTTAAGGCAAAACCTGAACAGAAAGCAGATAGACTATACCTTTCTGGTTGCCTTCTTTCCCGAACTGATCTTCTCAAAGCTGGAGTTTGTGGCTCTTCATCTTCTGAGTCTTCTTCTATTGTAGAGTCTGATTCATCCTCCTTTAGCTCAAACTCTATATTCTCAGGTTCCTTTGGTAGGACTTCATGTTTAACAACATCTTTCACTTCTCTAAACACCACATCTCGGTTGTACACAACCTTCCTTTTTTCTGGGTTCCAAAGCTTGTAACCCTTTAAACCATCCTTATACCCAATAAAGATGCACCTTTCAGATTTATTATCCAACTTGGTCCTTTTCTCCTTTGGAACATGTACATATGCATCACATCCAAATGCCCTTAGATGTGAAAGAGAAGGTTTCTTACCAGTCCATACCTCATGTGGGGTCTTATCCTCCAACACTGATGAAGGTGATCTGTTAACCAGATAGCATGCAGTCTCCACTGCCTCTGCCCAGAATTCTTGTCCTAACCCGGTACCACTGAGCATGCTTCTTGCCTTTTCCATCAGTGTTTTGTTCATTCTTTCTGCAACTCCATTTTGTTGAGGTGTGTATGGAGTAGTCTTCTGTCGTGCTATACCACACTTCTTACAGAACTCTTCAAATTCCTTCTTGCAGAACTCCCCACCATTATCTGTCCTCGACGCCTTTATCTTCTTCTCTGTCTGGTTTTCCACCAGAGCCTTAAATTCTTTAAATTTGTCAAAGACTTCAGATTTCTTCCTCAAGAAATATATCCATGTATTCCTTTAGAAGTCATCTATGAATGAAACATAGTACACAGACTTTCCCAGTGATGGAACTGACACAGGCCCAAACACATCACTGTGCACAAGTTCTAATATCTTGTTAGCCCTCTTAGCACCAGAAGGAAAACTCACCCGATTCTGCTTCCCATATACACAATGTTCACAGAAATCGAAATCCAGAGAGCAATTAGACATACCTTCTACCATACCATTTCTATGCGATATCGAAGGCCCTTCTCTCCAATATGTCCAAGCCTTTGATGCCATAGCATGGTCTTTTCTCCAGAGACAGCTAGACTTTCTACTCCACTTTTAGGAACCACATAACTATTACACCCATCAATAACAGTGCTACCTTGTAGCTTGTACAGAGTTCCAGTCTGAACTCCCCGCATTAATACCAGTGCTCCGAGAACCATCTTGCAGGCATATTTCTCGAACACTGTTTTTACACCTGCATCATCCATCTTGCTTACGGAAATCAGATTTATGGCCAATGCAGGAATATGCAGAACACCAGGAAGTGTTCTAATCCCTCCACCTTGCAGCTTCAGCTTGAACTTTCCACTTCCGATGATTTTTTCCTTCCTATCATCCCCCAGGAAGACATCACCATCATATTTCTCATACTCACAGAACCAGTCACTATGGGGAGTGAAGTGAAAGGATGCACATGAGTCAATCAACCATGACTCATGATCTACATGTGTATTTGAAGAAGAAGCCAAATACACATCCCCACCTTCATCTGAGGTGGTTTTTTCCTCTACAGAAGGAGCATCATTAGATCCCTCTCCTTTCTCAGGAGCTTTAGATCTGCACTCCTTTTTGTAGTGCCCTTCCTTTCCGCATTTCCAACATACCTTTACAAACTTTCTAGGAGATTTAAATCTCCCTCTAGATTTGGATCTCCCACTCGAAACCTTATTCTTGTTTCTGTTTTGGGACCTTCCTCGTACAGATAAGGCATCTCCATTCTGGCTCTCCATATTTCTCCATCTCATTTCCTCCGACAACAAGGTTTAGACAATGTCATCAAAATTCAAGGTAGTTGTATTGCTACCTATTGCAATAACCAGACTTTCCCACGAATCTGGTAGAGAACACAACAAACTGATGCACTTATCTTCATCTGATATTTTAATATCAACAGATGATAGCTAACTGCAGAGTATTGAAGACGTTCGAGATGTATACGTCACCGAGTCTCCATCCTTCATCCTCAGGTTATACAGCTTTTTCCACAGGAAAAAATCATTCACCAGAGACTTAGATTGGTACAAAGTCCCAAGTTTTTCCCACAAATTCTTTGTCGTAGCTTCCCCAGATACATTCAACAATACTAAATCTGAGACACACAACCGTATTGTGCTCTTAGCCTTCCGATCCAGTTTATTTTAGTCTTCATCTGACATTGCCGTTGGTTTAATACCTGGATCTACCGTGATCCACTAATCTTTATCCACAAGTAGATCCTCCATCTTGAGCTTCCACAACTCAAAACTCTGACCATTAAATTTCTCGATCTCTATCTTTCCGCTGCTCGCCATCTTCTTTCACCGCAAGAATCGATTCTGCAGATCTCCCACTGAACAGGGTCTACCTCAGGCCCAAGAAAAAAAATATCAGCATCAAAGGTGTCCCCTTGAAGCCGAAACAACTTTGATACCAAATGTAGGTTTTAACCCTGAACAGAAATTATCTACACACGAATATTATAATAGAAAATAAACAATAGCGAGAGCATAAAACATAAAACAGATAAACACAGAGATTTTCCCCTAGATCCCGAATTGGGATGACCAGCTTGATTTTTCATTATATTCCTTTTAGTGTTACAACACATAGATATACATGACGAAGCATACATAAACCCCAATCCATTAACCCTGGATTATAACATAACCTTAGTTACCTTGAACGGATCTACAAAATACCAGGGACCGAAAACCATCGTACCTCAAAACCATGTTCAAAATCATGCAAAAAACATGGATGGGTCTGCCTATGAGTGGGTCCGAACCCCAACAGTGGGGGCTGCCTCCCCCCTTGTGACCCCCCTGCTACGCCCGGCGCAACGTACAACGCGTGGGGCTAGTCGTGGAAAGAATATAACACATACCCAACAACCAAAGCAAGGAAATGGAAGAGGAAGAAACACCCTTCAAAATTTGATGCTAAAGGCAAGAATCAGGATTTTTCCAAAGTGAAGTGTTTTCACTGTCACGAACATGGACATTTCACCACTAATTGTCCACAAAAGAAGAAGAACAAGAAGGCTGCTGGATCTACAGCTGGAGAGGCCTTAGCCTCGCAATTTGAACTTGATTTCTCTTTGATAGCATGCTTGGTTTCGAGCTATATGGGATCGGTGTGGTATCTTGATAGTGGTGCGTCTTTCCATATGACGGGAGATAAGGAGTTGTTTAGTGACTTGGAGGAGAAGGACCTCTAGATGCATATAGAGATGGGCAACGATGGTCGGTACAGTGCGACTGGCACAGGGACCATTACCTTTGAGAGGGAGTCCGGTAATCCATTCTTGTTGAAGAATGTTATACATTTTCTAAGTTTGAAGAAGAACTTGGTCTCGGTCGCAATGCTGGAAGACAAAGGTTATGATGTTGTTTTTAGTGAGGGAAAAAATTTCCTTCGACATAAAACAACTGGTCAAACCAAGAATATAGGGGTTCAAATTAAGAATCTCTACAAGCTAGAGGTAGATGGCTGCGCTGCAATGGTGTGCAAAGCAGAAGAAGTGGCGAGCCAGGATGAGTGCGAATTATGGCACAGGAGATTGGGCCATCTTCACCATGGCACTTTGAAAATTTTGCAACATATTTCTATTGGACTTCCCAAGGGTACTCTTGCGCAGTCAGATCAGTGCAAGGGATGTAATATGGGTAAGTTTGTGAAGACCACCTTTCATGAGAAGGAGAACCATGCTTCAGTGATCCTGGAGAGAATTCACACATACGTGCCTGGACCTTTCTCGGTTTCTTCAACAACAAAACACAGGTATTATGTTATATTTGTTGATGACCACCTTTCTCGTAGATGTTGGATCTTCTTCATGCAGAAGAAGAGTGAAACGTTGTCAAAGTTCTGTGAGTTTAAGGAATTAGTGGAGAAGGAGTCGAGGAAGCAAGTGAAAGCTCTATGGAGCGATAATGGTGGTGAATACATATCGGGCGAATTCAAAAACTTCTGTAGAAAAGAAGGAATTCGAATAGAACTCATAGCGCCTCATAACCCACAACAGAAAAGGGTTGCGTAGAGGAAGAACAGAACGATCGTGGGTGTTTCACAAGCGATGATGCATGATCAGGGCCTACCGATGCACTTATGGGTGGAAGCATGGAACACTGTGGTTTATGTGAAAAACCATTGTCCTCATAGAGTACTTGGCATGAGTACACCCGAAGAAGATTTTAATGGTAAGAAGCCTGATATTTCTCATTTGAAGATTTTTGGCTCACCTGTTTACATTCATGTGAAAAAGAACGCCAGGAAGAAGCTGGAGCCGACTGTAGAAGTTGGGATATTTTTGGGGTACACATAAACACCCCATAATTATCGTGTGTATTTTCCAGACAGTCGGATGACTATTGTGCGACGAGATATAAAATTCAATGAGGTGAAAGCCATGAAGTTGTCGCTTGAGAGGGAGCTACACTTGCATGCGGAGGAGGAACTTCTTGTTCCCAAATATGAGCCTCTATATGTGGATCAACCACATGAGGAGATTCATGGAGTGGAAGAGTCCACTCATGCAGAGCCAAACATCAGACAAGGTAGAAAGCGTACCACGGAAGCTGAGAGACTGAAGCTTGATGCGGCACAGAATGTAGGATTTCCTACATCACAGCGCAGACAGAGACAGTCACCTGACCGTTATACTGGATACATGGCTCTTATGAGCAAGTGTATCGTGACAGAGCCATATTATTTTGAAGAAGCAGTGCAGGAGCCCGCATGGGTAGATGCCATGGTGGAGGAGTATGCCTCCATTGTCAGAAATAGTGCTTGGGACATTGTTCCAAGGCCGGTGGGAAAATCAGTTGTAGGATCAAGATGGATCTACAAGGTAAAGCAACTTGTTGATGGGAGCGTTGAGAAGTATAAGGAAAGATTTGTTGCCCAGGGCTTCTCACAGATCGAGGAGATTGAATATGAAGAAACCTTTGCACCTGTCGCATGATATTCTTCCATATGGACCATCCATGCTCTCTCAGTGTAGATGGGTTGGCACATTCATCATATGGATGTGAAGGTTGTGTTACTTAATGGGATCATTGAGGAAGAGCTATACATTGAGCAGCCTGAAGGATTTGAGATCTTCAACAACGAGTCGCATGTGTGCAAGCTCAAAAGAGCATTGTATGGGATGAAACAAGCACCCCGTGCTTAGTACACTCAGATTGATAGCTATTTCACTGGACTTGGCTTCACCAAGAGTGAGGCAGATGCAAACCTGTACCAGATTGTGGTGGAGGGTAAGATTTTAATAATTGTACTTTATGTTGATGACTTAATACTAATAGGTGATGATCAGTTGATACACTGATGAAAGTTAGATCTTGCAAAGGAGTTTGAGATGAAGGATTTGGGCCTGCTTCATTATTTCCTTGAATTGGAAATATGGCAGCGGGAAGATGAACTATTTGTGTCTCAAGGAAAGTATGCCTGGGAGATACTAGGGAAGTTTCACATGCAAGGCTGCAAGCCTATCGACACTCCTCTTCCAGGAAATTGGAAGAAAGAGGATGCTACATTGGTAGAGGTAGTGGATGCCACTGTTTATCAATAGTTGGGGGGTTTGCTCATGTATTTAGTTAATACAAGACCAGACATATGCTATGTGGTGAACCAGATTTCACAAGCAATGGTTAATCCTACCAAGTTATTTTGGAAGGCAGGCAAGCACTTCCTGAGATATCTCAGGGGCACATATGAGTATGGTTTATGGTACAGACAGACGGATGAGGTGAATTTGCACAGCTTCACGGATGCAGATTGGGAAGGAAGCCCAATAGACAGAAAGATCACATCAAGAGGGATTTTCAATATCGGATCTACGACATTTCTTGGTACAGCAGGAAACAAAGATCTGTGGCACTTAGTTCAGCGGAAGAAGAATACATGGCAGCAAGTGAAGCTGCATGTGAGGCTATCTGGATGAGGAAGATTCTAGTTGGTTTGTTCGGTTCACATTTAGATCCCACAGTGATACATTGTGATAATCAGAGTTGCATTAAACTCTCAATTAATCCTGCGTTTCATGATAGATCTAAACATATTGATATTAGGTGTCATCATATCAAAGATTGTGTGCAGCGGAAGATCATGTTGCTTCAGTACATTCCTGAAGCAACTTCTTCCTTTTTTGAAAAGGAAGAACTTCTTCCTTTTTTGAAAAGGATGACAGTCCTGTAAGCAGCTTTATAGATCAGCAGGTTGAAGAGGTTTATATGGCTGAAAGTGATGAAAGAGAGAGTCTCATTTCAGATCTACCCATAGAAGAAGACAACATGCAGATTGCAGATTGTGATAATGTCCAGTCAGCTATTTCAGATCAACATTCAGATTGTGATGACCAGGAATACCTTGTGCTGAATCCCATAAAGGAGAACTCTGCTGTTGAGATCACCTGGAATGCAGAAGACACAGTTATGGATCCATATGTTCTCGGTTCATTAGAACACAACTTGCATGAGAAGGTAATTCAGTTAGTTCATGAAAAACAAGATGAGATCTTCTTTCAAGTAAGTGAAAAAGTTTCTCTTGATGAAGTTATGGTAGATGATAGAAATGTCATGTTTGAGCTTCAAGAATCATTGGAAGTTTCTTTTCTCATGATTGATGACTGTAATGAAAATCCGGCTGTCCTATCATATGAAGATGACCTACCATATTTTCAGACTACAGAAGATCAGACCATTTAGGATTTCCATTCAGATTCTTCTTCATATGTTTCATGTGTTGAAATGTTTTTACAAGAGGAGATCTGCTCATCTACATGTTCAGAGTTTTTTGAAGCCCAGGAGCATAATTTTACTGAAGTACATGATGAAGACAGATCAGAATCAGGAGAGAAAGACACCTTGTTTCTTCAGCAGGAGGTAAATCTTCATGTTTTTCAGGATCCAATGGCAGATTTGTTGCAGTCAGCTGTGAAAGTGTTTATTGCAGTGTTCAGTGATGAAGGAGATCATGGTCAATTATGTTTTTTGATGCCCAGTTATCAGTATTTATTGTTGACCAGCATATCTGATCAGGGAAATCAATCAAGAAGGCTTCTGCTTGATTGGTTACATTGGCATTATGATATAGTTTCATGGTATATTGTCTTGTAAGAAACCCAGGCGGTTATATACTGCCATCAAGTTTTAAGTTGTAATTTCAGGTCTTAGTCATGTTGAGTCATTTGTCGAGTCAGTTTTCAGTCTTTTCAGTCAGTTTCAATTAATAAATGAGTCAAAATATTGTGTGGTTGGTCGAAATAATGATTCCATTGCCCAATGGATGGAGCCACTGTCTACTCTCCCAAAGATCTGCAGTTCTTGGCACCTCCAAGAAGCGGCAGCTGCCATCCCCATTGGAGCCAATGTTATACTCAATCTTGTCAGTCCTCTGTCAGAGTCAAATTCACCAAAGTTCATTTCCCGTCATTTGCAGTCATTAATGCTACTTTGGTCAAAATAGTCATTTTCAGAGTTAAGGTCTAGTGGTTTTTCTTCAAACATGTCGAATAATGCCTGTAGGCTAGAGGAAGGTTCAATAAATTTTTATTTCAGGATTGTCATCGTCAAAAATACTCAAAGATATTTCTTCTTCAAAACTCTGTTTTGAAGAAGAAATTATCAAATTTGTTTTATGATACGCTCCATTCACAAAATGAACTCTTGGAAAATCATCCTAATTGTCGAAATACAACACGCTCAGCAGTTTGGTGGAGTTTGATGGTTATTATCTTGAAAGTGAACCATGTGTGGCTTGTAGTTGTCCAGAAGTGCCTTATACAAGAATGAAGTTGGACAATCTGAAATCTGAGACCAAGTTCAATGACAACTGAAACATTGTCAAATGCACAGGTAGCCACACTATCCAGAGTGTCACGATGACTGTTCATGATGCTCGCCGGTCAAAATCAGTTAAAGTGCTCAATTTATATTACAATAATAGGCCTATTTGCACTACAACACCATGGCATACATTGGGCGGGTTTCATGTTTGCACCAATGGTTTTGACTTGGATATTATGCATCAGAGCGATTGGCCTCTATAATATTATTTGCTGGAATCCACATGTACATCGGGCACTCTCTCCATATTACATGTACAAATTTTTGAAAAAAGACACAACGGGGAGGTTGGATGTCCTTGGGAGGAATTCTATTGTGCATCACTGGTTCTGAGGCAATGTTTGCAGACCTCGGGCACTTCTCACAATTACCAAGCAAGAAATTGTCAAAACGCCCAAAAGAAAAGCCGAGTTGAAGTCTGGAGGGATGGAAATGCGTTTTAGAAGGGCCGAGACAGGGTGTAGAGAGTGCACGCAGTGCATACAAAGGAGCGCGCGATGCACTGAGGAGAAATTGGCAGTGTAGTTTAACACTGGCGTGGCGCATAGAATGCCCGCGGTGCATTGGGCCTCTCGCGCGGCGCACACTACAGAAAACCCAAAAAATTCGTGCTATTCCTCCAGAGATAGGCAGATTCAATGAGTTGAAAATCTTGGAATTGAATAGAAATTGTCTCGAGGGATCGTTGCCGATGGATCTGGGTCAGTTGCAGAGTCTAAATGTGCTAAATATTTCTGAGAATTCCATCACTGGCTCCATTCCTAAAGAAATTTCCCATTGCACGGAATTGACAGATTTGAAATTAGATACAAATAATCTCAATGGATAATCTCAATGGATCAATACCATTGGAACCTGCTCAGTGACACAATCTCAGGCCGCTTCACTTGGTACGTAATTCGGGCAAGCTGGAGATTCTTGCCATTGCAAACAATCTACCCCAAGGATCCATTCCCTCCCAAATTGGCCAATGTGCTAGTTTGAAACGATTGGTATTTAATAACAATAATCACAGTGGTGTTATCCCAGATTTGCTTAAGTTTCAAACCTTTTATTGTTTCTTATGTGGATCTAAGTAGCAATCATCTGGAAAGGAGAATCCCCTCGAGCCTTGGGAAATGTAATAATCTCAGATATATAGACCTGTCGATGAATAATTTAATGGGCAGTATGCCAAAAGAATTTGGGCAGTTATCAAATGCTGGAGGCGGTGATGGGGTAACTACAGCTGGCTCACGATATGGTGACAGTCAAACTCAAAATTAAACAAAGAACAACTACCATGCAGAAAGATAGGTTCGATTGCCTATTTTGGTTTTCAGTTATGATTTCAGAGGCTCTACATTATAGTTTCCGCATTCTAATTGGTCATCAATAAACAAATGTAATGCTACTCCTTTTTAGACCAGACTTTTCCTATTTTCATGGTTATTGATGTAACAGCTCCCTATTTTTCATCGATCTTTAGGGGAAATGCTGTTATCTTTTATTTATTGAATTGTGATCATTTGAAGGAGGAGAGAGTTCTGGAAAACAGTGGCAGAGGTGTGTGGAGGAAAAATCAGTGTTTCATTGTACAGTTTTGACAGAGAAATAATTAAATGGCGCAGCTCTGATTTGTAAGATCCTCGCGGTATGAGTTTAGCAATTGTGTCTTTCTTTCTGTTTCATATGTAGCCTGTGATGTTCAACATTTCATTCATTATCAATTCTAATTGAATGCTTTTAAGTAGAAAAGGCAGAATTCAGCTTGCTGCTCTGCCTTGGAAAAGCGTTCATTTTCTGTGTATGTTTTCTTCTGTTGAAAAGGATTCATGTATGTATGCCCTTTTCACCTTCTTCACAGTCTTTCCGCTTCATATTAAATTAAATTTGATTGCTGAAACCTCATGTCTATCTCGCCTTATAAAATACCCTGTGCCTTTGATTAAATCTCTCTGCTTCATGCTATTCCTAGGCCCCATACAACCCAGAAAACTCAGATATTCATTAAAACCCCTTTTCCTATCAATTTAGTAGCCTAAAATCAATTCCCTTTTAAAGTCATCTCGCACCCTATTGCTCATTTTATCGAGATTGACTGGAGAGAGCCCTCTCCTGTCCTCGTAGGGCTAGCTATGAGGCTGAGCTTGGTTTGATGTTGCCTTGAACCTCGCCTTTTTTCAGCCTGAGGCAGATTCGAGACCTAACAGGATCTACGAAATTTCTTGGTACAACAGGAAACAAAGATCTGTGGCACTTAGTTCAGCGGAAGCAGAATACATGGCAGCAAGTGAAGCTGCATGTGAGGCTATCTGGATGAGGAAGATTCTAGTTGGTTTGTTCAGTTCACATTTAGATCCCACAGTGATACATTGTGATAATCAGAGTTGCATTAAACTCTAGATTAATCCTGCGTTTCATGACAGATCTAAACATATTGATATTAGGTGTCATCATATCAAAGACTGTGTGCAATGGAAGATCATGTTGCTTCAGTACATTCCTACAGAGGATGAGGATGCAGATATTCTGACGAAGGCACTCACCAGGAGAAAATTTGAATACCATAGAGGCAGGATCAGGGTGAAAGATAATCCCTATCTTGTTGAGAGGGAGTGTTGAGATTCAACAAGATGATGAGCTTAGTGAAAAGAGTCGCCTTCACTAAGTGGGCCCGCAGGCTATTTTTGGCGCAAGTCTATTTTTAGACTATGTCTACTTTTAGACATGGTGATAATATTTCAAAAGTTGCAGGATGATATTTGTGGATGGTTGGTCAAGTTGGAAAAATATATGAAATTCTATTTTTAGAATATTGGGCGAAGTTTATTTATAGATCGTTGATCTAAAAATAGATGCATGTTTATTATTATTAGCTCTTAATAATAATCAGACACTAAACAACAACTTATTCTCTTGGAGCACTTTGTTTCAGTGCACATATGTGGTACATCAATGGACTGAGGGAATTTCACAATTCCCAAGGGTTTACTGGAGCTAATGCATGGAGGAATCAATTAGAACTCAAGTGGTAGAGTTATGACACAGTTGGAAGTGGTTATGGAGTTTTATCTAGTTTAAATCAGTTAGAATCAGTTGAGTTAGTTGTATCTAGTCTAACTGAATGATACACTAGTGAGAGTGGAGTGAATTAATTCACAAATAATAACTCATTAATCAACTGAACAATATAGCAGTTAACTACAATGCATGACAGTTTCAGTGGAGACCCAGTGGAGAGATAGGTGAAAGGGCAAGATGGACTATCTGTTGTGACTATAGTGATGCATTGATTGCATCACACACACTTTGGAGTTGCCAATGAGGATTGTGCAGTCAAGGCAAGAGTAATTCAAATTCATTCATATCAATTCTTTAGCAGGTATTGTGCAGTGGAGGCAGGCTAGCAGGAGGCAGAGATCGATGCATGGATTTGCAAGATTGTTCCTGATTATTGTATGACGATTGTACTGTACTGAGAGCTTGATAAGATTTTTATGAGGATTGTCATATGATTCCATGATACATAATATATATTTGGGGTTTTCAGCTTCAGGCTTTCCCGATTAAAAATAACTGTGTTATGTGTGCGATTATTTTTATTTATGCTTTACATGTGTGTACAATTAATTTTCCGCAAAATATTAACAAGTGGAATTGATTCAGTATTTTACAAGAAGTTAAATATTGTGAGTTCAGGTGAATCTAGGACATATGCATGCTTAGTGCATATAATTTCTACATATTTAACAACAATTTAGTGGAATAATTGTGTAGTTAAGGGGGGTGTGACAGTTTATCCACATGTACAACATTGCATGGGCCCTCTTATGAAATCATTGGTTTCCTGTCTTGCTGGCTTAGAGGACCGATCTCTATTGGTAGTAGTAGTTTTTTTCTAAAACTCACCCTTGGTAGGAGTGGTGAACTTCATGATCCCCTCCCCGGTTGATGTCCTAAATATTTATATCATTTTCCCTTAAATTTGGTCCTACATATTTCTTTCCAATCAGATTGTAACTTGACCTTATGCTTGGGGGCTGCCTCCCCCCTTGTGACCCCCCTGCCGTGCTCGGCGCAACGTACAACGCGTGGGGCTAGTCGTGGAAAGAATATAACACATACCCAACATTCTCCCACTTTTTGTTTTCTTTCCACAGGGGGCCACAGGAGAGCTTAGTCATTGGGCCAATTCTTCAACACCCATTGTTTCTCTACACCAAGAGAACTTTTAAGTGCTCACAAAATTCGTCAATGCATCTGCAACATTCTTCAGAGTGTCCACCTTTACCAGCAACACCCTTTTAGCCTCAACCATATCTCTAACAAAGTGATATTGAACATCAATGTGCTTTGTCTTTGAATGGTAAGCAGGGTTCTTAGCCAAGAAAATTTCACTTTAGCTATCACAGTCTATCCTTATAGCTTGTTGTACCAACCCCATACTTGAACACAATCTTTGCAACCAAATTGCTTCCTTGCTTGCATGAGTGGCTGCTATGTATTCTGCCTCTATAGTTGAAAGAGCCACTACAGACTGTCTTTTACTCATCCAACCGACTGCGCCTCCAAATAGGCTAAACACATACCCACTTGTAGATCTTCTTTGGTCCAGATCTCCAGCCCAGTCTGCATCAACAAAACCACGAATGTCCAACATTCTTTCCAATCCTGGTCTTCCCTGGTAGCACAAGCCATAATCACTAGTGCCATGTAAATATCTGAAAACCCGCTTCACTCTTTGCCCAATCTCTCTTAATTTCCATGCCCAAAATATAGTTTGCATCACCAAGATCCTTCATGTCGAATTTGGAGAACAACTGGGTCTTCAAATCTTGGATAATTTCTTTGTCATTTCCAATCAACAACATATCATCCACATACAAGACCAAATAAATAACACGGTCATCAATTAATTTAAAATAAACACAGTGATCCTCCTTGCTTCTGGTGAAGCCAAGTCCCCGTATATAGGTATCAAATTTCTGATACCACATCCTTGGTGACCGTTTTAACCCATACAGAGACTTCTTCAACCTGCATACCAGTTCTTTCTTACCCTTCACCATAAAACCTTCAGGTTGCTTCATGTAGATCTCCTCTTCTAGATCCCCGTGAAGAAATGTTGTCTTCACATCCATCTGTTCTATCTCAAAATAAAATGCAGCAACAACAGATAAAAGTAATCTAATAGAAGTAACTTTGGCAACAGGAGAAAAAATATCACCAAAATCAATTCCTGGCACCTGGGAATAACCTTTTGCTACCAACCGAGCTTTGTATTTCTCCACCTTGCCTTCTACATTAATCTTCTTCTTAAACACCCATTTTCTCCCGATGGGCTTCCTTCCAGCCGGCAACTCCACCAGATCCCATGCCTCATTTTTGTGCAAGGATGCCATTTCATCAACCATGGCCTCCTTCCAGAGTTTTCCATCCTATGAATCTACTGCCTCCCTGATAGTTTTGGGATCATCATCAGCTATAGTTAATGCAAAACCTGAAAAGAAAGCAGATGGACTATATATTTTTGGTTGCCTTCTTTCCCGAGCTGATCTTCCCACAACTAGAGTTTGTGGCTCTTCTTCTTCTGAGTCTTCTTCTGTTGTAGAGTCTGATTCATCCTCCTTTAGCTCAAACTCTATCTTCTCAGGTTCCTTTGGTAGGAATTCATGTGTAACAACATCTTTCACCTCTCTAAACACCACATCTCGGCTGTACACAACCTTCCTTGTTTCTGGGTTCCAAAGCTTGTAACCCTTTAAACCATCCTTATACCCAATAAAGATGCACCTTTCCGATTTATTATCCAACTTGGTCCTTTTCTCCTTTGGAACATGTACATATGCATCACATCCAAATACCCTTAGATGTGAAAGAGAGGGTTTCTTACCAATCCATACCTCATGTGGAGTCTTATCCTCCAACGCTGATGAAGGTGATATGTTGACTAAGCAACATGCAGTCTCCACTGCCTCTGCCAAAAATTCTTGTCCTAACCCGGTACCACTGAGCATGCTTCTTGCCTTTTCCATCAACATTCTGTTCATTCTTTCTGCAACTCCGTTTTGCTGAGGTGTGTATGGAGTAGTCTTCTGCCGTGATATACCACACTTCTTACAGAACTCTTCAAATTCATTCTTGCAGAACTCCCCACCATTATCTGTCCTCAGTGCCTTTATCTTCTTCTCTATCTGGTTTTCCACCAGAGCCTTAAATTCTTTAAATCTATCAAGGAATTCAGATGTCTTCCTCAAGAAACATATCCATGTATTCCTTGAGAAGTCATCTATGAATGAAACATAGTACATAGAATTTCCCAGTGATGGAACTCACACAGGTCCAAACACATCACTATGCACAAGTTCTAATATCTTGTTCGCCCTCTTAGCACCAGAAGGAAAACTCACCCGATTCTGCTTCCCATATACACAATGTTCACAGAATTTGAAATCCAGAGAGAAATTAGACATACCTTCTACCATACCATTTCTATGCGGTATCCAAAGGTCCTTCTCTCCAATATGTCCAAGCCTTTGATGCCATAGCATGGTATTTTCTCCAGAGATAGCTAGACTTTCTGCTCCACTTTCAGGAACCACATAACTATTACACCCATCAATAACAGTGCTACCTTGTAGCTTGTACAGAGTTCCAGTTCGAACTCCCCGCATTAATACCAGTGCTCCCCGAACCATCTTGCACGCATCTTTCTCGAACACCATTTTTACACCTGCATCATCCATCTTGCTTATAGAAATCAGATTTCTGGCTAATGCAAGAATATGCAGAATACCAGGAAGTGTTCTAATCCTTCCACCTTGCAGCTTTAGCTTGACCTTTCCACGTCCGATAATTTTTTCCTTCCTATCATCCCCAAGGAATACATCACCATCATATTTCTCATACTCGCAGAACCACTCCCTATGGGGAGTGAAATGAAAGGATGCACCTGAGTCAATCAACTATGACTCATGATCTACATGTTTATTTGAAGAAGAAGCCAAATACACATCCCCACCTTCATTCGAGGTGGTTTTTGCCTCTGCAGAAGGAGCATCATCAGATCCCTCTCCTTTCTATGGAGCTTTAGATCTACACTCCTTTATGTAGTGCCCTTCCTTTATGCATTTCCAGCATACCTTTACAAACTTTCCAGGAGATTTAGATCTCCCTCTAGATTTGGATCTCCCACTCGAAACCTTATTCTTGTTTCTGTTTTGGGACCTTCCTTGTACAGATAAGGCATCTCCATTCTGGCCCTCCATATTTCTCCGTCTCATTTCCTCCGACAACAAGGCTGAGACAATGTCATCAAAATTCAAGGTAGTTGTATTGCTACCTATTGCAATAACCAGACTGTCCCACGAGTCTGGTAGAGAACACAACAAACTGATGCACTTATCTTCATCTGAGATTTTAATATCAACAGATGAAAGCTGACTTACCACAGTATTAAAGGCGTTCAGATGCTCTGTCACTGAGTCTCCATCCTTCATCCTCATGTTATACATCTTTTTCCGCAGGAACAACTTATTCACCAGAGACTTAGATTGGTACAAAGTCCCAAGTTTTTCCCACAAATTCTTTGCCATAGCTTCCCCAGATACATTCAACAATACTGAATCTAAGACACACAACTGTATTGTGCTTTTAGCCTTCCGATCCAGTTTCTTCCAGTCTTCATCTGAAATTTCCATTGGTTTAGTACCTGGATCTACCGCGATCCAATAATCTTTATCCACAAGCAGATCCTCCATATTGAGCTTCCACAACTCAAAAATCTGACCATTAAATTTCTCGATCTCTATATTTCCGTTGCTCGCCATCTTCTTTCACCACAAGAATCGATTCTGCAGATCTCCCACTGAACAGGGTCTACCTCAAGCCCAAGCAAAAAACCCTCAGCATCAAAGGCATCCCCTTGAAGACGAAATAGCTCTAATACCAAATGTAGCTTTTAACCCTGAACATAAATATCTACACACGAATCTTATAATAGAAAATAAACAATAGCGAGAGCATAAAACATAAAACAGATAAACACATAGATTTTCCCATGGATCCCAAATTGGGACAACTGGCTTGATTTTTCATTATATTCCTTTTAGTGTTACAACACATAGATATACATGCCGAAGCATACATAAACCCCAATCCATTAACCCTGGATTAGAACATAACCGTAGTTCCCTTGACCAGATATACAAAATACCAGGGGTTGAAAACCATCGTACCCCAAAACCATGTGCAAAATCATGCAAAAAACATGGGTGGGTCCGCCTATGAGTGGGTCCGGACCCCAACAGTGGGGGTTGCCTCCCCCCTTGTGACCCCCCTGCTACGCCCGGCGCAGCATACAACACGTGGGGCTAGTCGTGGAAAGAATATAACACATACCCAACAACCAAAGAAAAGAAAGGGAAGAGGAAGAAACATCCTTCAAAATTTGATGCTAAAGGCAAGAAGCAGGATTTGTCCAAAGTAAAGTGTTTTCACTGTCACGAACATGGACATTTCGCCACTAACTATCCATAGAAGAAGAAGAACAATAAGGCTGTTGGATCTACAGCAGGAGAGGCCTTAGCATCACAATTTGAACTTGATTTCTCTTTGATAGCATGCTTGGTTTCAAGCTGTATGGGATCTATGTGGTATCTTGATAGCGGTGTGTCTTTCCATATGACGAGAGATAAGGAGTTGTTTAGTGACTTGGAGGAGAAGGACCTCTAGATGCATATAGAGATGGGCGACGATGGTCGGTACAGTGCGACTGGCACTGGGACCATTACCTTTGAGAGGGAGTCCGGTAATCCATTCTTGTTGAAGAATGTTATGCATGTTCTAAGTTGGAAGAAGAACTTGGTCTCGATCGCAATGCTGGAAGACAAAGGTTATGATGTTTTTTTCAGTGAGGGAAAAGATTTCCTTCGACATAAAACAACGGGTCAAACCAAGAATATAGGTGTTCGAATTAAGAATATCTACAAGCTAGAGGTAGGTGGTTGCGCTACAATGGTGGGAAAAGTAAAGAAGTGGTGAGCCAGGATGAGTGCGAATTATGGCACAAGAGATTGGGCCATCTTCACCATGGTGCTTTAAAGATTTTGCAACAGATTTATATTGGACTTCCCAAGGGTACTCTTGCACAGTCAGATCAGTGAAAGGGATGTACTATGGGTAAGTTTTTGAAGACCACCTTTCATGAGAAGGAGAACCGTGCTTCGGTGATCCTGGAGAGAATTCACACATACGTGTGTGGACCTTTCTTGGTTTCTTCAATAGCAAAACACAGGTATTATGTTATATTTTTTGATGAATATTCTCATAGATGCTGGATCTTCTTCATGTAGAAGAAGAGTGAAAAGTTCTCAAAGTTTTGTTAGTTCAAGGCATTGGTGGAGAAGGAGTCGAGGAAGCAAGTGAAAGCTCTACGGAGCGATAATGGTGGTGAATACATCTCGGGTGAATTCAAAAACTTCTGTAGAAAAGAAGGAATTTGAATAGAACTCATAGCGCCTCATAAACCACAACAGAAAAGGGTTGCGTAGAGGAAGAACATAACGATCGTGGGTGTTGCACAAGCGATGATGCATGATCAGGGCCTACCAATGCACTTATGGGTGGAAGGATGCAACACTGCGGTTTATGTGCAAAACCATTTTCCTCATAGAGTACTTGGCATGAGTACACCCGAAGAATATTTTAATGGTAAGAAGCTTGATATTTCTCATTTGAAGATTTTTGGCTCACCTGTTTACATTCATGTGACAAAAGACACCAGGAAGGAGCTGGAGCCGACTATAGAAGTTGGGATATTTTTGGGGTACACATAAACACCCCATAATTATCGTGTGTATTTTACAGATAGACGGATGAATATTGTGCGAACAGATATAAAATTCAATGAGGTGAAAGCCATGAAGTTGTCGCTTGAGAGGGAGCTACACTTGCATGTGGAGAAGGAACTTCTTGTTCCCAAAGATGAGCCTCTATATGTGAATTAGTTACAGGAGGAGATTCATGGAGTGGAGGAGTCCACTCATGCAGAACCAAACATCAGACAAGGCAGAAAGCATACCACAGAAGCTGAGATACTGAAGCTTGATGCAGCACAGAATGTAGGATTCCCTACATCACATCGCAGACAGAGACAGTCACCTGACCGATTTACTGGATACATGGCTCTTATGAGCAAGTGTATCGTGATAGAGCCATCTTCTTTTGAAGAAGCAGTGCAGGATCCCGCATGGGTAGATGCCATGGTGGAGGAGTATGCCTCCATTGTCAGAAATAGTGCTTGGGAGATTGTTCCAAGGCCAGTGGGAAAATCAGTTGTAGGATCAATATGGATCTACAAGGTAAAGCAAGTTATTGATTGGAGCGTCGAGAAGTATAAGGAAATATTTGTTGCCCGGGGCTTTTCACAGATCGAGGGGATTGACTATGAAGAAACCTTTGCACCTGTCGCACGATATTCTTCCATACGGACCATCCATGCTCTCTCAGTGCAGATGGGTTGGCACATTCATCATATGGATGTGAAGGTTGCGTTCCTTAATGGGATCATTGAGGAATAGGTGTACATTGAGAAGCCTGAAGGATTTGAGATATTCAATAGCGAGTCGCATGTGTGCAGGCTCAAAAGAGTGTTGTATGGGCTGAAACAAGCACCCCATGCTTAGTACACTCAGATCGATAGCTCTTTCACTAGACTTGGCTTCACCAAGAGTGAGGTGGATGCAAACCTGTACCAGATTGTGGTGGAGGGTAAGCTTTTAATAATTGTACTTTATATTGATGACTTAATACTAACAGGTGATGATTAGTTGATACAATGATGAAAGGTAGATCTTGCAAAGGAGTTTGAGATGAAGGATTTGGGCCTGCTTCATTATTTCCTTGAATTGGAAATATGGCAACGGGAAGGTGAACTATTTGTGTCTCAAGGAAAGTATGCCTGGGAGATACTGGGGAAGTTTCACATGCAAGGCTGCAAGCCTATCGACACTCCTCTTCCAGGAAATTGGAACAAAGAGGATGCTACATTGGTAGAGGTAGTGGATGCCACTGTTTATCGATAGTTGGTGGGTTCACTCATGTATTTATTTAATACAAGACCGGACATATGCTATGTGGTGAACCAGCTTTCACAAGCGATGGTTAATCCTACCAAGCTCTTTTGGAAGGCAGGAAAGCACTTCTTGAGACATCTTAGGGGCACATCTGAGTATGGTTTATGGTACAGACAGACGGATGAGGTGAAGTTGCACAGCTTCATGGATGCAGATTGGGAAGGAAGCCCAACAGACAGAAAGAGAACATCAAGAGGGATTTTCAGTATCGGATCTACGACATTTCTTGGTATAGCAGGAAACAAAGATCTGTGGCACTTAGTTTAGTGGAATAAGAATACATGGCAGCAAGTGAAGCTGCATGTGAGGCTATTTGGATGAGGAAGATTCTAGCTGGTTTGTTCGATTCACATTTAGATCCCACAGTGATACATTGTGATAATCAAATTTGCATTAAACTCTCAGTTAATCCTACGTTTCATGATAGATCTAAACATATTGAAATTAGGTATCATCATATCAAATATTGTGTGCAGCGGAAGATCATGTTGCTTCAGTACATTCCTACGGAGGATGAGGATGCAGATATTATGACGAAGGCACTCACCAGGAGAAAATTCGAATACCATAGAGGCAGGATCGGGGTGAAAGATAATCCCTATCTTGTTGAGAGGGAGTGTTGAGATTCAATAAGATGATGAGCTTAGTGAAAAGAGTCGCCTTCACTAAGTGGGCCCGCAGGCTATTTTTGGCGCAAGTCTATTTTTAGACTATGTCTACTTTTACACATGGTGATCATATTTCAAAAGTTGCAGGATGATATTTGTGGATGGTTGGTCAAGTTGGAAAAATATATGAAATTCTATTTTTAGAATATTGGGCAAAGTTTATTTATAGATCATTGATCTAAAAATAGATGCATGTCGATTATTATTAGCTCTTAATAATAATCAGACACTAAACAACAACTTATTCTCTTGGAGCACTTTGTTTCAGTGCACAGATGGGTACATCAATGGATTGAGGCAATTACACAATTCCCAAGGGTTTACTGGAGCTAATGCATGGAGGACTCAGTTAGAACTCAAGTGGCAGAGTTATGACACAGTTGAAAGTAGTTATGGAGTTTTATTTAGTTTAACTCAGTTAGACTCAGTTGAGCTAGTTGTATCTAGTCTAACTGAATGATACACTAGTGAGAGTGGAGTGAATTAATTAGTTAATTAATTCACAAATAATAACTCATTAATCAACTGAAAAATATAGCAGTTAACTACAATGCATGGCAGTTTCAGTGGAGACCCAGTGGAGAGATAGGTGAAAGGGCAAGATGGAATATTTGTTGTGACTATAGTGATGCATTGATTGCATCACAGACACATTGGAGTTGCCAATGAGGATTGTGCAGTCAAGGAAAGTGTAATTCGAATTCATTCATAGCAATTCTTCAGTAGGTATTGCGCAGTGGAGGCAGGCTAGCAGGAGGTAGAGATCAGTGCATGGATTTGCAAGATTGTTCTTGATTAATGTATGATGATTGTACTGTACTGAGAGCTTGATAAGCTTTGTATGTGGATTTTCATATGATTCCATGATACATAATATATATTTGGGGTTTTCAGCTTCAGGCTTTCCCGATTAAAAATAACCGTGTCATGTGTGCAATTATTTTTATTTATGCTTTACATGTGTGTGCAATTAATTTTCTGCAAAATATTAACAAGTGGAATTGATTCAGTATTTTGCAAGAAGTTAAATATTGTGAGTTCAAGTGTATCTAGGACATATGCATGCTTAGTGAATATAATTTCTACATATTTAACAACAATTTAGTGGAATAATTGTGTAGTTAAGGGGGGTGTGACAGTTTATCTGCATGTACAACATTGTATGGGCCCTCTTATGAACCCCTTGGTTTCCTCTCTTGCTGGCTTAGAGGACCTATCTCTATTGGTAGTAGTAGATTTTTTCTAAAACTCACCCTTGGTAGGAGTGGTGCACTTCATGATCCCCTCGCCGGTTGATGTCCTAAATATTTATATCATTTTCCCTTAAATTTGGCCCTACATATTTCTTTCCAATTAGATTAGAACTTGACCTTATGCTTGGATTTTTCGTAGCAGTACTTAGCCTTTCAAATGGTGTCCTCCAATGTATTTGGCTCATCAAACTTGAATTTTTCTCTGTAATCCTATTGTAGTCCACTAAGTTTACTTTATTGTCTCATATATATGGCACATAATTCAAAACCTCCAAAATTATGTTAGTGTGATCATCGACTGTAAGTTTCCCCAGTTTATGCTCGTGCAATTTTTTAACATTCTTATCATAATGCCTCTCAGATACATAATTCTCTTTGAAATATCTCTCAAATATTCTCTAGGACAACTATTTCTCTCTAATGTCCTTGAAATATCTCAAGTCTTCCCACCATATGCCAAATTTTCCTTTTAAGATGAAAATGACCACTCTAGCCTTCATGTTTTCATATTAGTCATGCAATATACAATATTTCTTCATTCTCAACAACCATGCTTCTACCTCTTCAACCTTATTAACTTATCCATCAAAGGTAGGAGGTTGTTCCTTCTCAAATTTATCTAGCATTTATTTTTACTCATTCATTCACTACTGGTGGTTTCTCCTAGCTACAACACTAGATAATTGTTCATGGCTTCTTGATATTCTCTCTAGAGTGTTGAGTGGAGTTTGTACTGTCATTGTATCTTAACTTTCTTGCCTATGTTTCCTCATTTACCTACTACATTTTTCTCTGTTAGCATCCAATCCATGCTTCCATAATATTGATGGAATTTTCTTGGACTTCTGCTTGCCGAAGTATCTAGCACCCAACTCATGCTTTTTTTGTCTTTGTAGATTTGATAGGCTCTCCAATATTACTACATTTTCTTTTTCTTTCTTCTTTGTGTATCTGATAATTTTTTCGTTGTCTTCCTTACAACTTCTCAACTTATCTCTTAAGCTTCTAAGGGTGTACATATAATCACAAAAGTCTTCCTCCTTACTCTTCCCAGCTAAGTCTTCTTCTTGATAATGATGAAATTTAATAGATTTATATTGCACCATTCTACTGCTCATTCCTTGATTTCCCTATTGTACCTTGGTATCGTATTAAGTGATGATACACACACATGAATATTAATGAGATCAAGCATAAATAGTCATATTCACTCATCACCATGGTATGTTTGTAACAAGCATGCTACTATGAAAGTAGCTAAAACATCACATCTCAAGTTAATATGTATGTTGAAAAACAAAATAACACATCAAAATTTTTCATGCTAACCATATTATTAGTTAAAATTCTAAAATAAACACACATATGCATACAAAAAATAATCATCATATTAAATACCATATTGTAACTCTTAACATAACTTCTAACTTTTCTTATTTATGGCCCATTCAGTTTGAGTGATAAACTTGGGTACCCTGATACCACATTGTAAGACTCCCTCCCACCCCCTTAGATTATATTGGGTTATGGGAGTTTTTACACTTGAATTAACCCGACCTTCAAGGTTTATTATGAATATGTGGTTACTAAAAACCACTTTTCCAAACTTCTTCAAAATTCAAAACTAGAATCACCATCTCCTTCAGCTCACTGAGAGCATTTTGACAATATAAACATTATCTCAAACTGGCTTCTGGTTCGAAATTTATTCTTCTTTGAATTTTATGCAATTAAAATTTTCCACATTAGAAAGGAATCAACATGTGACATTGTATTAACTTATTCTAATTTTCCATGTAAAATTATGTTTGCGAGTCCCACCAGACCCATCCTCATTATGTTATGTGACCAATTTTAGTTATATGTGGTCCCAACAAAAATCCAGGGTGCACACCTTATCCATTATTGGTACAACCCCTGATTCCCTAGACTATAATATTGCACACAACTACATGGATGATAAGGTCTTAGTCCCATCCAACTTTACAAAAGTTCCTAAGTTAAATTTTTCTAGATATCTTGGATTTTGGATACAATCTCTGCTCACAAGGAAGTCTTACCTCAGGCCTATATTCCTCCAAGTAGGTCCTACCCTGAATAAATTACACCCTTTATGAAAATTTTCCCATAATAATACATCTTATTTCTAAATTTCATAAACCTGCACCACTAGGTGTCCCAAATATTATATGCTTCATTTGATTATGGGCTATCCAATCTCACACAAATGTTCCCACATGAGTGAGGGCCCACACCATATATTTATTCCTCATTGATTTACCGTGGAAATATATACCGTCTCACATCTAGTTCTTTTCAATTGTACAGAAACAATGTCTACTTGGATGCAAGGACTTCCATATACATTTGCTAGTCATATAGACATTTGCCTCCTACACATATCTGATTGCAATTGGCATTGGGGAGTGATAAAGATATATGTCATGGATACATGGTTCATCTAAGAACCATCTAACCCTAGATACAAATTCATATTTATACCAAACTTACAGAAAGTAAACTTCAAAGATCTAAACCAAAATTTCCTTAAGACAGGGCATTGCCAAAAACACCAATTTTCTAGGAATGAAAACCTGGATCTGAACATTGACTCTACAAGGGATATACCAAGAACATAATATATTTAATGAATATAACAACACTTCCTTATATTAGATACCGAATAAAGTCCATAAATGGCTTCAACATCCATATCTCGCAGGAAGATCACATATTGTGCTTACTTTGTGAAGCTCAAGACACTAAAACATTATACAGACATACATAACCAAAAAATGCTTTAATTGTTCTTAAATGAAGTGATTATGAGATATATCAAGTTTTTATTCATTACACAACAGTTGAATTATCTCCTTCTTAAGTGAAGTAGTCTACAAAATTAACAAAGAAGATACCATAAGGTTTATAAACATATCAAATAAATATATTCATATGGTACACCATATTAGTTGAGATACTTCAAGCAACCATGCACATTCATGTCAATAACTTTGTAATTCATGAGGATAAAAAAACACATAGATCCATGAGTTCAACATTACTATGAAAGGTTATAAAGCAAAGCATTCATCTTGAACATAAAAAGATCTTAGAAAACCTTCAATAGATAGGATTAATCCATACATGTACATTTCATATGTAAAACATTCTTAATCATCAAAATTACAAAATGGATGCAAGAAAATATGTACTTATATAATTAACTTGAATGGCTGGAAACTGAAGGAGGGACTTCAACTCTCCACCTGACCATAGGCTAGCTACACTGCCATATTTCTTGCAACTGACCACCCCTCAGCAGGTTTTAGAGTCTGAGGAGTGATTTTATTAAGGGAATTTCACACCAAGATAAGTCAAACATAAAAGAAAGAGGAGTCCATTGTCTAGGTGGTTTATCAATTTCTCTCTAGCATTAAAGATCAATGACTCTCTTCCCCAATAAATCAATCATAGGGATTCACCCAATGCTCAATTAAAGTACATGGTTTAGTTCTAGGAGAATTATTTCACTATATAGGTGGTTTTTAAATTGTATTTTCAAGAAAAGCACTATAAGAGTTTAGAGACCACTTTCTAGGTGGTGTATCAAGTTACAAGGAAAGCACTAAGTGGTTTATCAACTTCATTGACAAGTAGTTAGTGGTTTATCAACCCTTTTCAACAAGCACTACATTGACCCAAGTTACCTACCTATTGGTTTATTAGCCTTCCAACAAGATGCTAATTTGGTAGCTCAGAGATAAATTTCCTCCATTGGAGAGCCTTCCTCATCCTGAGAAGACCCTAATTTCCCTTGGAAGAATTCAATTTGGTCTAATGAAAATATAATTTTTTATGAGAAACCCACATGTGCACAAAAATACAAGTCGGCCTCGACAAGGGACAAGCCACCTCAAAAATATCATATAAATACACCTCAAGGTCACCTCATTTAGACATCACATCACACACATATTCTTATATTTTATTGGTTCATAAAATTCTAAATTTCAGTGCCGAGTTCATACGTGTGAGGAGGAGAGAGAGGTTGTGTTGACATTTTGTTCTTACATACTGACCAACGTTGACTTTCAGTAGTTTGTTAGATCCCTATATTAATAGTATAGTCCCTTATTGTTATTAGTGTAACCCCCTTATTGTTATTATTGTACCCTTGTAACCCCCATTTTGTTATTATTGTGACCTTAAATTATTATTGTTAGGTCGGCTAGGATTACATTATGGCCACATGGACTCCTATATATAGAAAGGAGGTTTTGTAAATTGTATTATCGAAGAATTTTTCATTTATGTAATGTATTGGAGGTTTCCCCCTTGAAGTGGCTTATTTCTAAGGTGTTGATATCTCTTTTCTTCTATTTTTGGAGCTGGTTACACAACATTTGGTATCAAAGCTTTGGATTCTAGGGTTTCGCTGCTCCAAACAGGTCATCGTGGAATTTTCGCTATAAATTTTTTTCTACAAAGTTTCAGAAGATGAAATTTTTAGAGTGGGAAGCCAAAATCCTAAGGAAGATTGTCTAAAAATTTCAAAGCTTGGTTCACAATATTTTTGGAGATATGGTCTGTAGAAGTTATGTCTTTTTTCAGGCTCCTAAATAGGTCATCGTGGCATTTGCACTATAAATTTTTTTCTAAGAAGGTTCAGAATCTGAAAATTTTAGGGTGCGAAGATGAAATCCTGAGGAAACTCGTCACAAAATTTCAGAGCTTGGTTCGCAATATTTTTGGAGATATGATCTGTGGAAGGTAGTGCTTGTTCAGGCTCCCAAATTTCATCTCAAAGAGGTGATCGTGGGAAAGTTCAATAACTCTCTCTCTGAGCATCGGATTGGAGTTCCGTAAAAAGTGGTCGCAAGTACACGGACTATAGTTTCTTGGCTATCAATTTTAGAGGCGAAGGGTGAAACAATGACACGTGGAAAGTCGTACAAGTTCGCTCTATTGAACCAATCCATAATTAGGTCATTGTGGGAGATTGGACATAACTTATTCTTGGGGAATCCAAATCAAGTCAGACCTATGGCATTCAAAAGAGAATTGAGAGTGCTAATACAGTGATGAATTTCAGATATTGAAGAGCTACAATCACAGAGATAATAAAATTTCAATATCGAGCTCCTGAAAAGAAAGAAAAAAGGTGTGTATTTTTTTTCCAAATTTCATAATTCTTGTTTGAAGAATCAATTTGAATTGATTCAAGGGGCATATTGTAGAATAGATATCAGTATTGGGTTCTAAATAATGGCCCAAAAAAAGAATTCAACACCCATTAATCCTTTCGAAGGCTCTACTATGACTCATGAAGACAAAGAATGACAACATGAAATATCAAAATTACAAGAGCAAGTGCAACAAATTTCGCTCTCGCAAAGAACAACAAAAAATGAAATGGAAGTTTTGAAGAAAGGCGTGGAAACTAATATGGACGGTTTGAAGAAAGGCGTGGAAGCTAAGATGAATGTTTTGGAAGCTAAGATGGATGGAATGGAAGTGGGCATGGAAGCTAAGATGGATGACATGGAAGCTAAGATCGATGAAAAAATGAAAGACAACATGGAAAACATGAAGAAGGATCTAAAAGTAGACATCAAAGGTTTGGCAAGGTTGACACAAGAAATGTTTCCTAATGGTGAAAAGATAGTAGAGGAAACTCATGATGAGAACAAAATAAATGTTAATCGTGATTTCATAAACTCTACTGTTGGAGGGAAGAACCACCATATTCCAAAAATGGATATGAGGAAGTTTGATGGAAAGGATCCTGTAACATGGATACTATAGATGGAGAAATATTTTTATCTCCGTAGTGTGAAAAACACACAAAAGGTATGCATTGCAACTTTACATTTAGAAAAAAATACATTTGTATGGTATCGATGGCTTTGCTCCCGTAAAAAAATTGTCACTTGGTCAATTTTTACAAAGGAAATGATAGCACATTATGAGGATACAAAGAGAAACACCTTCTTTAGCCAATTGATAAATCTCAAAAAAAAAGGGTTTAGTGGGGGGGCACATTGAGGACTTCCAAAAATTGAATATAAGGGTAACTGATATTCCAGAGGAACACAGGATTGATCTCTTCATAGGCACTTTAAAGGATAACATACAACATGAAGTTCATGTTTTGGAACAAGATTCATTGGAGAAGGCATTCAGGTTGGCAAGAAAAATTGAATGTAAAATTATGGCAACAAGGAAGCCTACCACTAACTTCTATAAAGAAGGAAGTGTTGCTACACCTAGATTTCCACAACCTACAAGGTTGACACCACAACAATTCGAAGAAAAAAGAGCAAAAGGGCTTTGCTACAGCTGTGATAGCAAATACACTAAAGGTTATAAGTGTGCTGAGAAGAAATGATTTTATATAGATTGTGAAGAGGAAGAAGAAAATGAAAAAGAAGAGGATATACACCAGGAACCAATCGTATAAGAGGAAGAAATGAGTCCGACCATATCGTGTAATGCACTGGCAGGAATCACCACTCCTCAAACTCTCAAGATAGAAGGACATATCAAGAAGAAAAAGGTAATAGTGTTGATTGATTCAGGTAGCACCCATAATTTTATTCATTGTAAGGTAGCCAAGGAATTAAATCGTTTCCTATACCCAGCACCAGAATGTCAAGTGATGGTTGCAAATGGAGGAACTATAAATTGCTCTGGAAAATGCCATAATATCAAGCTAACCATGGGGGAATATGTATTGACCAGTCCAATGCTTTCCATTCCTATGGGAGGTGCTGATGTTGTACTAGGAGTACAATGGTTACAATCTTTGGGGACGGTAGCTTTTAATTTTCAAGAACTTTTCTTGAAATTTTTTTCAGAAGGAAAGGAAGTCGAATTACTAGGTATTGCAGGGAAGCCAGGAAGGATAATAAGCTCTAATTTCATGACAAAGCTTCTAAATAAAGAACAACGAGGTGTAATTGCACAATTATGCTCACTAGAAGTTTCAACAACAAAATCATCTATTTCTGCAGATCTCCAAAATTCTTGGACAATCATTCCAAGGTGTTTGAAACTCTCAAAGGACTCCCACCTATTCGTGATCATGATCATGCTATTCATTTGATTCCGGGAAGTGTTCCTCCAAACATTAGGCCTTATAGATATCCTTACTTCCAAAAGAGCGAAATTGAACGTATGATTGCAGAAATGTTAGAGGCGGGTATAATTCAACCTAGTAAAAGTTCTTTCTCTGCTCCTGTAGTATTGGTACACAAGAAGGATGGATCATGGTGAATGTGTCCGGACTATAGGGAGCTCAATAAGCTCACCATTAAAGATAAATTTCCCATTCCTGTGATTGATGAATTATTGGATGAATTACATGGAGCAATTTATTTTACCAAGTTGGATCTTCGTTCAGGATATCATCAAATTAGAATGAAGACTGAAGATATTCAAAAAACAACATTTCGAACTCATGAGGGTCATTATGAATTTTTGTTCATGCCTTTTGGCCTTACCAATGCACCTTCTACATTTCAAGGGTTGATGAATTCCATTTTCAAACCCTTCCTTAGAAAATTTGTGCTAGTATTTTTTGATGATATACTAATCTATAACAAGTCTTGGAAGGATCATGTTGAACATGTTGACAGGGTGCTCAAACTATTGCAGGAGAAACAATTATATGCAAAAGCATCCAAATGTTTCTTTGGAGTACAAGAGGTGGAATATCTGGGTCATATTATATCTCACAAGGGTGTTAAAGTAGACCCTAACAAAATTAAAGCCATTAAGGAATGGAAAGTCCCCACAACCATAAAGCAGTTGCGAGGATTTCTTGGATTAATAGGGTATTATTGTAAGTTTTTTAAGAATTATGGGAGAATATCAACACCTCTAACAACATTATTGAAGAAAGATGCATTTTCATGGACTCTTGAAGCAACTAAGGCCTTTGAATATCTTAAAGAGGAAATGTGCCTAGCACCGGTCTTAGCTACGCCAGGCTTCACAAAAACCTTTATTGTGGAATGTGATGCCTGAGGAAATGGAATTGGTGTTGTTTTAATGCAGGAAGGAAGACCCATTGCTTTTTAAAGTCGTCCAATCAAAGGAAAGTATTTACAGAAACCCATTTATGAGAATGAAATGTTAGCAATAATTCATGCACTAAAGAAATGGAGAACTTACCTAATGGGAAGACACTTCAAGGTAAAAAATGATCACGACAGTCTTAAACACTTTTTGGAACAAAGACTATCTTTAGAAGAGAAGCAAAAATGGGTCACAAAGATGTTGGGTTATGACTTTGAAATAATCTACAAAAAAGGAAAGCTTAATGTTGTTGTAGATGCACCCTCAAGAAAGAATGAAGAGGTGGAAGCATTGCTTTGTGTCATTTCTATTATCCAACCATATTAGATAACCGAAGCAAGAGATGAATGGAAGAAGGACAAAGATGTATGGACACTTAGTCAAAAGTTGCAGCAAGATCCTAGTACATCTGATACATTTAGTTGGAAAAATGATTCCTTATGGTACAAATATCGCTTATATCTTTGTAAGAATTCCCAACTAAAACAAAAGATTCTTCTGGAATTGCACACTTCTCCTTTAGGAGGACACTCAGGATTTTTAAAAACTTACCACATGGTGAAGAAAGAATTTTTTTGGGATGGCCTTAAATCTGATATTCGAAAGTTTGTGGCGGAATGTTTGGTTTGCCAGTAGAATAAAGTGGAAACAATTAAGACCCCAAGACTTCTACAACCTTTATCCATTCCAAGTCAACGTTGGGAGGAGATTTCAATGGATTTTATCACAGGTTTACCTAAGTCCGAAGGAAAGAGTGTCATCATGGTGGTAGTTGATAGACTTACCAAGCATGCACACTTTTGTGCATTATCTCATCCATTTAAAGCAAGTACAGTTGCTACTACATTTATGGACACAATTCAAAAGCTACATGGAAACCCAAGGGTTATTGTGAGCGACAGAGATCCCATTTTTACTGGAAATTTTTGGATGGAGTTATTTTCTTGTTTGGGTACTCAATTAGCTCGTAGCTCATCTTATCATCCTCAATCCGATGGTCAAACTGAGATAGTAAATAAATGTTTGGAAGGATATCTTCGTTGTTTTGTATCTGATAAACAAACACAATGGGTCAAGTGGTTACCTCTTGTTGAATGGTGGTATAACACTTCCTTCCATACCGCAGCAAAAATGACCCCATTTATGGCACTTTATGGATATCATCCACCATCCATCACATCATCTTTAAGGGAAAATTCGAAGGTTCAAGCAGTGGAAGATCACATCGAGCATCAGCAAGAAGTTCTCCAACTCTTAAAGGATAACCTGAATTTGGCACAAAATCGAATGAAACAACAGGCAGATCAACATCGCAATGAGAGAAGTTTTGATGTAGGAGATTGGGTATTTTTATGGCTACAACCATACAAACAAATGTCCCTCAAGCAAGCTAAGAAGGATAATAAATTATCACCAAAGTAATACGGTCCTTACAAGGTGTTTCCAAAGATTGGTACTATGGCATACAGATTGGAGCTTCCTGATTCTTCGCGAGTGCATCCATTTTTCTATGTTTCATGCTTAAATAAGGTTATAGGTGAAAATCTTCCAGTTCAAACAATATTGCCAGAACTTGATGAGGAAGGAAAAATAATATTGGAACCTGAAGCAGTCATGGAAACAAGAACTCGACAACTATGGAATCAATCAATTTCAGAGTATCTCATCAAGTGGAAGAACTTACCCACTGAAGATTCTACATGGGAGGATGAGAAGTTTATACAGAAGCACCCGGAGCTACTCAAGCGTTGAGGACAACACTTTTTTGAAGGAGAGGGGCATGTTAGGTCCATATATTAATAGTATAGTCCCTTATTGTTATTAGTGTAACCCCCTTATTGTTATTATTGTACCCTTGTAACCCCCATTTTGTTATTATTGTGCCCTTAAATTATTATTGTTAGGTCAGCTAGGATTACATTGTGGCCCACTAGGATTACATTATGGCCACATGGACTCCTATATATAGAAAGGAGGTTTTGTAAATTGTATCATCCAAGAATTTTTCATTTATGTAATGTATTGGAGGTTGCCCCCTCGAAGTGGCTTATTTCTAAGGCGTTGATATCTCTTTTCTTCTATTTTTGGAGCTCGTTACACAACATAGTTTGGGATTGGTTTGACTTGGGATTTTGCACATTTTTTTGATGCAAAATTATTTGGAAAGGAGAGCGAAGTTTTATGTGCACTTTGACCTTCATTTACTGTAGATATAAAGTTGTGACTTGACTGCAAAGTTGACTTTTAATTTGACCAGCTTTCGAGGCACCTTTTGGGACTATTTTGACTTGAATTTGACCAACAAAAGAGGTTGTATTTTTTGCTTCCAGGACCAATGTTTTTGGAGCTGATTAGACTATTGCACATTGGCTACTAGGGCATATTTAATTGTATTTGACTTGCCATTTACTTTAACCAAAAAATGCAGACTTTGACTTTGGATCAAATTTTACTTTTGGGCTCATATATCATTGGATATTGGTTAGTAGAATTGGAAAGTCAAATTTTTTGTCCTTTGAATAATTGTTGGATTGACATATTGTATCTATTTTTTGAATATTTTATGAAAATATACTATAAAATAATAATTTGGAAAGGGATTTCCACCTTGTGTGCTTTTCCCCTGTTCTTTGACCAAATCTTGTATCTCTATTGTTTCATGTTCTTGGTTGTTTTTAATTTCATTTGAAGTATTGTTCTTATCTAAAATTTCTTACTGTAATTGAAATATTAAATATTGGATAAAGTGATTTCTAATTGAAGAATAAATGATTGTAAGTGATTGTGCTAAACATAGAACATTGGAAAATTAACATGGAATCAGAGTTGAGGTGAAGAAAATCCCAAGGATACAAGGGAAAAAATAAATCACCTTTGAAGGAATCTAATTGGAAGAAGCTCACTCAGTCAATATTTCTACTTCATATTTCAAGGAAAATGAGAAGTTGAATGACTCATCATATTTTTTTTCTTGGAATATCAAGTTGGAAGAAACCTTTGACGAGAATGATGTCTTGGAATATGTGGAATGAAAAGTGCTTGAGCCCCTGGAGAACTATTATATTGATATCAAGGCTAAGTATAAGAAAGGCGAGATCAAAGAAAAGAAAAATATTATAGATTATTTGAAAGATCATTTTCTTACTTAAATTGTAACTTTGAATAATTCCAAGGACATATATGATAAATTGGTTGGGATTTATGAGGTCAACAACTTGAATCATATCTTATCCTTGAAAGGACAACTCAAGGATATAAATATGAACAAGGGGGAGGCTACACAGTCATACTTCATAAGGGTATCTTAATTAAGAGATCAATTTTAGATTGGTACATAATCTGCATCTGATAGGGAACTTGTGCTCATTGAACTTCAAGGTCTTCCTCCAATTTTGGAGACATTAATCACAAAATTAGCAACAATGAAAGGTACCCAACATTTGATGAGCTGGCTAGAAAGTGCACTCAAGAAGAAACACAAATTATTTCTAGAGGGAGAATTCAAAAGCATGAAGAAGGAGAGCCCTATTATTTAGTTAGGAAGAGGGAGGCCATCTAAATCGATAAATATTTCCCCTGAATCATAAGGCTCCAATAGAAGGTTGAGGAATATTTAATGCTAAAATTCTCACAAGCATGGTCAGTATGCCTAAGACTGTATGGAAAAGAGAGATGATCCAACGTCTAACTACAAGAATGGCTACAACAACAACAAGTTTAATGATAGAGGAAGAAGATATGATAGAAGGAGAAGAGATTATCCTCATGATCGTGAAGAAATGCATCATCCTCAAAAGAGATCAAGAAAATCAAGGTATGAAAATAATGCAGTTGCTCTGTTTCAGCAGTGGGGAATTAAATTCATCGAAGAGATTCACCCTACTTGATATGTGCAATACAAATGGATATTGATAGCCACCGACTACTTCACCAAATGTATCAAAGCGATCCCAACAAGGAAAGCAAAAAAACTTGTAATTGTTCAGTTTTTGGAGACTAACATATTGTCTCATTTTGGTTGTCGTTGTAATATTATTACTGACAATGTGGCAATATTCAACTAAAAAAGAATGTTTGAGATTTATGACAAATATTACATAAAATTAGGGCACTCAACCACCTACTATCTGCAAGGTAATGGTTTAGCAGAGTCCTCTAATAAATCCTTAATCAATATCATAAAGAATATATTGGAGGCAAACAAGAAGAATTGGCACAAAAAGCTTGTGAATTCCTTGTGGGTAGACAGGGTGAGTAGTAAGAAATCTATCGAAATGTCCACTTTTTAGTTACTTTATAGAATATACATTGTTTTTTCTACATCACTTGCAGTCTCGGTCATGAAATTATTGCAAGAAGCAGGAAGTGAGGAGAATGATGTACAGTGTCGGATCCATCAAATGATCCATCTTCAACAGACGAGAGATGAGGTATTTCAGAACACCTCAAAGCTTCATGAGAAGATAAAGAAAGTGTATGATCGAAAGACCAAGGTAGATAGTTTTAAGCTTGAAGATGTAGTCCTTTAGTGGGATGCAAGGAATGAGGAAAAAGGGAACCATGGAAATTTTGAAAACCTATGGAAAGGGCCCTACAAGATCTCAGCTATTTGAGGACAAAATGGTTTTTACTATAGGATATGAGTGGAGAAGAATGTTTAGGAGGACAGGTCAACGGTAGGCTCCTTAGTCATTATTATTGTTGATGTAGTTTTTAGATTTCTCACTATAATTGTAAATATCAATTTAACTTTCATGCAAAGTGTGAAGCGAAGAATCACCAAAGCTTGGGGTCCGAAGTGAAGGCTATAAAGTTTCATTGGTTTTCTATTTTTTTCAAAGTTAAGTTAGTCAAAGTCAAGTCGTTTTTGAGTCAATTTTAAAGTCAGTTTTCAGTCGGTTTGAGTTTTTCATAAATCAGTTTAAGTTTTTAGTTTTCAGTTAGTTTTTAGCATTTGACTCCATGCCCAATGGATAGGCACTTGGTCTACAGTGTTCTTGGCACCTCCAAGGAGATACCATCCCCAGGTGGAGCCAATGTTAGTGTCATTATTTTCATCCTTCCACCAGTGATCAAATTAACTCTTTCATGTCATTTTAAGGCTCCCACTCAGATTTTTTTTATCATTCCACTAGGTCATGCAAACATTTGGTCACTTGGTGCAGATTTTCATCAAAGTTCACTCTTTTCAAAATATGTCACCTCATTAATTGTTGGCTCACTTTATCACATTTTGAGTGTCCATTATTCATGAGTCTTTATCAAATTTTCAATCATATCATCATGAAGTCCATTCAGTCTGTGTGTCCATTAGGTATTAGGGTTTTCAAGGTCCAATAAAACATCATTTCTATTGCATAAAAGCCTAGCAAAACTAAGAGTGACCAATAAATTCACTTTACCATGTAAAGTTGAAATGTAATATTTAGTTTTAATTTCATTATGTAATTTTCATTTCATCATGTAATTTTACGTTTTCTCAATATGTAATAAGTTCATGGTTCCAAGATAGCTGTCAACTCAAAGGTTTCATGTGCCAAGAAATCTCAGAAGATTTAAATTCCAAAGTGTCCTCAATCCATCAAATAATCAATTTCCAAATATCAAAAACAAAAGTGAAAGGTAAAGATGTCAAATTTTAAACTAAATGAGAAGAAATAAAAGTGGGTCCCAAAGGCAAATGCATTCAAATCATCAAGTATAAAGCCCATCACAAGACAAATAAAACACTCATTTTCTCTCCTAACCATCGATATCACACTCCCTCAGCTCAAAAAATCAGTTTACAGGGTAAAAATTCAAAATTTGGGTGGTGTTGTGCTCCTAGAGGTTAGGCATTGTGCTCCTGAGGAAGGCGTTGTGTTCCTACCAGTTAGGCACCATGCTCCTAGAACTGGCGCTGCACTCCTCGCCAGTTTCATCCACAACCCTCAAAACTTCATCCAACTTCTCCAAGCCACCCGAAAAGGGTTTCTCAACCTCAATGCAAGTAAGCAACACCATTTGTGCCCTCCTATAATTTTCCATTTGCAAGTTTAAGGTGTTAAATCTCTCATTCAAGCTTGCAGAGTGTTTAAGCTAAGAAACCCTAAATTTCATTCCTACAATCCTAAATTGTTTCCCTAGACCCTGAATTCTCTTCCCACATCACATTAAACCCTAATCCTATCCCTACATCACTAAATCCATATCCCCAAACTACATTACTTGAAACCCTAGCTCCTAGACTTCCAATTTTCTAGGCAACTTTCCCGATACCTATAATCAATTTCCCCATATCATTTCCCTAAGTATTTTAAATCCCATATCAGTCCCATAAGTTCTTTATCCCCCTTCCCTATTCCCCAAATTTTTTCTACTTCAATCCCCACTCCATAAACCTATTTTCTACTCCCCTTTCCCTTCCCTAAGGTTTCAAAACTAAAAACACTATGGAGGAGGAAGATAGAGATAACATGGAGGAAGAGGAGGACAAAAAGGAAAGGAGACCTCACAAGGGAGGAAGAATTTTGAGGCTTGAGCCCACCAGCACTAGGTAACTGATGGCCTCACATATGATATTCTCTTTCTTTGAATATGTTGGTTGCCTTGATTTCTGCAAAATGATCCAAAAGGTTCAACACCACCCTGTTTTGAGCAGATTTTTCATTTCAAACCTCAAAGACAATCAGGTGTGCCTTGCAGATGTGACCTTCACCATATCTACGCCTATCATTGATGTTGCCACAAGGATCCCAAACATGGGTGAGAAGTGGTTTAAATCCAAAGACTTGGATGACCAATATTATGAACCATTGATCAAACCAAGGTACAGAAATGATAGAAAGAGAGTCTTCCCTTTCAGTTACCTTCTTGATAGGTATACGCCCATGATGAAAATCATCATGAAGTACTTCTCTTTTAAAATAAGGTTCTCCATACTTTACACATATCATATTAGATTGCTCACGCACTTCACAAGAGTCAAGTTTCTCAATATCCCATATTATTTGTTTAGGAGAATAGAAAAAATGGCCTACATAGTACATAAGAGATAATACGATTTAGCAAATGAACAGTCTCTTTCATCACTCCATGATCAAAATAATTCTACTCCATCATCTAGATCAGTTGCAAATTTCATGGGATACCTTCATTTCCAATGATGTTTTCACTACTCGACAAGCTCAGCATGTTGAAAACATCCCTCCTTCATCTCAACCCTCTCCATCTATTCCTCCATCAGCTCAGCCCACTAGACCCATGTCATCACCATCATTAGTATTTAAGTTTAATATTGAGTCATCCAGCAAAGTTGTGGTCAAAGATCCTACAAAGACCAAAGAGGTTGAGAAAGGAAAATTGGCTAAAACATATCAGAGAGGGCATAGGCAGGTGTTTTCCCCAAATATTGTGGTAGGGACCTTTCCTTCTTCATCAGCAATGAAAGTACAAAAGGGAAATATATTTTGACCTAGTTGAATTGGATCAACAGGATGATCATGAGGTCACAAGTTCGATTGTCAAAGAGAAGGATGCCAAAATTAGAGAGATGCAAACTAATTTGGATACAACTTAGTTTGGCCTTTCATTTCTTGAGCAGGAGAATAAGAAGTTGAAGGATAAACAAGTACTTATGGAGATAGATCTACTCAAAACAAAGATAATTAAAGCCATGATGCCACTTGTTGATCATGATCAAGATGGCATCCAAATCAGAAGAACAAGACCAAAGACAAGGGGTCTTAACAAGGATTTTTAACAACAGAAGATTAAGGATGAAAAACTCACTTTTGAGGAGAGGATTGCCAACGAGGTTGAAGATGAAAGAGAGACATCACTTGATAGGGTCAACATACATCTTGAGAAATTCCTCCACAAGGAAAATCAAGACAAAAAATGCTCAGAAACATGTCTAAAATGTACATCACAAGAAAAAAGGTCTATAGCATTAAACTCAAGCATTGTAGGAGAAACATAAGCAAACCCTAACCAAGAAAAAGGAAGGAGACAAGCTTGAAATCATTCTTGAGGCATTTGTCATTGATTAGAACACTTTATCAACCTTCCACTGGATAATTTTTGAGAAATTTTGAGCAAGTTTTGATTTTTTTTTTTTGCAACTTTTGGCAGCTTTAGCATAATTATACTGCCAGGAGTGCAACCCCCTACTTGTTGCGCTTCTTCTAGGAGGATCCAAATGAAAAAATAAGGGTACAATTGGATTCAAAATGCCAAATAAGATTAGGGTAGGCACTTTTCTAAGTAAATTTGGGAAATCAGGCAGGTGAAAAGGTCAAAAATCAAGCAAAAATCATGTTTCTACCCTATTTTTCAGCTACGCATTGTGCTCCTGACTAGTCTTGGGATATTGAATTTTTTGAAGGTCAAATATTATCAGGTTTTGAAACCAAGAACATTTTTGGAAACTAGACAAGATAGGATTTCCAATGAGCTATCCTGATCTCAATTTGGACATTAACAACCCCTTCAAAATTCGTGCTGAAGTTGGCACTGCGCTCCTGACCATTCTCTGTTTTTCCTAATTTTTTCTAGTTTTCTTAGTTTCACCATGGAGAAATCATGTTTTTACCAATTTAATTGATATGTAAATTTAATTATGATGTTTTTAAGTTACCTAGGGGTAAATACATTAGGTAAAACTCTTTGAGAGGATTGATGAATCAATTTCACTAAATTTATGGATAAGTCAGTTTGAACTCCCCACACTCTAGGTTTGCAGTTTAGATGTTTGTTGATCAGCTCCAAAACTCAGGGATTCAAACCCTGAGGTTGGGAGAATTTGTTTCATGCCTATATATTTCATTTATAGACTCATTTCATAGGTTGGATGTTGTTGCATTGATTAGAGACATTAGTGTATTTAGATTTTGGCAGGAATATATTGGATGATTTGCAGCTATTCTTTTGGGATTCATGTGGTATTTTAATTTAGCATATTTTCTTCTTATGTTGCATATGTATGAATATTTTTTACTTTTCATGTTCATTATAGTTCCATGATATGTTTGATTCTCAAGTTTGATAGGCAGAATACATATTTTATGCTCTGTTTTGGGAGAATCACCATAATTTGTTTTAGTTTCTTCAGTTTAAAAGGAATTCATGCATTTTCATGCTCATTTTACCACCTCACCAGTTTGATCCATCTCACCTAAAACCCTGAAGTTTTAGAGTGCTTACCTACCTTTCCGCATCAAATGTCTGCAATTCTGATCTTATTTTCCCTAGCCTAGTTACCTCTTTGACCTAAATCACTCATCCAGCTCCTAAATCAACCAATCAAAACCCCTTTGCTAATATACCTAGCCTAAAACTTAATTGATCCAGCCCTCTTGGCTATGATCCCTCGGAGAGAGCCCTCTCCTTCCTAGTGGGGATAGCTACTTGGTGAGAGCTTGGTTTGTAGTTACCTTTGCTGGTCTCTTCTCAGCCTCAGAGATTCGATGGAGTGCTAGCAACATCCATGCTTATTTTTTCCTAGTTATCGGGTGGAGATCATGGTAAATCCTATTATGACATGTTCATTGTGTTAGCACTCCAACGCATCTCTGAGGCTGACAAGAGACCAACAAAGGTAACCACAGACCAAGCTCTCGACAAGTAGCTAGCCCTACTAGGAATGATAGGGCTCTCTCCAAGGTATCACATCCAAGAGGACTGGATTAACTATATTTTATGCTAGGTATAGTGGCATAGGGGTTTTTATTGGTTGATTTGGGTGTTGGATGAGTGAATTAGGTTAAAGAGGAAATTAGGTCAAGGAAAAAGGGCCAGCAATTGCAAACATATGATGGGACAAGGTAGGTAGGTACTTTAACACTATAAGGAGGTTTAATGGAGTGAATTAGACTGGTGAGGTGCTAAAAAGAGCATTACATACATGAATTCTTTTTAAATTTAAGAAATTAAACATAAGTATGATGATTCTCCTAAAACAGAGCATTAAAAATTAATTATGCTCATCTCACTTAAGAATCAACCATATTATAGAAATAACATGATAATGGAAAGTACAAAAAATTCACACATATGTAAATAGAAGAAGAAACTATGTCAAATTATAGTACCATAAGAATCCCACAAAAATAGTTGCAACTCTATCAATAAATTCCTGCCAAAATTCTGATACAACAGTGTTCTCTGATCAATACAACAACATCCAACCATTGCAATAAGAAAGAAAGTGGAAGATATAGGCCACAAAATGATTCTCCCTAGCTAAGGGATCGAATCCTTAACTTGAGGAACTGATCCACAAAATACTGAAATAAAAACCTAAATAATAGGGAGGTCAACAAACTCATCCCTAACTTTGGTGAAACTGATTCTTCTTAGCCAAAAATCCACTTTTACCTAATGTATTTATCCTCTAGTAACTTAAAATTAACTTAATTACATTTATATCATCAAATTTCATCAATAAAATTCATGGATCTTTTACCAAACTGAGAAAATCTGAAAAATTTGGAAAAAATCAGCAAACTGGTAGGAGTGCAGTGCCGTTGGCAATAGCGCAGCGCCAACTTCAAGGGTGAATTTGGGAGACTTCATGAAGTCCAAATTGATCTCATGATAGCTCATTGGAAATATGATCATGTCTAGTTTCCAAAAATACCATTGGTGTCTGAAAATCATGAGTATAAGGCCTCCATAAGTGCAATATCCAAACATTTCTTCAAAGCGTAGTGCCAGCCTCAAAATAGGGGTAGAAAGGTGATGTTTTAGTTGTTTTTGGCCATTTGTCCCTGCCATATTTTCCAATTTTTGAGTGCCAATAGTAAAAATTGCATGTAGAGTACCTTCTTAATCCAATGGTGGTATCCATTTTTCACTTGGAGGCTCCCAGATAAATCTCAATGCCCTAGGAGCAACACTTTTGACAAGTTGAATGTTTTGGAAACTAGTCAAAAATTTTCAAATGCCCAAAATCCCAAAAATTTTCCCTAAAAATTTCAAAATTAGTGAATAGAGTGTTGATGATGTGCCTCAAACAATCAGGTAGGAATAAAAAATAATCTCATGCTTATCTTCCTCCTTTTTCTTAATTAGGTTTTGCTTATGTTTTTCCTCCAGTTTCATCCACACCCCTCAAAAATTCATCCAACTGCTCCAAGCCACCCGAAAATGGTTTCTCCACATCAATACAAGTAAGCAACATAATTCTTTCCCTTTTATTATTTTCCATTTGAAATTTTAAGGTGTTAAATCTCTCATTCAAGCTTACAAAGTGTTGAAGCTAAGAAACCCTAGATTTCATTCCTACAGTCCTAAATTGTTTCCTAGACCCTGAATTATCTTCCCACATCACATTAAACCAGAACCCTATCCCTACATCACTAAATCCCTGTCCCCAAACTACATTAATCGAAACCCTATCTCCTAGACTACGAATTTTCTAGGCATCTTTCCATATATCTGTAATTAATTTCCCCATATCATTTCCCTAAGTATTTTAAATCCCATATCGGTCCCCTGAGTTCTCAATCCCCCTTCCCTATTCCACAATTTTTTTCTACTCCCATCCCCACTCCATAAACCTATTTTCTACTCCCCTTTCCCTTCCCTAGGGTTTCAAAACTAAAAACACTATGGAGAAGGAAGACATAGATTACACGAAGGATGAGGAGGACAGAAAGGAAAGGAGACCTCACAAGGGAGGAAGAATTTTTAGGCTTGAGCCCACCAACACCAGATAACTGATGGCCTCACCTATGATAGTATCTTGCTTTTAATATTTTGGTTGCCTTGATTTCTGAAAAATGAACCAAAGAGTTCAAAACCACCCTATTTTTAGCAGATTTTTCATTTCAAACCTCAAAGACAATCAGGTGAGCCTTGCAGATGTGACCTTCACGATATCTATGCCTATCATTGATGTTGCCACAGGGATACCAAACATGGGTGAGAATTGGTTTAAATAAAAAGACTTGGATGGCCAATATTATGAACCATTCATCAAACCAAGGTACAGAAATGAGAGAAAGAGAGTCTTCCCTTCAGTTACCTTCATGATAGGTATACCCCCATGATGAAAATCATCATGAAGTACTTCTCTTGTAAAGGAAGGTTCTCCATACTTTACACATATCATATTAGACTGCTCATGCACGTCACAAGAGTCAATTTTCTCAATATCCCATACTATTTTTTCAGTAGAATAGAAAAAATGCCCTACATAGTACATAAGAGATAATATTATCAGCAAATGAATAGTCTCCTTCATCACTCCTTGATCAAAATCATTCTAATCCATCATCGATATTTTAGTGTCATATTGAGTCATCCAATAAAGTTGTGGTCAAAGAGCCTACAAATACCAAAGTGGCTGAGAAAGGAAAGTTGGATAAAACATATCAGAGAGGGGATAGGCAGGTGTTTTCCACAAATATTATGGTACAGACCTTGCTTTCTTCATCAGAAAAGCAAGTAAAAAAGTGAACATTTTTTTGAGGAAACAGATTTTGACCTATTTGACTCGGATCAACAGGATGATCATGAGGCCTCAAGTTTGATTTTCAAAGAGAAGGATGCCAAAATTAGAGAGATGCAAACTAATTTGGATACAACTCAGTTTTTCCTTTTATTTCTTGAGCAAGAGAATAAGCAGCTGAAGGATCAACAAGTAATTATGAAGCTAGAGCTGCTCAAAACAAAGAGAAGTAAAGCCATGATGCCACTTTTTGATCCTGCTCAATATGACGTCCAAATCAGCAGAACAAGACCAAAGACAAGGGGTCTTAACAAGGATTTTTAACAACAGAATATTGAGGATGAAAAACTCACTTTTGAGGAGAGGATTTCCAACGAGGTTGAAGATGAAAGAGAGACATGGCTTGATAGGGTCAACATCCATCTTGAGAAACTCCTCCACAAGGCAAATCAAGACAAAAAATGCTCAAAAACATGTCTAAAATGTGCATCACAAGAAACAACGTCTATAGCATTAAACTCAATCATTTGTAGTAGAAACATAAGAAAACCCTAGCCAAGAAAAAGGAAGGAGACAAGCTTGAAATCCTTCTTGAGGCACCCTTCATTGGTTACAACACTTCATCAAGCTTCCATTGGAAAATTTTGGAGAAATTTTTGAGAAAGTTTTGAATCTTTTTGTTTTTTTCATCTTTTGGTAGCTTTATCATAATTAGACAGTGAGGAGCGCAATGCCCTAGGTGTTGCGCTTCTTCTAGGAGGCTCCAAATGAAAAAATAAGGGTACCATTAGATTCAGAATGCAAAATACGATTAGGTTAGGCACTTTTATAAGTAAATTTGGGCAATTAGGCAGCTGAAAAGGTCAAAAAACACCCAAAAAGTCATGTTTCTGCACTCTTTTTCAGCTAAGCGCTGTGTTCCTGACCAGTCTTGGGATATTTACTTTTTGGAGGGTCAAATATTATCATGTTTTGAAACCAAAAACATTTTTGGAAACTAGACAGGATATGATTTACAATGAGCTATCCTGAGCTCAATTTTGACATCAACAACCCCTTCAAAAGTTGTCCTGAAGTTGGCGCTGTGCTTCTGACACTAGCGTTGTGCCCCTAACCATTCTCTGTTTTTCCTCATTTTTTCTAATTTTCTCAACTTCACTGTGGAAATATCATGTTTTTACCAATGTAATTGATGGATGTAAATTTAATTATGATTTTTTAAAGTTACCTAGGGGTAAATACATTAGGTAAAACTCTTTGAGAGGATTGATGAATCAGTTTCACTAAAGTTAGGGATGAGTTAGTTTGACCTCCCTACACTCTATATTTGTAGTTCAGAATTTTTTTCATCAGCTCCAAAACTCAGGGATTCGAACCCTGAGGTTGTGAGAAGTTGTTTCATGCATATATATTTCATTTCTAGGCTTATTTCACAGGTTGGATGTTGTTGCATTGATCAGAGACATTAGTGTATTTAGATTTTGGCAGGAATATATTGGATGAGTTGTAGCTATTCTTTTCGGATTCTTCTGTTTCATATGTATGAATTTTTTTTACTTTTCATGTTCATTCTAGTTCTATGATATGTTTGATTCTCAATTTTGATAGGCATAATACATCTTTTATGCTCTGTTTTGAGAGAATCACCATAATTTGTTTTAGTTTCTTCAATTTAAAAGGAATTCATGCATTTTCATTCTCGTTTTAGCACCTCACTAGTGTGATCCATCTCACATAAAACCCTAAAGTGTTAGAGTGCTTACAGACCTTTCCCCATCAGGTGTCTACAATTCTGATCTTATTTTCCCTGACCTGGTTACCTCTTTGACCTAATTCACTCATCCAGCTCCTAAATCAACCAATAAAAACCCATTTTCTACTATACCTAGCCTAAAACCTAATTTATCTAGCCCTCTTGGCTATGATCCCTCGGAGAGAGTCCTCTCCTACCTAGTGGGGATAACTACTTGGCGAGAGCTTGGTCTGTAGTTACCTTTGCTGGTCTCTTCTCAACCTTGGAGATCCGATGGAATGCTAGCAACATCCATGCTTATTTTTTCCTAGTGATCAGTTGGAGATCGTGGTAAAACTTGTGATTACATGTTCATTGTGTTAGCACTCCACTGGATCTCTGAGGTTAAGAAGAGACTAGCAAAGGTAAACATAGACCAAGCTCTCGCCAAGTAGCTAGTCCTACTAGGAATGATAGGGCTCTCTCCAAGGGATCACAGCCAAGAGGACTGGATCAATTAGCTTTTAGGTTAGGTATAGTAGAACAAGGGTTTTGATTAGTTAATTTGGGTGTTGCATGAGCGAATTAGGTCAAAGAGGAAATTAGGTCAGGGAAAAAGGACCAGCAATTGCAGACATCTGATGGGGAAAGGTAGGTAGGCCCTTTAACACTTTAAGGAGGTTTAATGGAGTGAATTATACTGGTGAGGTGCTAAAAATATCATGACATACATGAATTATTTTTAAATTGAAGAAATTAAACATAAGTATGATGATTCTCCTAAAACAGAGCATTAAAAATGAATTATGCTCATCTCACTTAAGAATCAACCATATTATAGAAATGACATGATAATGGAAAGTAAAAAACATTCACACATATGTAAATAGAAGAAGAAACTATGTCAAAATACAGTACCATAATAATCCCACCAAAATAGTTGCAACTCTATCAATAAATTCCTACCAAAAGTCTGATACAATAGTGTTCTCTGATCAACACAACAACATCCAACCATTGCAATGAGAAATAAAGTGGAATATATAGGCCACAAACTAATTCTCCCCAGCCAAGGGGTTGAATCCTTAACTTGAGGAACTAATCCACAAAATACTGAATTGAAAACCTAAATAATATGGAGGTCAACAAACTCATCCCTAACTTTGTTGAAACTAATTCTTCTTTGCCAAAAATCCACTTTTACCTAATGTATTTACCCTCTAGTAACTTAAAAGTAACTTAATTACATTTAAATCATCAAATTACATCAATAAAATTCATGGATCTTTTACCAAACTGAGAAAATCTAAAAATTTTGGAAAAAATCAGCAAATTGGTAGGATTGTGATGCCTTTGGTAGGAGTGCAACACCAACTTCAAGGGTGAATTTGGGGGACTTCCTAAAGTCAAAATTGATCTCATGATATCTCATTGGAAATATGATGATGTCTAGTTTCAAAAAATCCCATTGGTTTCTAAAAATGATGAGAATTAGGCCTCCAAAAGTGCAATCTCCCAATATTTCTTCAAAGCGCAGTTCCAGCCTGGAAATAGGGGTAGAAAGGTGATGTTTTAGTTGTTTTTGGCCATTTCTCCCTGCCAAATTTTCCAATTTTTGAGTGCCAATAGTAAATTTGCATGTAGAGTAACTTCGTGATCCAATGGTGTTATCCATTTTTTACTAGGATACTCTGAGATAAAGTGCAACGCCCTAGGCATTGCGCTTTTGACAAGTTGATTGTGTTGGAAACTAGTCAAAATTTGTCAAAATGCGCAAAATCTCAAAATATTCCCCTAAAACATTCAAAATCGGTGAATAGAGTGTTGATGATGTGCCTCAAACAATCAGGGAGGTATTAGCAAGGATCTCATGCTTATCTTCCTCCTTTTTCTTAGTTAGGGTTTGCTTATGTTTTTCCTCCAATTGCTTGAGTTTGATGTTGCATATCTTGTTTCTTGTGATGTACATGTTGGACATGTTTCTGAGCATCTTGTTATGTTTTTTTTCCTTGTGGAGGAGCTTCTCAAGGTGGAGGTTTACCCTATCTAGCCATATCTCTCTATCATCTTCAACCTCCTTGGCAATCCTCTCCTCAAAAGTGAGGTTTTTAGCCTCAAGTTTTCGTTGTTGTAGAGCCCTCTTAAGACCTCTTGTTTTTGGTCCTATTCTTCTGGTCTGAATGTCATCATGGTCAGGATCATTAAGTGACATCATTGCCTTACTCTTGGTATCTTGTCTTTTTTCTTTGATCAGAGCTAGGTCCATGAGTACGTACTGATCTTTCAGCGCCTTGTTCTCAAGGAATGCTATGAAAAATTGAGCTCTAGCCATGTTATCCTGAAATTATTTAATCATGGAATCCTTCTTTTTAATGATCAGCTTTGAAGTCCCTTGATCATATTGATCATCTAAATCCATCAACTCAAAGTCTTTTTCTTCCTCATGAAGGTCTTCCTCTTCATGGACAACTGTCTCTTTCTGTTGCTCATCATGGTGTACCTTCTTTGTTGATGAAGAAGGCAAGCCACCTTCCACAATTTGTGGATGAAACACCTTCCTAGGTCCCCTCTAATAGGTTTTGACTTGTTTGTTCTTTTTGGTCTTTTTCACTGTAGCGATGCTAGATTATCGTGTTTCTTTTTGAGGCACTGATAGTGGTGGTGGAATTGGTCTAACAGGCTAATAAGATGGAGTAATGAAGACATAATTCTTAATGAAGGTCTCCCAAGCAATGTTCAGCTGATTGAGATGATGTAGTATAATTATCTTGATAAGAGAGTGATGAAAAAGGTTATTCATCTGATGCTCTATCTCTATGCTCTGCACTTTGTAAGAAGGTTGTTTTCCCATTCCTTATTTCCCAGAAAAATGTTGCGAAATAAGATCTTTGTTTTGAGTTGCTAGATTCCTATTGTTCAATCCTTTAGGGGGGTCCCGGTATCTTAAAACATCCTCTTTTTTGTTTGGCATGTCATATTTACTCATCCATATTTGCTTCCACAATCATGTTCCTCCCTAAGCCCATCTCCACCATAATTTCGCCCCCAATACATGGTTGAGAATAAATGGGTCTCTGAGGCCTAGTCCCCCTTCCCTCTTAGGTTTTATGAAGCTCAACCAAGCTACCGAGGATTATTTTTTCAACTGATGGCCCCCTCCCCATAGGAATTTCTTGAATATTTCCACCATTTTAGATAGTTTTGGGCGCACCCATCCCAGATAGCTGTTATATGGACATGGATTGTGGGACTGATTTAATAAGAACAATGTGGTCAGCCATATTGAGGGCTCTAAAGGTCCAATTTCTGAGCTTACTTTGATTTTTTTGGAGAAGATGACTCCAACAAGTAATTTTTAAAGAGATTTCAGCAAGGAGCATGCCCATATATTTCGTGGGAAGAGAACTGATATGAAACCCCAACACTCTCGCCAAAAAGGTTTGGATGTTTCTCGTCGTATTAAAGAAGAAGATGCAAAATTTTTCATTATTAATAAGATTTATAGAGGCTTTAATAAACACCTGGAGGGTATCTCTAATGATTCTGGCTTCCTTCATCAAAACATGACAAAAGAGCATGATTTTGTATACAAATCACTGGTGGGTTAGAGGTAGGTCATTATCCGAGAGCCTAAGACCACGGATCTTGAGATTCTAGGCTTCCTTATTTAGGAGTCTGCTAAGGCCTTTAGCAACCAGAATGAATAGGAATGGGGCCAATGGATCTCCCTGTCTTAGCCCTAGAGTAGGGTTAAAGGATTTGGTGGGGGAACCATTTGGGAGAATCGAATAGATTGGGGAGGAAACCAAAGCCTCAATCCATTGGATCCATCTCAAGTAAAGCCCATAATCTTGAAGAAATTTGGTGAGGAAGTTCTAACTAATGCGGTCATAGGATTTAGATAGATCTATTTTAATCATCATCCCCAGGATTTTCAGATGCTTCAAAGAGTGAAACACTTCCTGGGAGGTAATAAAACCATTCAGGATTTGGCGGCCCTCTACAAAGCCAGTTTTTTTAGAAGATATGAGGGAAGGAAATAAAGGTTTAAGGCACTTAACCATAATAGAAGAAATGATTTTGTATATGAAATTACATAATGAAATCGGGTGAAATCCCTGGTGATCCTCCGATTTAGAATATTTAGGAATCATCATTATAAAAGTGGAATTGAGGCTCAGACATACCTTCTGGTGCCGTCTTGACTCCTCCACCACTTCGAGTACATCTTGTACTATGAATTTCCAGGCAACTTATATAATTCCATGGTGAAGTCACTAGGCCCTGGGGCTTTATTTTTTGACATACCTTTGAACACCTCTTCCAATTCCTCCATTGAAACCACCCTCATAAGGCCGAGATTTTGATCTCGGGTAGTCAGATGGAGAATGTTTAGTGTGATTTTGTCGATTGCTTTAGATCGATCCTGCTGTGGTTCAGAAAGTAAGGTGTGAAAGTGATGCAAAACCAGATATTCCATGTCCTCATGATGTATTATTATGTCTCTGGCCTCATTCTTCAAATGGAAGGTCCTGTTATGATTTTTTTGTTGGACCATTTCTTTATGGAAGAAGTGTGTGTTTTTATCTTCTTCCCTCAACTAGTTAACTCTATATTTCTACTTCCAGAGTATCTCCTCCTGTTTTCTGTGTTCTTATAGTTGTGTTATGAGCCACCCCTCTTCTTCTGCTACAAGTTCTGATCTTCCGTGATGTTTGTGATATAGCTGCTACTTGTTGAGCCCCAAAGATGTCCTTTTATTTCACCCAATTTCAATTCATTTCCTTTGTCCCTTATCAATTACAGGCTTAAATGATTAATAGGATTAATTAAAGTCACTTTAGGAATGTATACAATGACTGACTTGCTATATTTTCGTGGTTTTGTTGTTGTAGTAATTTTTTACTAGACTCAGCTACAGAATGCAGCCATTCTGTAGCTAGTCGCCTATTCCGCAGCTATCTTCATGTTCTCATAGGTTACAGGTGTCACTTCAAAGAAAAACGCATATGGGTGAATTCCACAACACTCCCCCATCATTTCTTGCTCTCTACGAAGTCTGAGCAAGAATCTATAGGTGGTTATGCACGTGGAAGAGATCAAAACTAAGAAGCAGATTCCTACCAGGACAGGGACTCTACAGATGTCTCCAGCAAGAGTACGAGGCTTCCACAAGAGTTCTAATTTGATTTTAATTGGGAAAGAAACTTATCCCTATTTCCTCTCAAGGGTAGTTATGTATTTATTTTATAATAATGACTCGGGAGACCGAGAGACAGTTAGCTAGATTGATGTTTTGTTGTTAGATCTCAAAAGTCCGTAATACTCTGTTTCTGAAGAATTTTCCCTTTAATGAAAGACATTCAACTTCATTGCATGATCTAAGGAAATCTTGAGGAGATTTGTATGCTAATCCGGTGGTAGAGGGCCCCTACTGCCCGAGAAGCTTTGTGCATATTGTTTAGATAAGTAACTTTAGCCTTGTTTCATTCCTAATTTAAATAGTTTTTTGAACTTTATGTTTTATGCTCACTTAAATCGGATGTTACAGCCAGTCTTGTTCTTATGAATTGTTCCAAAATATCACTAACACTGAATGAGACATTTAGCCCCCCTATGAAATTTTTGACAAGCAAATAGGGGGCTAAATCATTTTTGAGTCTTCAAGGAATGCATTTCCTATGAAAACACAATCTCCTTGAAGCCTCTTCGTGTCTTTTATCCTTTGACAAGTCCCCTTTGTTGATTCCCATTTTAAAAGCCTCTCTGGCATGTGAAGAAATTCCCAAAGGCCTCCTTTCCCCTTTATTTTTTTTCCTCATTTAACCTCTTTTTCTTCCCCTTTTTTCTCCACTTCTATTTCCCCATTTACCCCTCAAATCCCCCCAAAATCCCCTCTAATTTCTTCCCCTACCCTTTTTTGGCCTTTTCTCCCCTTTATCCCTCTATCGTTCCCCTTCAAACCCCTTAAAATCCATTTAAATGGGCAAAAAACCCATGTTCCGACCTTATTATAAGGCCTAGCCCCTTTCTGCCAGCCCCTTTCAAACCACTTCCCACACATGCCCCAGCGCTGGGACCAAGCGCTTAAGTCCCAGGCGCTAATCGCAATCAGAGCTATCGGCGATAGGCAAATTCCTTTGTAAACGCAAAAATCCCCGATGCGATTGGTTTTTAACATAAGTCCCGCGACGCGTTGTGTGCCGTCGATCTATCACAGATCTGACGGCGGAGCGCTGATCGCATTTCCCCATTCAATCGCAATCGCAATTCTCCGCGTCCGACCTCCGATTGATCGCAAGCCCTTCTCCCGATCCTCCGATCACATCTCCCACCGTTGATCCCTCGCGCAGATCAACGGTCCTGCGCTAATCGCACCTGCCGCCCCGACTGCAATCGCGAGCCCTTCCGTCTCTCTTCCGATTCAATCCTAACCGTTGATCTGCCCCGCGATCCGACGGCCATCGTAATTCCCGATTTCCCGATCGCACTGCCCCTCTGATTACACCTCCGCCGTTGATCTGGACCGACATCAACGGTTATCGCTCAATCGCATCACCCGCTCCAATCGCAATCGAAACTTTCGATCGCACCCTCCTTCTGCGTATTGGGATTGCGATTCCCCGATCCAATCTGAGTCGTCCGTCCATTCAGATCCAATGGCCCAGATCTCATTACTCCCCGCCTGTTTTCCCCCTTCGATTAAATCTCCGCCATCCATGCCGTCGGATCCAACGGCTATCGCACAATCGCATCTTCGCCCGTGACCCTTCTTTCTCCCTGCCGACTGAATCCTAGCCGTCCATCCCTTCCAGATCTGACGGTTCAGGTTTAAATCGCCCACCGCCTCCGCCGGGTCCCACTCCATATATCCGTTCATTGTTTTTGTGTTTTCCTGTGTTATTCGCCCAAACGGTAATCTTCGGGCTTTGCACTGTGCGACCATTTCTCCGCCATTTTTCACTGTTTCTCCATCACTCCACCATCTCTCCACCTCCACTGCATTTCTCCACCACTGCCCGGGCTCTTTGATGAGTTTATTTCACTATGCAGGTGGTACAGAGAGGCCAATTCAGCGGCCAAACGAGACAGCAGAAGCATGATTTAAAAGGGATTAATGCTTATTATCGATACAATTAACGTTTTAATCCCGCATTCAAAGAATTAAGGCACTGTTTGAAGACGAAGAGTGCACCAGCAAGTCATAATTGTGCCACCTAACAACAGAGCGCGTTTAATCCTAAAGTACGACTTCCCACAGCGTTCTCCATGCCTCCTCGAGCCCTGAAAAGATTAATCGCCCTGTCTGAGCCGCAATAATGGAGGAATGGAGGATCCATGCAGATATTTCATCCAGTTCATTTATTTCAGAGTGGCAGCACAGAGCTCCAAGCACCACAAGGACTCCAAAGAAATATCAGAGGTCGATTTCGACTTGACAGAGATCTCCGACCAGTCTTAGAGTACATTCAGCGTTGCAGACAGCCATTAAGCAGCATGGGCGTGGACACCCCGCCGAGTCTGTCTTAATGGGATCAATTAATTGTCTATCTACTTCTATTTCTTCCTCTTCTCCTATAAAATCCCTGAGAACGAATTGTAAAGGTTGTTGTTGCCTTGCTGGTAGTTTGTTGTTAGAGGGATTCAGTTTGACTGTTAGAACAGTCGTGGGAGGGAATAGCAGAACAGTTTTCATGTAATAGGCTGGGAGGAGAAGTTGGGACTGTATTAGCCATTGAGCCATATTGTACATGACTGGTTTTGCATCAATTAATCAAAGCACATTTCACAGGATCCTGGTCTATTACTATAGGTGATGTTTTCTTACTATGTTTATTACATTTCCATATTGTTTCATGTTCTTCTGGTAGGCATCAGAATAATGGTATAGGATTCACCCTTGTTAGGTGCCCTATGCTGTCTGCTCTCCCTACCTTTATGTTTTCCGCCCTATGTGTTGTCTAAGAGTAAATTCATGGGTTTAACCAGTGCAGCGGATGTTATTGCCTGTTGGCTGATGTATGAACTTGGGGGTTTGCCACTTGGATGCTTCTTTGTCAAATCTATCTCTGTTTTTTCCCTTGGAGTTGCTAAAGCAGATCTGGAGTTAAATGACCTCTGGTCTGATCTATAAGCAGCCCCTTTGTTTCTTTGAGAGCTGCCTTTGAGTATGTCCAAGCAGGTCTGGAGTTAAATGACCTCTGACCTGATCTATAGACAGAAATATGGTTGTTCTCCTTCTTTCACTTTCCTTCCTTAATGTTCCACCCCACTCTCTAATCTAAAGATCCTTTAGTATTAGATGACTTGCCCTTTGAAAGCCTTGGCTAGTGGATGTAAGTAATTTCCTTTTATGACTCCATAGCCCAATGGATGGCACGGCCTTGGCCCATTTCTCCTTGCTGAAACATCCTGCTGCTTTGTTCCTTTTCTCCCATTGCTTTCCCAGTCCATGATCTCCTAACCAACCCAGCAACCCTCCAACCAAATTATTTAAACCCCCCTCTGTGCTTCATAACTAGCCTAATATCTCAATTCGAGCTTCAAAGATAAATCATTCTTTGTTTATTGGAGAGATCCCTCTCCGGGTCCAGGAGGGCTAGATCCTAGGGCCCCAAAGTGGTTCTGATGTTGTCTCATCTTTTGGTCTTGCCAATCTGGCCAAAACATGGGAACCCCAACATAATGGCAACTCCACTAGGGAAAATCTGAGAGTCAAGAACTGCTTTGCCTCTAGATTGGCTTTTCATTGCTGATGGTGGACAGCATCCTGCTTCAAATTGTTAAATTCATCCACCTGGCGACTCCACACTCCATAATCCTAGAAGACTCCACTGGAGGAAGAACCTGAAAGATGGCCAGACCCCATAGAAGGGTAGAACATACGGGTTGGATTTGGTTTAAAGAATTCATTGTTTTTGTCTACCACTATGTTCTGTCCTACTTTAAGCCTAATCAAGTGTACAAAGATGAAACCCATGATGAGTATGGGAAAGATCTCAAGCCTCAGTCTTTAGACCGTGAGCAGACCTATACTCCTGTGAAAAACCTGGTGGAACAAGAAGCTCATGTTGTATCTCCCACTCTTCAAGAAGCTTCAAGCAACCATGAGCCTATTGTTACATCACCCACACCTACAAAGGCCATAGAAAGATATAAGCCTCTGGTTTTACCGAACAGAGCAAATAACGCAGATCCTCTTTAGAGAACAAGCTGGAAAGACTGATAGAGGCTGCCAGTTCCTTGCTGAAAGCAGAGGAGCAAGAAGATGAGGCTGAAACCAGAGAGGATGATTGGGAAAGACCTGCTCCTTGTCCTCAAGAAAGACAAATCAGATCTCTGCAAGACAGAAGTCACATGCCAAGCATGTATGATGAACCAGAGCTTGAATCAGAAAATGAACTTGCAGAGTATTTTGAAGAAAGAATTCCTGAGAGCCCTGAAGATTTGATGGGTGACAATACTTACAATTATGATTTCTCTGATGTGGATAAGTCTGACGATGAGTTTTTCCAAAGGGAAACCGAGCTTGCACGGCCATCATCAGAGGTCTCATGGGAGGAAGACTACGACCATCAACTTCAAGAAAATAATGAGCTAATGCCGGCCATCTATGATACTGATGGAGAAAGTGTTGAAAGCATGATAGCAGACGAAGATTCATTGAATCTTCTATCTACTTTATATCCGAATATCAATTATACTTGCCAAGTAGACAGAGGCCAGCAGCTCTTCAGCGCAGAGGACGAGGAGAAAAGAGATGAGGGAAGTCTTGAGCGGAACGAATATCCAGAGCCTTCTCCCGAAGGGATTAAGGTAATCAAAGAAGCCCCCACTCAAGAATATGTCGATTTTTTCACAGAGTTTAGCCCGTTGCAGCAGAATCGACCTGTGGTACTAGAGGACAGCACTGTTGAATATAATGAGCCCTCTAGCTCAAGCTTCATTGAAGATGAGCGAGATCTCTTTCCCCACAGGCGTCTCGGCCTTGATCCAGAGGAAGAGGAGGTATTCCTGGTCGATGCCCATATGCCAAATACTCCCAACCAGGAAGAGGAGGAGTGTGATTGCAAAGGCCTCATTGCAGATGCAGTGATTGAAGCTGCCCAGGATGCAGACCGCCTATCAGTCGTGGTAGGCCTTGAAGAAAAAAGTTTACATCATGAGTTTGTTGACCCTGTGGCAGACTACATGGAGGCCCTGATTGGCTCAGCTCCACAAGCATCAATCTTTTGCAAGAGCCAAATACATCAGAATTGGTCACCACTGATGGTGACTTCAGTTTTGAAGGACCACATGCAGAGCACCCTGTGGTTATCTCTGACAGGCAGTCAGTGCTCATATCCTTTTTTGCTATTACTTGACTGGCTGCATTGGCATTACTACATCACCTAAACCATCAGAGTTTTTTCAGTTAGGGTAGGGTAGGTAGGAAAGCTCAATAAAGCTCAGTCTATGAGCATGTAGTTAGTTATTTCATTTTTTGTTTTAGAATGTAGAGAAGAAACCTGCTAGACAGTCTAATCCTAGCAGGTAGTAGTGTAGGTAGAGAAACATATGAGACCAACAGTATAATCTGGTCTCATGGAGTAATAAGGGTAGAAGTAGAATAGGTTTATTTTTTCCTGTTTGAAAAAATTAATGATGTAAAAGGGTCTGCAAGTCCAAATGCACCCAAGAAGAAAAATGTTAGGACTGTAGTGTGGGTAGGTAGTTGTGTGGGATAATTTTACTGCTGATATGTTGTCTTCACAGTTTGTGGAAGCCAAAATCAGAGAAGAAAAGGATGGTTCAAGCAGCAGGCATCTGGCCTACACCAAGAGATCATTTTCTGGTTTCTTGGCCCCTTCAAGAAGAATCCATCCCCATGTGGAGCCACTGTTAGCCCCCCTATAAATTTTTTGACAAGAAAATAGGGGGCTAAATTTTTTTTGAGTCTTCAAGGAATGCATTTCCTATGAAAACACAGTCTCCTTGAAGCCTCCTTGTGTCTTTTATCCTTTGATCAAATCCCCTCTGCTGGTTCCCCTTTTAAAGCCTCTCTGTTATGTGAAGAAATGCCCAAAGGCCTCCTTTCCCCTTTATTCTTCCTCACTTAGCTTCTATCCTCTTTCCCCTTGTCTCCCCTTCTACTTCCCCCATTTACCCCTCAAATACTCTTTAAATTCCCCCTCTTACCCTTTGTTTAGCCTTTTTCCTCTTTTTCCCCTTATCGTTTCCCTTTAAATCCCTTAAAACCCACTAAAAGGGGTAAAAAACCCACTTCCCGACCTTATTATAGGCCTAGCCCCTTTCCGCCAGCCCCTTTCAAACCACTTCCCACACATGCCCATGCGCTGGGACCAAGCGCTTAAGTCCCAAGTGCTAATCGCAATCGGAGCTATCGGCAGTAGGCAAATTCCTTTGTAAACGCAAAATCCCCGATGCGATCGTTTTATCACACAAAGTCTCGCGACGTGTTGTGAACCGTCGATCTGTCACAAGATCTAACGGCTGGGCGCTAATCACAGCCCCCCGCTCAATCGCAATCGCAACATTCTGTGTGTGACCTCCGATTGATCGCAAGCCTCCTGCCCCGACCTCCGATTGCGATCCTCCGATCGCGTTCCTCGCCGTTGATCTGCCCCGCGATCCGACGGCCCAGCGCTAATCGCTTCATTCCCTTCTCGCTTCCTGTTTTCTCCTCCGATGGATTGTGAGACGTTTATATGATCCCAGATCCAACAGTTAGCGCTCAATCGCAGACCCCTTCCCGATCGTCAATCGCAAGTCTTCCTGTCTCCGCCCCGATTAAATCGTAGCTGTCCATCCTCGCCGTCGTGACCATCGCAACTCATGATCCCCCGATCGCCTTTGTCCCTCCGTTACATTTGAGCCATTGATCTGACGCCCGAGATCTAACGGTCATCGCCTATGATACCAATTCCTCTCCCGATCACTGATCGCAGGTTCTTCCGTTTTCCCTCCGATTGCATCCCCGCCGTTGATTCAGATCCGAGATCGACGGTTGTCGCTCAATCGCGTCCCCCCTCTCAATCGCAATCGGAACTTCTGTGTTGTGCGTTGCGATCGCTCCCCGCTCCGACCTCCGATTAAGATCGTGTGATTTGATCATAGCCGTCCGTTCCTCCCAGATCTGACGACTCGAATTCAATCGCCCTCCGCCTCTGCCGGGTCCCACATTCACGCCTCCGTCTATTGTTTTTCGTGTCTCCCTATGTAATTCGCCCAAACAAAAATCTTTGGGTTTTCATAGTGTTAATCATTTCTCCGCCACTTTGCATACTTTTCATTGATTCTCCACTATTCTGCCACCATTCCTCCGCCTCCACAGCATTCCGCCACCACTGCCCGGGCTTTAAACAAGTATATTTTAAAGTGTGCAGATAGTACAGAGAGGCCAATTCAGCGGCCAAACGAGATAGCAGAGCAGGATTTGAGGAGGATCCAAGCCTGTAATTGAAGATTAACGTGTTAATCCTGCGGTCAAAGGCTTAAGGCACTGTTTGAAGACCAATGAGCACACCAGTAAGCCATTATTGCGCTACCTAACAGCAGGACATTTTCCTCCTGAGGTACACCTTCCCGCAGCGTCCTCCATGTTTCTCGAAGCCAGGAAAGTCAAGAACACTGAAAGAGCTTCTTAAAAGATAGTCAGGCAGCATTAAAGAAGCATGGAGGGCCTTGCAGACTTCCATCCAGTTCATTTATTTAGAATGGCAGCACAGAGTTCCAGACAACCGAAGGACTCCAAATGAAATATTCGAGGTCAAAATCGACCTGATAGAGATCTCCAAAACAGCCTACAGAGTACACACAGTGCTGCATTTTGCCATTAAGCGGTATGGGCGTGCACTTCCACCGATTCTGTCTTAATGAGATCAATTCAATGTTCATCTACCTCTATTTTCTCTCTTCTCCTATAAAATCCCTGAGAACGAATTGTAAAGGTTGTTGTTGCCTTGCTGGGCATCTTCTGTTAGAGGGATTCAGTTAGACTGTTAGAACAGCCTTGGGAGGAAGTTGCAAAGTAGTTTGTATGTAATAGGCTGGGAGGAGAAGTTGGGACTGTATTAGCCATTGAGCTTATTGTACATGACTGGTTTTGCATCAATTAATCAAAGCACATTTCACAGGATCCTGGTCTATTACTATTGGTGATGTTTTTCTTAACTCTGTTATTTACATTTTCATACTGTTTCATGTTCTTCTGGTAGGCATCAGAATAATGGTATAGGATTCACCCTTGTTAGGTGCCCTATGTTGTCTGCTCTCCCTACCTTTATGTTTTCCGCCCTATGTGCTGTCTAAGAGCGGGTTCAGTTGATTTAACCAGCGCAGTGGATGTTATTGCCTGCTGGCTGATGTATGAATTGGTTGAAGCTGTTCTTAGATGTTCTTGAGGGGTTTAAAGCTGGAAAGTTTGGGAGCACTGGGGATAAGTGTTAGCCCTGTCCACTAGGATCCTTGCACGACCAGCTTACCTTTCTAAGATCCCTTCATTTATCTTATCTTTGTTTTCCCTTGGAGTTGCTAAAGCAGACCTGGAGTTAAATGACCTCTGGTCTGATCTATAAGCTGCCCCTTTGTCTCTTTGAGAGTTTCCTTTGAGTATGTCCAAGCAGGTCTGGAGTTAAATGACCTCTGACCTGATCTATAGACAGAAAATTGGTTGCTTTCCTTCTTTCACTTTCCTCCTTAATGTTCCATCCCATCATCTATCTAAAAAGATCCTTTAGTATAGATGACGTGCCCTTTGAAAGCCTTGGCTAGCGGTTGCATGTAATTTCCTTTCATGACTCCATAGCCCAATGGATGGCACTGTCTTGGCCTATCCTCTTTGCTGAAGCATCCTGCTGCCATGTTCCTTTCCTCCCATTGCTTTCTCGGCCTATGATCTCCTAACCAACCCAGCAACCCTTCAACCAAATCATTTTAAAACCCCCCTTTGTGCTTCATAGCTAGCCTAAAATCTCATTTCGAGCTTCAAAGACAAATCATTCTTTGTTTATTGGAGAGATCCCTCTCTGGGTCCAGGAGGGCTAGATCCTAGGGCCCCAAAGTGGTTCTGATGTTGTCTCATCTTTTGGTCTTGCCAATCTGGCCAAAACATGGGAACCCCAACATGGCTCATAGTGGAATTTCTCCAACTGCTGACGTTTGTTCCATTCCTCTCCTAAATTTGGTATGCCAGTGGCCTGAGCAATAGTCATTGGTGACAGAATGAAATCAACTCCGGCGAGATTTACACGGCCATCATGTAAATGTAGAACAAACAGACGAGCTAGTTCACGATGAAGCTGGGTTTGTGAAATCATCTCACAGAATCGAAAACATGACTGAACCCGAAAGCAATCCATTGCAAGCGGACATGCCTGCAATTGAGCCAAAGAAGTAGGCTCCTCCCTGAGATGTTTACCACCTTTTCCACCTCTGTGAGGCCTCCGTGGCACATTACCCTCTGCTGTGGAATCACTGTCCGACTCCTGCTCATAAACTGACTCTGTCTCTGACATGGCTTTGAAAACAAGATATTTGCAATATGGATGCTGAAATAGGTGCAGTGAAGGCAAATCTTTAATGTATGTTCAAAACCCAATAAATGTCACACATGTACCCAAGTATCAAAGGAAAACAAAATCATCATGAGGATGGCTCTGTTTTAATGGCATAAAAACTATCACTGTTTTGATCACAAGTTTGACAAATGAATACCAAATGCAACTGTATGGTATAACTTTATAATGATGGCCAAAATGTGTCAAAGGAGCAAACAAGTATGGGACTGTGTTTTATGAACTGGAGAATAGGGACAACATGACAATGACCGTAGTGAAACAAATGACATGACAGTGGTAATAGAATGATGATGACAGCAGCGATGATACTATGGTGATGGAGGCTATAGACTAGTCAACACAAGACTGTGCAAAAACATGAAAGGGCATGATAGTAGTGATAAGATGATAACTGAGGGCATGAGGATCATGTACACAACGTGCCAGGGCATGAGCATATCTACCATTCAAGAGTTTTCAAACTTTTCATAAAACTGCCCATATACATTCAAAACCCTTGAGGAATCAATTTGCATGTGAATGTAGGGTTTATACATTTCTCTCCAAGCATGGCCTACTTCCCAACATCAATAACATCACAACCATTGTTAAAAATTTACTGAGCAATGATAAAAACCTGTTTGCAATTTGCTGGAGTCGATTTGAAACAAAACTGGGCGCAAAACAAAAATTTATGGGCTCTGTTGCTATGTGGGTAGCGCCTCTGCCCAATGGGTAGCGCGCCCCAAGTGGGTAGCGCCCGTGTAAATTTGCACAGGCTGTAGCGTTCAAGTGGGTAGCGCGCAACTCGTATGGGTAGCGCGCACTCCAAACTCTGTCAACAACTATGAAATCACGGCTTCAGCCTTCCAGAACTCCATTTCAACTTCTGCATTGCGGATTTTTGGCAAATGGTTTTGTTTGCCATGTTTATATATGAGGAAAATATCTCTCCAAATCAGATTTGATTTCAAATTTATTTGATGACCCACTTTCATAATGTTTCTGCACTTTGACATTTGGCTATTTAATACAATGTTTCTCCTTTGGCTTTTCTGAGTTTTGGACTAAAAACACTTGTTTGTCTTTTGCAGGGATGCGGCACTTGGCTTTGGAAAAGATCAGAGGCTTGCACTGAAGCTTCTTATGATGAAATAAATACAATTATTACAAAAATGAAATTAGACAATTTCTAGTTCCAAAATAGAGTTTTGGACTAGAAATGTCTTCAAATGCTTTTGATGATAAAAATGTGAAATAGAAAACTTGCGAAACCAACCTCATGGCCTGCGGGCTTTATGACATGTATGCAAAGAACTTGAAAACCCTAGACTCTAAGACTAAAGACTCTTTTTAATGAAAACAATCATTAATGACCATGAATGAAATGACGATGAATTTCAGTGATTTTTGAGGAATTTTTATATAACCCTGCAGGTACAAGCATGAGGAAACACACGACAACCAGACCCCCTCGTCAGTCGATGGCATGCTCCTAGCGAAATGCAACGAAGTGGAACAAGCGAGACACCTAAGAATGAATATGCAAAAAGAAAAATGATCACTGACGGAGGGCTGTAAGGACCGACTCTAACATTATGTGTGATTGATCTTTCTTCATGTTTTTGCAATTGGCGATTAAATTTCCGCAAAGATTTTAGTAGAAGGATTCTATATTTAACAGTGGCATATAATTGTTAGATCAAGAGAATCCATGCAATACATAATTGTATTAAAATTTCTACATTTATCTCCGTAGGTCCATTTTCGAAATGGGGTATCGACTTTATGACATGTAACCCTCATTTGTCCAGGGGGCATGGCTATATCATTGTCGTTGTTGAATAATTTACTAAGTGGGTTGATGCGATGCTTACATTCAATAACACCGACGAAATGACAACGTACTTATTTTTCAACCACGTGATTGCTAGGTTTGGTGTTCCGCAAGCGCTAGTTACTTACCACGGGAATCATTTTTAGAATCATATGATGATTGAATTAACTACCAAATTGGGACTTTCACATGAAAATTCCACTCCCTATTATCCTCAAGCTAACAAAAAATTTGAAGCTATCAACAAAGTTCTTAAGACTATGCTTCAACGCATTATAGGGGTCCATAAATCATTCTAACATTTACTTGTCTATGTTTTCTTGTGGGCATACCGAACCTCAGTAAAGATTGCTATCGGATTCACACTGTTTTAGTTAGTTTATGGTCTAGAAGCAATCCTTTCCATTAAGTGTGAAATTCCATCACTAAAACTAGCTATCAAACTTCTCCCTGCTACCTCCAGAAAAGAGGAGCATCTTTTACACTTGACTCTATTGATGAGACTCGGCGTGATGCCACTGTGGCTAATGAAGCTCATAAAATATGCATCAAAACACAATATGACAAAAGTGTTAAGCCTAGGATCTTCTTAGAAGGAGATATAGTACTCTTATATGTCTAGGAGGCCAATAAGTTAGGCCCAAGAAAGTTCTAGCATATTTGGTTGGGCCCATACATTGTGTAATATTCCAAGTAGAAATAAACAACAATATAAAGCACATAAAAAAAGACAAACAACAACTAGAGAGATATCACATGAATAATAACCAATATGGAGAACGTTGAGCCATTTTATTAATACTGAAAGATAGAAATGAGTACAAAGGTGATCAAAATGATGGCACCTTGGCTTGCACTAGGCAAGTGTAGAAATACTCTCAAGATATGACCCGGAATGACTGCTAGCTCAAGACTGCATAATCTCCAGTGTTGCTGGTGCTGGTGATGCTACTGCTGGAATGAAAGGATGATTTGGGGAAGTTCCCCTCCTCGGAAAATAATGAAACTTCGGAAATGGCCTCTCCACACAAAACCCAGAAAAGCCTAGAGAGCTTTCTGGAAATGGTTGACCCTCGAAAATACCTCCCTTGAGGAACTACACTATCCCCCAAGGAGAAAAACTGACCCTAAATGCTCTGATGCAAATGTTGGCCTCTGTCTCTGTAAAAATGATAGAATATGGAAGGGCTGATCCCTCTCCAACTCCTCCGGGCTGAATCTCGTGATAAACCCTCAATCCGAAACCCCCTCTATCTAAGACTGCGTCCTCCCTCTCACTGACTATGCTGTCTCTCCCAAGGAATTCTCCCAACTGTGGATGTTGTTATTCCCTCCGGAAAAACAAGATGGAACTCCTCACTCGAGCAAGCACTCGAAGTCTCATGGGGTTGAGGTTGGGATCTCCACATGAAGACACCCGGTGTACTAAACAGTACGTGCAAACTTTGCTAAACAGCAAGCGTGCTCAATGTCAAAAGACAAATATCAAAGATGCATAATCAGAATGGGTCCAAATGAAGAGACCCTCTCCCTTTTTATGCTTGGAGAGCCTTGCTCTCACCTAGGCCCCACCATTAACCGCGCTGTCCCTTGGAGCCACCCTGTCCATCTCTCTCTGAGCTGGCTTGGTCCCACATTGCCCACGCTGTCCCTTTTTCTTGTGCTGCCACTTGGCCTCTAGGCCCCACGCTGCCAATTAATCATGCTCCTCAAGTGACTTTAGGAAATACTCTTTTATCCTAAGTGTGAGTAAGTGTCCCCTTCACCCACTTTATTTCTAATTTAACTTATTAAAGTAAAAGTAATCAAAATTAATATTTCCAATTAGCTATTGCTAATTGGGAATATTACAGTCCTCCCTGGAAAAACGTTGCTTGTCCTCAAGAAAATGCAATGATGGATGCTGCAATATCTTCTCACTCTCCCAGGTGGCATCCTCATCCAGTAGATTCCTCCATCTCACCAGGTACTCCCTGAATTTCTTGCTCCGTAGCTGCCTCTCCCTAGTGTCAATAATGGCCTCTGGCTGTAGTACCAAATGCCCCTCATCATTTGTGGGTGGAAGCTCCTCCATTGTAGTCACCTATTGTCCTAGTGCCTTCTTCAGGCATGAAAAATGAAAAATCTTATGAATTCGAATACTGGTGGGTAGCTCCAACTCATATGAAACCTCCCAATTCTGCATGTCACCCTGTATGGTCTATAAAAACGGGGCTTGAGCTTTTCATCCCCCTTCTTCTTCAGCGTAGATTTCCGATATGGCTGCAATCGTAGGTAGACCAAGTCCCCTACCTCAAATTGCCTCTCAATTCGTCCCCTGTCGGCATACAGCTTCTGCCGATTTTGTGCTAAAGCCATGTTTCCTGAGAGTTCGGAGTATGTCCTGACTCTCTTGGATCCAATCCTTGGCCCTAGGGGCCTTTCTAGCACCAAAAATCATGTCAACAAAAGATAAATCATGATACCCATATAAAGCATAAAATAGTGACATACCGATGGACATATGATAAGTGGTGTTGTAGCAGTACTCCCCCAAGTGCAACCACCGTAACCATGCCTTCTGATACCCACTGACATAGTTACGCAAGTAGCCTTCCAGCCACTTGTTCACTATCTCTGTTTGCTTGTCCGTTTGAGGGTGGTAACTAGTACTCGGAGTCAACTTAGTGCCCACTAAACGAAAAAGCTCCTGCCAAAACCCGCCCATGAAGCGGCTATCTCTGTCACTGACAATGGTCTTTGGAAGACCATGCAATCTGAAGACATCCCTAAAAAATAACTCTGCCACTTGTGCTGCCGTATGATGTGCTGATATGGCGAAGAAGTGTGCATATTTTTTTAGCCGATCAACGACTACAAATATGCAATCCTTGCCCTGTACAGTGGGCAACCCTGTGATGAAATCCATTGAGATGCTCTCCCATTTCCCCTTAGGTATGGGAAGAGGCTGCAGTAACCCGGCCGGATGGTTCATCTCCCCCTTGTTGCGCTGGAAAACTTCACACTACCTGACATGTCGGAGCATGTCCTCCTTGAGGCCCTTCCATGAGAACCTCTCTCTAATGGCCCAATAGGTCTTGGTGAACCCCTGGTGGCCTGATAACTATGAGTCATGCGAGGCGTGCAATATATTCTCCTTAATCTTGGAGCTCTCAGTCAAGAAGATCCTTTCCCTGTAGTAGATCACCTCATCCATCACTCGGTACCTGTCATTTGTAACGTGCCCGTCCAAAACCTCACAAGAAAAAAAATCCTTAGATTACTCTACCAAAAGTTGAGCCCTCCAATCCGTCTCCAAACTCATCAAGGACAACACTGCCGGTCTGCATGAAAGTGCATCTGCCACAACATTGTTCTTCCCCTTGACATACTCGATGTAAAAGTCATAAGCCTGGATCTTGCTGACCCACTTCTGCTGCCTCTCCTGCAACTGCTTCTTCTCTAGAAATAATTGGAGGCTGTTGTGATCCGTCCTCACCCTGAATCTGTTCCCTACTAGGTATTGCCGAAACTTGGCCAAATCATACATGATGGCCAACATCTCCTTGTCATATATAGAATACAACCTCTCATGTGGAAATAGCTTCCAGCTCTTGAAAGCTATGGGATGGCCTCCCTGCATCAAAACTGTGCCTATACCCTCCCCTGATGCATCACACTCCAAGAGAAAGGGCTGTGTAAAATCTGGAAATATTAACATTGGACAGCTGCTCATCACCTCCTTGAGCCTGTTAAAAGCCCTCTGTGCTGTATCCATCCAACTGAATGCCCCCTTTTTGGTAAGGTCTGTAAGGGGGTGCAACAAGCTAGGAAAATCCCTTAACTAACTTTCGGTAGTAGGTGTAGATCCCTACAAATCCCTGAAGTTCCGTCATGTTCTTCGGCTTTGGCCAATCCCTGATGGCCCTGATCTTCTCCTTGTGGACCCTCACTCCATCCACCCCGATGATGTGCCCCAAGTAGAGCATCTTTATCATCCAAAACTCACATTTGGAGAGCTTAGCATAGAATTTCTTCTCTTCCAAAATGCGCAATACAACCTCTATATGTTGTAGGTGCTCCTCCCATGTCCTGCTGTAGATCAAAATGTCGTCAAAAAACACTAGTACACACTTCCTCAAGTGACTGTGGAAGATGTGATTCATGCATGACTGAAAAGTGGCCGGGGCATTGGTTAGCCGAAAAGGCATCACCAAAAACTCAAAATGGCCGTAATGACACCTGAAAGCGGTCTTGGGAATGTCCTGCTCCCTCATGCGAATCTGATGGTACTCGGATCTCAAATCAATATTTGAGAAGAACTTGGACCCCCTCAAATCATACATCAGCTCATCGATCTGTGGGATAGGATACTGGTTCTTCATGGTCTTCTTTTTCAGGGCCCTGTAACCAATGCACATCCTCAACGTGTCGTCCTCTTCTTCACTAGTACTACTGAAGAAGCAAATGGGCTAGTGCTAGGACAAATGTGTCCAAGAGTTAGGAGCTCATGGATATCCCTCTCAATCTCATCTCGATAGTCTTTGGGATGCCTAAAAGGTGTAGTGATGACAGCCTGGATGCCTCACTCCAGCTCAATCGTTTGCTCAAACCCCTGATCTGGTGGCTACCCTGGTGGTATCTCTCCAAAAACCGTGGCATACCTATCTAGAATAGACTGTACATCTAGGTGCACGACCTACCCTATAGATCCTGCATCTAAAACATGCAACTCCACTGCCCACTCTATGTCCCCCTTTCGAAAATCTGCCTCCATCCGGTGCACTGAAACTATTTGCGGTGGGTAGGTATGCATACCCCGAATCTTCTCATGCCTCCCAGTCTTCTTATCTGTCCACTCCATCTCCAAGGTCTCCCAATTAGTCGTGACCTTCCCCAGCGTGATCAACCATTGTACCCCCAGTATCACGTTGGTGTCCGGAATGTCCACCACGAAGAACTGATCTGTTAGGGTGTATGTCCCCATAGTCACTGCCAAAGCTGGCACATATGTGGCACACTACATGGTCCGGTCACCTGGAACCAGTACTGAAAATCCATCAAAGCTCTCCGTCGGTATGCCTCTCCGCTCTACCAGCTAGGCATCAATGAAATTGTGGGTGGCCCCACTGTCCACTAATACTGAGACATGTTGTCCCCTCACTGTGCCTCGAACACGTAGTGTCAAGTATCTGGCAACTCCCCACAAAGATGCAAGGGCTCCCCCAGTAGGTGCAAAGGCTGCACCTCCCGCTCCTGGTGGTGGAGGTGGCAGATGATCTCCTCTCTGCCCTGTGCTGCTGCCTTCTGCCTCTATCTCCTCGTACTCCTCCTCTTCCCCACGACTGTCGGAGAAAACCTCAATGTAATGTGCCTTCCCCGCAGCACAACGGTGTCCCGGTGCCCAAGGCTCCTGGCATGTGAAACATAGCCTCTTCTGCCTCATATCTCTCCTGGTATCATCATCCAGAGGCCCTCTGTCCTGGTTCCCCTTTGGAGGTGGAACCTTCATGTCCTTCCCCTTCGGCTGAAATGTCGGTCTCTGGGAGAAAGGAGCTCTAGTCCAGGGTAATGCATCTTGCAAATCCCTAGTCCTCCCAACTACGTCATGGATCGTGGCTGGCCTCGTCGACCTAAATAATCCCCGAAGAGGCTCTACCAATCCGTCGATGAACATATAGATCATCCGGGCTATGGATAAATCAGGCACCATCATGGAAAGTCTCAAGAACTCTGAGATATAAGTATCTGGACTTCCGGTCTGCTTGAGCTTGGTCAACTCAAAAAAGTGCTCCTCTGGATACCTTCGATCAAGCCGCTCTATCACCCTCCATGTGAACTCGACATATGCTGTCACTCCTGAGTGCCCCAACGTAGCCATCTCGTGAAACCACCAATCATAGGCCTCACCATCCAAGTGCAGTGCTGCCACCTTGATGGCACCTGTCTCTACCATCTGGTTAAGCTGGAAATATATATCGAACTTTTCCACCCAAGCCTTTGCCGAATTCTTGGCCGACCCATCAAATGTCGGCAAGTAGAATCTTCCTACAGTGCGTTGCATATCCCCATCATGTGAATGCCTGTTCCCCCTGTGATGGTTGCGGGGTTTGCTGTCTCGCTTGAGCTAGAAAATGTCATGGAATGTGAGGGCATCTCTGAACTCTGGACCGTAGGACTTGAACTCAGCAAAATAATCTCCCATATGGGCTGGCTCCTGCTCCTGCCATGCTCCTGCCCCAGTGTCTGCAGCAAGGAAGGTAAGCATCGTGGAACGTGGAGGTGTGTGTGATGCCATCTGCTGTGCCATGATGTGCTCCTGTAAATGATGGGATGTTCCCAAGCCCTCTCTGGTGTGGAAACCCCTTGGGTTCTCACGCTGTCTAGACTCTATCGTGAATCTCTGCCCCATATCCTCTATCCATCTCGACAGATCCTGCATTGATTTGAGGAGAAGTTCCCATAAATCCTTCTCGACATCTCTTTCCTTCGCCATTCATTCCTCTCCCTCTGTGTCCACTACTGGGACACTGTCACCTTTCCTGAAAGTGAGCTCTAACCTCCGTTCTTGGTATTTATACTTTCTTCCCTGGTAAGTGATGTACGGTTTTCCCACTGGTGTCATAGACAATCTACTCCACAGGCCGAGCCAAGTCTATGAGCTTTGATACCATTGTAATATTACAAGTAGAAATAAACATCAATATAAAGCACATAAACAAAGACAAACAACAACTAGAGAGATATCACATGAATAATAACCAATATGGAGAACGCTGAGCCATTTTATTAATACTGACAGATAGAAATGAGACAAAGGTGATCAGAATGATGGCACCTTGGCTTGCACTGGGCAAGCGTAGAAATACTCTTAGGATATGACCCGGAATGGCTGCTAGCTCAAGACTGCGTAATCTCCAGTGCTGGTGGTGGTGGTGCTGCTACTCCTGGAATGAAAGGATGATTTGGGGTTGTTCCCCTCCTCGGAAAATAATGAAACTCTGGAAATGGCCTCTCCACACAAAACCTAGAAAAGCCCAAAGAGCTTTCTGGAAATGTATGACCCTTGAAAATACCTCCCTTGAGGCACTACTCTATCCCCCAAGGAGAAACGCTGACCCTGAATGCTTTGATGCAAATGATGGCCTCCAACTCTATCAAAATGATAGAATATGGAAGGGTTGATCCCTCTTCAACTCCTCCAGGCTGAATCCCTTGATAAACCCTCAATCCGAAACCCCCTCTATCCAAGACTGCATCCTCCCTCTCATTGACTGCGTTGTCTCTTCCAAGGAATGCTCCCAAATGTGGATGCTGCTATCCTCTTCGGCAAAACAACATGGAACTCCTCACCCGAGCAAGCACTCGAAGTCTCCCGACGCTGAGGTTGGAATCTCCGCATGGAGACACTCAGTGTACTGAATAGTATGTGCAGACTTTTCTAAACAACAAGCGTGCTCAATGTCAAAAGAAAAATATCAAAGATGCATAATCAGAATGGGTCCAAATGAAGAGACCCTCTCCATTTTTATGCTTGGAGAGCCTTGCTCTCACCTAGGCCCCACCATTAGCTGTGCTCTCCCTTGGAGCCACGTTGTCCATCTCTCTTTGCACTGGCTTGGTCCCACACTGCCCACACCATCCCTTTTTCCTGCGCCGCCACTTGGCCTCTAGGCCCCACGCTGCCAATTAATCATGCTCCTTAGGTGACTTTAGGAAATACTCTTTTATCCTAAGTGTGAGTAAGTGTCCCCTTCACCCACTTTATTTCTAATTTAACTTATTAAAGTAAAAGTAATCAAAATTAATATTTCCAATTAGCTATTGTTAATTGGGAATATTACACATTGTCAAACATGTCCTGGAAAAAGGGGCTTACGTGTTAGTATATCTTGATGGAATTCCACTGTCGCAGCCTAGGAATGGGTTGTATCTCAAAAAATACTATGATTGATCCCATGCATAGTACACTATGTACAAATTGTCTATAGGTGTGTTGAGTGTGTTTGTAGTTTTTTTTTAGAGTTTCCCATGGTTTTTGTTGATCCTTATCTACTTCGGTTTGCAGATGTCAACCTCTCTCGAACCGTATATTGGTTATGCCAATGGTGCTAGTCATAGTACTCGGAACTTATCCTCTTCAACATTGGCCATATTTTTTCCAAATGGTGAGCTAGTGTGCATGAAATGGGTTTTCATTGGTCACTATACTAACAACATCGTTGAGTATATCTTAGTGGTCAAGCTGCTATATGATGCTATTTCACATGGTATCCGTCATCTAGTCATCAGGCTTGACTCACAACTCGTAGTACTACAACTCGCGAATATCTATTCAGTGAGAAATCTCTCCATCCTTTGCATGGTTTTGGGAGTGCATCTTTTGGAATGAATTTCAATTTCATACAATATGAAAATATTTCTAGAAATATAAACACTTTAGTAGATGCCCTAGCTAATTTAGTTTTAGATAGACATTTGCAATGAATGTAAGTAACTTCCAATTCACATCACATTATATTGGAAAAAGAATATAAACTTGGAAACACTGTCTATATATATATATATATATATATATATATGATAAGTTTGTTTTTACAAAATGTGTTCCCCAAGGCATATATGGCTACATTTCCCATATATAAAAAAATACATGCAAACATATAAGTATAGAATTAGTGGTGCTCATGATAGAACGACACTGCACGAGCTATCTTGCGCAGTAATCAACCAATACGATTGGCTAACCCAAAGGTATGTTGTTGAAGTCACAATGGAAGTTGATCGACTATGGTCTTATCAACCCCATGGGTCAATATTCCCTCCATGTGGTGCTCCACCTCTGACAAGACCTCCACTACCTCTAGATCCCGTAGCGCATCTCGTCCTACCACAACGACTTGTACTGGTCCCATTACCTCCTCCTGTGGTTGTCTCTCTGTGCGACGAAGAAATGTAGCACCCACTGGTCGAACAGGTCCAATGTATGCATGAAAACGTCAAATAGTTTAGTCTTGGGAACATAAAAATTTGAAAGTTCCAAAATAGAAACCCTAATGCATTATTTTGATCTACTTCGCCTACTTGTATGATTAATTAACAAGTTATTAATTTGAAGTATTCAAAAAATAAATAAAGAAAATACAAACTGTAGCCTACATATTTACATATCATTTGCTGAAAAACATGCACATGTGACAAAATTACACACAGTTTTTTTGGACAAATGTCCCCTAAAAAACCCAATGCGGGAAAACCGATGCAAAAAATCTAGAGGGTTTTATTATTATGTAGAATTTGAATACAACATTATGGGAAACAGAAATGGTTTTCCCTATAGAGAAAATACACGACAGTTGTACTTTTCACTCAGAGACAAAAAATATGGCTGATCCAACCCTCTCCAAGGAATTATGAATTCAAGCCCTTTCTAGCCCACTGGAACCCTCAGAGTTGCCTCTACAGTCTCTGTGTCAGCCCCTACTGGCTAGCGTACCCGCTACGTCACCCTAACTGGTGCTGCACTGCCTCCGCGCTGCTCTGGTTGGGCCTGCATCACCTTGACTGGGCTTACAAAACCTCTATGCAGTCTTCTACGTGGTCATGGCTAGACTGCGTCCCTCTGGATGAACTCTACGCTGTCTGGTACAACCTTCCTCCCTTCTGCTGTATTCTCAACCTAAGATCAAATCATCCCTTTCCGATCTCTGGCCCTCACTACACTGCAAAATTGCTTCAAATTTCTCAGCAAACCCGACCCCATAAATTCAACTTAGCTTAAGTGCTTTGCAATGTGTGTGTGTGTTCTCCAACTAGCCCCAAGCCATTCCTTTATGATTTTTTCGTTGGCGAACCAATGACCGTGATCTAATATCTCATCAAAGACTGAGATTAAAAGACTGATTGATCCACATCACTTAGAACATTTCATCACATGTGTAATTTAATTCACTTTAATTTTTTAATTTCCATAAGTTAGACTTAAATTCCCCATTAAAAAATTTAATTATTTGAATAACTATTACACCGGATGAAATTTCTCCAAACTCTTTCTGGGTCTTAGAGAAAACGTGTGTCTTAGCCCCTCCACAAAGTTTCGAAGCTAGAGCACACTCAATGCTACCCCAAAATATCAACACTCCCTCTTAGCGGGGAGTGTGCCCTAACAATACTTCCACACTGAAGCATCACCTGATATCGACATCGGTCTCTACGCTGCTGATTCTTGGCCTACTACCCTCCATCCACTACGCTTCTTCCACTGTACTGCTTCCCATGTCACTACCACTGACATTGCCACATCTGTACTGCAACTCCCTCTCAATTTATGCATCATGCTACTCATAGCACTGCCACTGCTAACTACTGCAATGAAACTCAGTTGATGAGAAGTAAGCAACTGAAGGACCATCACCCAAACACTGATATACAAGTCAGTTGGGCTGCAACTCATCACTGAAGCTCCCTCTACTGATGCTTTGCGCTGTCTCTCTGAAGAACTGCGCTATCTGCTGCAATGTACTGCGTAAGCACTACCTCTGCACTACTAAAATCCCATCAGCCTCTGCACTGCTGCTACCACTTCTTTGAGATTCTCCAGACTTTAGCATCCCATCTCTGCCTTTGCTTCACTGTGATCTTATGTATCCACCTCTCTAGTCATCCCACTATTGTCTTAAGGATCTCGTAGCACGTATGTGATCTAAGAGTCTGGGCACCTCAAGGATCCCGCCATCATCTGTAGCTACTCTACAATTCAATATCACCCCACTTCATTTTTTCATGATCACTCATGGCTACGTCATCATCACTACCATCGTCCTTCTTCTTCTTCCCTTGATGCCTCTGTCCCTTATATGCAAGGGTTGCATCCTCCTCCTCCTCTTTCTTTAATTTGACTCCACCGTTACTGCTTTGCTTCTTGGTTGTCCTTCTGATTTCCTCCTGATGGAGGATTTCCCACATATCCACACAAGATGGTAACACTACTATGCCCAAGATGCTTTGGACAAAAATTTCCCATTCATCGGTGACTGTATTCAGGGCAATCCTCACCATGAGCCCTTAATCTAAAGTTGTCCCCATAACAATCATCTAGTCCCGAATAGTCCGAAGTCTAAAGAGGAAGGGTTCAATTTCCTCTCCCCTCTGCATCTGGAAGAACTGCATCTGATTCTCTAGAAGCATTTTCCTTTGGATGAAGCTTCCCTGATACATCGTGTTTAGTGCTATCCACATCTCATTTTTCGTGTTCTTCCCAACAATATGATGGACCACATGATCCTTCACTCCATCCATGATCAGGAACTTAGCCTGTGCCTAACTCTCGTTATATTTCTTTAGGGGATCTGCATCGGTAGGCACAACTAGGACGTTTTTTGCATAGTCCCTGATGTTGTACTCATCCAGGAATATCAAGATTTTGTCCCTCTAGATAAAAAATTTGGACACGCCATCCAAAATATCTTGATATATCAGCCCATGAGGAACCATATCTGCTCAACTGTCGAATCACAAACTCTTCTCCATTCCGTTGCTGCTACACTCCAAGGAACTGGATCTGGGCTTCTTGGTGAAAGAAAGCTGTAGAGAGTGTACTCCCTCTGACCAATAATTTCCCTCACAGAAATCCTTTACCAATTTTGATGAATCAGTCCTCTATGATCACTCCCTTGATCACACTCAAATTCCTTGGCTAGAGAATCTATTGAGCGACTTTTCCCCTCTTGCTTTTCTCACCTTTGCTAGGCATTGTTCTGCACCGATAGAACCTGTGCCACACCAGTAACTTCTTAAGATCAGAAGCTGCACTTCTAGACTTTGGAAAATTTCACATCAATTATCCACATGGACTACGTCACCCTCCTAGTGTTGCATCAGCGTCTGCTTGATCAGACTGGCTCAACATAGCCTTTGCGAAGCGCAGGCTGCCCCTGCGTCACTCTGGAAGGCTCTACGCTACCTCTGCGTCACTTAAACGACTCTGCGTCAGCCTCTACGTCATCTTGGTTGGACTTTGTCCCTCCTGGTGTTGCGTTTCCTTCTTCTAGATCTCTGATGCTTTAGCTGCCATTCCTGCATCAATTATCTCTAGCCGCTTTGCTTGTGGATCAACTTAATTTGCAATGCTCTGATACCATGTGAAAGTTTCAAAATAGAAACCCTACTACATTATCTTGATCTACTTCACCTAATTGTATGATTAATTAACAAGTTATTAATCTGAAGTATTCATAAAACACTAAAGAAAATACAAACTACAACCTACACATTTACAGATAATTTACTCAACAACACAGACATGTGACAAAATTACACACATATTTTTTGGACAAATGTCCCCGGAAAAACCCAATGCGAGAAAACTGGTGCAAAAACTCTAGAGGGTTTTATTATTATGTAGAATCTTAACACAACATTCTGGGCACCATAAATGGTTTTCCCTACAGAGAAAATACAAGGCAGTTGTACCTTTCACTCGGAGATAGAAAATATGGTTGATCCAACCCTCTCCGGGGAATTACAAATTCGAGCCCTTTTTGGCCCATTGGAACCCTCAGCGTTTCCTCTGCAGCCTCTGCGTCAGCCCTATTGGCCAGCATGCCCACTACGTCACCCCGAATAGTGCTGCGCTGCCTCTGCAGTGCCTTGGTTGGGCCTGCATCACCCTGGCTGGGTCTCTGCTGCCCCTGAACTACCCTGGCTAAGCCTGTGTCACATTGACTATGCTTATGCAGCCTCCACGCAGTCTTTTGTGTGGTCCTAGCTGGCCTCTGTGTTGCTTGGTACAAGTTGCCTCTCTGCTGTTGTATTCTCGGCCTCAGATCAGATCATCCCTTGCCGATCTCTGCCCCTCACTGCACTGCAAACTCGCTTTGAATTTCTCAGAAAACCTTGCCCCAGAAATTCGACTTAGCTTTAGTGCTTTGCAATGTGTGTGTGTGTGTTCTCCAAGCCCTTCCTTTATACTTTTCTCATTGGCAAACCAATGACTGTGATATAATCTCTAATCAACGGCTGAGATCAAAATAATTCTTGATCCACTTCACTTAGAACATTTCATCACATGTGTAATTTAATTCACTTTAATTTTTTAATTTTCCTAAGCTAGACTTCGGGTCCCCATTAAAAAATTTAATTATTTGAATAACTATTACACCGGATGAAATTTCTCCAAATTATTTCTGGGTCTTGGAGATCTCGTGTGTCTTAGCCCCTCCACAAAGTTTCGAAGCTAGAGCACACATGATGCTACCCCAAAATATCAACAAAAAAAAACACAAAACAAGTTGTAAAACTTCTTAAGAACTTAAAGGACAAAGTATATTACCTGTAGCATCCCATTGCTCGCCCTCAAGCAGTACGAGCTATGGATCATCATGGAAATCCACCTCTGTGTAAGGATACTCATCAATCATGATGAATTGTCTGCACAACCATCCAAAGAAGGCCAGTGAAAAGCTGATCATTGATGGACTTGCATGTTTGGCCATGTGGTCTATCCACCTCCTCAGCTGCGACTCAAATCGAAGGGCTTGAGTACAATCTATTGAGGTTGGATTAATGGTACCCACTCTAAGGAAAAAGAGACCAAGATGGCACAATAATCGAAGTTTTTCAACTTCCCCTCATTTTCTTTAGTAAGTTGTTCCTTCAAGTTGACCAAGATACCCTCGCTCCAGTTGAGTGTTTTCAGTGCTAGACCTTCTACCCCATACTGCATGTATGATCTGCTTGCCACATGTAATGTTCAACTACCTACCAATCTTGCTATGATGAATTTTTTTTTCTCAAAGGTAGTTGGGTCACATATTTTATGTTAATATTTACATCCCTAGTAGGAACAAATCGAGGTCTACAATAGTTAGCAATGTAATCTTTCATCGTCTCACCACCACTTCTTCCACCTAGAAGAGATATGGGGGCACCTCGCTTTGACAATCCTGTCATAAAGTAAATATCATCTACCTTTATCTCGAGTAGATTCTTCCCAAACTCGAACGCTTGTGCCTGAACATCCCATGAACATGCACGATACTTTAATAACTCCATTTGTTGCCTCATACTGGGAATCCAGAAGAATTTCAACAACCCACAGTTTTTAAGCGCCCGGATTGTAGCAAGGTCATTTGATGCAATTAAATATTGTCCTTCATGCTCTCTTTTTCTCTAGATAAATGAAATTTTGTGATAATGGGTACCTAAAACATCAACAAAGGACTCATTAGCTTCTTTCCAATGCAAAAAAGGTGACAAAATTTGAGGCAAAACTGAGAACACACTTGGACAAATGTACCCAACGCACCCCAGAAGGCCTAGAAAGAGCATTGCACCTCTATTTGTAGTGTTCCTATGCCTAGGTGTAATGCCCTTTTTGACACAAAAGGGGTGCATTAGTCCTAGGGCATTTTTTATGAACCCCAGGGGCCTAAAAAACTAGAAACATTTGCATGAAAACACAAAAATGAACCGTGGAAAGATAGAGAAAGGTCTTAGCTCCTACCTAGATCCGATGTCAATTGAAATGGTTCCTTGGATTGGTCACAATTAGCTACAGAAGATCGAGGGAAAAAGGGCTCCAGATATTCACTGTTGAGGGTAAAGTGTGAAATGGTAAAAATGAGAAGTCATTTTAGATATTTATGGTCATTTTATTGTTAGTTTATTAATTTTTAACATTTTGACCTGGATATGCTTCATTTTTACTATGAAATAGGTATGTTTAATCTGTCTTGTGGTATTTTGAGCAGGATGACAACTGTTAACATGTTTTTACCATGTTGTGATAGGGTACTTTGACCAAAGAGTACACTTTTATCTCTTTTTCGGACACTATAAACCAACCAAAAAGGAACCCCCTAGAGTCCTCTTTCAGCTCTTTTCAGGCTCCCAAAATATGAAAATATTTCCTAGAACTTGTCCTTTCAAGCTCGTAAAATTAAATGAAAAGACGTCTACTCAGTATAATTTGAACCCTTTTCTAGACCGAGATAGACTAACTATGAAAAATGAATACCTTAGTCGAACATGGCTAATAGGTTCTCTTGATTATCGTTTTCTACCTTTTCGGACTTAAGAGACTATCTACAAAAAGGGACATGTGGAGTTTTCTTTTTTGCCTCTTTTTCAAACTCTCTAAACATGAAAAATATGTTGAGTTTTACCTTTGATGGACTCATTAAAACATCAAACAGTGATGGACGTGTCAAAAATGACAAGGCTGAACCACTCCTTCTGAAGGTTCTTTAAAAATACTTGGAGGGATTCATCCGAAGGATGAACTTACAAATCAAGAATATGTTATCCTCCTCAAGCTTGTAAAAAAATAAAGAGGTACTGACCAATATGGTTGGCGAAATTGGGAAAACAGAGGATTTCATTTTGCTAAATGGTAGTGAGCCGCTCTTGAACACAACACTTTCCACTTCATCTCTGTGGCTATTGGGTTGGATAATCTGCTTGTCTTTTGGTTATAATACCATTTTCAGAGCCTCCATTTCAATTTTGGGTCAATGCTACCAACTCCATTTATTGTCGTTATGTGTTCAAGAGAGGTCCTTAAGTTGATATATGCTACAATACTCTTAAGCCTTCATTTCATTTCTGCCTTTCCTGATCTAGTTTCATATCAACATCATTATGATCATTTTGTCTCAATCATGATACTCGTTTCGTGTCTTTGATGGGGGATACATCAATTCCCTCCTACGATGGGTTGCTTCCTATCGACATCAACAAATCATCCAGGAAGTTGACTTAGGAACACCCCTTTGGTACCTTGGTGCTTGCATACATCAATGTAAAGTTTCCTTGGTCACATCGATAGGTTCACATCAATGGGTTTCAACTAGAACATTTTTTTGTGGTGTTTGACATCAACTCATTTACTCACACCATATTGATTGTACCTTGGTACCTTGAGAACCATTAACATCATTGGTGGTTTCTCTCACATTTGTTAATGGCTCGCATCATCGGCCAGTAATCAGATGGTTTCTACCATGTTCAACTCCAGCTCATTGATTCACATGGTTAGAATCGTACATTAGTTGGTCGTGTGAATGAGATAGAAGACCCTAGATCTAGTTTCATCCATCCGGGCTACAATTTCAGGAATCCTGTGAAGATTACAATGTATAATGTTCATGATCATATATACAGTCATCCAGTGATGAGTCCATTAGTTGCATCTATGGACACTGTTGGTGTCCCGTGATTTGGTAGATTGGAATACCAAATGACAAGGCAACATGGAACCAGTATTTAGAGTCCTAGGACCTAGCCTTCCTAGACTTAGAGAGGGATCTCTCAGGTTATTTTAAAAAGATATATACTTGTTTGTTTTTTTAAGGGTTGATTTTAGGCTAGTTATTAAGTAAAAGGTTTTTTTGATTGTTTTGGTTGGGTATGATGATCAAAGAGCATAGATAGAATGAGGAAATATCTAAGTCATTGAGCAATGGAGTCAAATGGAAGTCATGATAAGTTCATTAAAGGATCGGGGAGTATCATAGGGCAAATCTAACTTGGCCAGTGGATCTTCAAAGTTTTTAAGATAATGAGATGAACATTAAGGATAAGAATGAAAATTAGGACAAAGGGCAATTAAGAATCCTTTATCATGTACTTTAAACAAAAGAAAAATTTCAAGGTAACTGTTTGAAGCAAGCCAAAGGATAGGGAAAACCATAGACTTCTTTGGACAAACATTTAATAAGAAAACCTTTCAGACAACAATCCAAAAATAAAAAGACTACTTTCAGATAAAGAAAACATATAAGATAACATTGAGAGCAGCCTAAGATCAAACATAAATAATTTAATCTGCTTTTAACTAACTCTCTAGGGATCTTCAAAGAAACCTTTTGAGGTAGTCCAGAGGACAGGGCACACCATAGACTTCCCTGGTTTAGAATCTAGTAAGCATACTTTAAGAAGATCTTAAAAACAATATCTCAAGTTGTACTCAAGGAGCACAGACTCATCACTAATTTCCCTGGTTGCACTCTATTAACATCATTCCTTAAAACAACATCTCAAGTTGTACCAATGAACATGGACTTCCCAAATATTCTTGGTTATAATCTATTTAATCATTTCTAAATTAACAAGCTAGATGGAACTGGAGGGCAGTTAAGAATCCTCCAATCAGACCTTACAGAAGAAAACATTAAGACAGTGAAGAGCAAAAAAAACTAAGGTTCTTTCAAAAGACATTTATTAGTCTAAAATTTTTGCTCTACTATAACAAAGAAAGATGAAAACAAGAAATAACAATAACAGATAGAAGCACTTCACCAACAACCAAGCTCAGGGATCCAGTGATCTAGCCTCCTCCATCAACAAACAAATCAAGGCATCCACAAGATCCAAGACATCAATTTTCCTTCAACTTCCAATAGACTATGTATTACTTCAAAGAGTCATCAAATGCCAACCATACAATGAGTTCAAATGTAGTATTTATGTTGCAAATGAGGAGGTGGAGCTCAAGATAGGGTTTGAGTATCATTTATTACAGAGTAAGTGCATTCCTAACCTTGAAAACCATGCAAGGTTTAAGATAGGAATATCTGTAGCTACTTCTCTGTTTCAATAACTCTATCTTAACTCCTAAGGAGAAATAGGCGAAATATTTGACTTTAAAGGCTTTGTAATAACTTTGCAATAACTATTGAGCTGTTTCAAAATATCTCTGACTGTAATAAGTGCCCACTGCCTTTATGGAAAGAAATAATGCTGTAGGTGGTAGTTTGGTCTTTGGAGAAGTAAATTCTTGTTTGTTGAGTTATCCAAAACTGTCTTTGGGAAATATATCTTTGTTTAATCATAAAAATCTGTATTTAGACCTTTGAACCCTGATTTAGCCTTTATAATCTATTTCACTATCTTTTCTTATTTAATCACTGACTGATTGTTTATTTATTATTTGTTTTTAAACCTTTGAATTTCATTCTTTAATCACTGCCTCCATGACTAATTCACTATGTTTATCCTTTGATTTAGCCCTTTAATCCTTCTGTTCTTCATTTTATTCATTGCTTATTCTGACTGTAATTGTCTTTTGTGTGTAGGGAGGCGGTCTTATTTGTGGCTGAAAGGTTGAATGTCCACCAAGGATCATGATTCTGGTGGTGCCAGGGTTTAACCTTCGCCTATGTCCCTTTAAATTGGTTTGAAACACCTCGGATCGTCATCCACGGCTTCATTTTTCCCTTTTGGGCCATTGGAATGCACTTTTAAGCATCACTGCCATTAAAACCTACAGAAACACAAACTAGTTAATTTCTTAAAGCCTGCGAGTTTGGGTTGTCTGCGTTTTTCGGGGTTTGGAGCTGTCGGGAGGCATTTGCAGAGGAGAAACGGAGCAGAGGGTAAGGTTCCGTATGCGAAACATGTTAGAATTCGAAAAGAGGTGAAGAGTTTTGAATTTTGGTGCCGGGAGGGAGAAAGTGGTTTTGGAAAACCATAGTGGTTTATCGCCCACGTTGAGGGCGGTAAGTGGTATTGGACCAAACGCACACGATGCCACTCGGCGATGGACACCTGTTCGGTGGAAATTTGCCTATTTCATGAAGGTTCGGGGTCATTAAACCTATCGTGATTGTGTATGCGATATGGAGTTTGGGTCGTCAGATCTTGAGGAGCGAGATCAACGGTGCGAAATGAGTGCGAGAGCGGGGTACAAATTTGGAGAGTGGAGCCCGCGGACAGGTGTCAGGTTGTGGTTGGGCGGAAGGGTTAAGTGGAAGGCGGGGCCCAAAATACATTTATGAAGGGTTAAAAGGGGGGGCCTTTATAAGGTTTCTCGGGGGTTATATAATGAATGGGCGGAGCGGTGGGGATGTGACTGCCATCGGATCAGGGCCCAGGGCTCCAAATCCACAGTGGATGTGGTCGGGTGAAAAGGTGAAGCGAGATGGGGGAAAGCAGGCCCATTTTAATTTTTCAAAGGTTAGGGGGGGTTATTATAAGGTTTGCAGGAATGTATAAAGTAAAAGGGGTAGAGGTGTATTTTTGAATGGGGATGGGGCTAAGATATAGCGGAGGGTCGAGGTTACATGAGAGCGAAGGGGATAGGGCTTAAGTGGAGAAGGGCATAAGGCCAGTATTTGCAAAAAGGGTGGGTTTAAATACAAAAATAGGGTTTTTGCAAGGTTTCAAAATGGACCGATAGGTTTAAATAGTTAGTTTTAAACAATATAAAAAGGGATTTTTACGTTGTTTAGGGCTTTTTTAGAGGAAAATGATGAATAAGGGGTGTTTATGAGGGTTTTTAGGGGAAAGAAAAATGGGTTTCAGAGGGGAAAAAGGGGATGAATGAGGGTGTAGGTGAGGTGATAAAAGTGACGCAAACAGGCCCATAAAATGTGGTCCTTTTAGAGCACAGGGTGAACTTTTGAGAAGGAAAAAGATGAAGTTTTTAATGAAATAGTTAAGTTTGGGATGATGAAGGTAGTGAGATTTATAGAACTCACAAAGTTTCTCAAATATTGTTTCTAGAAATTTGGGATTATAACTTAGTCATCTTTTGATATCAACAAAATTACTGATGACTAACAATGACTCCACTTGGGGAGGGAAAATTTTCTTTTTAAGGTGTCCAGAACCTTCAGTTTACCAAATCTCTGAGTTTCAGTAGACCAGTGCCTTATCCGTTGGGCATAGTTTCCTTCTTTTTCACTTGTTGATATTTCTTTGAAATGACAATCTTTTACAATCTGCAACATGTGATTTCTTTCAAACAACATTTCTACCTACCCAATCCTACTTGTCCTAACATTTTTTTTTCTTCTTTAAGTGGACTTGAATTGGAAAACTCTTTGAATTTTATTTTTGAAAAAAGAAATAAACTATCTACTTCAATCCTTATTTCTTCCAAGAGTTCAGATTAAACTAGTGAACTCTTTTTATTCTCTACCTAAAATTATTTGACTTCCAATATTAAACTGTTTGGCAGTTTTGATTCTCTAGCTAGTAACATGAAAATGAAAGCATGGTTCAAATTAGGTTTAGACAGTTTGATTCACCTGGTTGTGGTATTGAAAAAAGATGTGCACAAACATTATTTGCATAAAGTAAATTTAGAAAGACAAGGCTGTGATTTGTTATTAGTAATGCATCCTTATCTATCTCTTTGGTTCTGTTTTGAGCATGTGGAACCAGGATCTTTATATTTTCCTAATCTATCCCTCCTGATAAGTCAAGTCTGAAATAATCTTGACAATCATTGTTTCTACTAACTTATCAACATAAATTTAAAGCATGTTCAGCCATGATTAGGCTAGATGATTGAACAAGATATCTTTTTGAATCAGTAGTGGCATTTAGACTTGCACACTTTCAACAATACTGTTTTTTTGGGTATGGGGTTGTAAATCTTTTGAATTTTGCCATCCTTTTTCTTTTCTTTCATTGTTTTTGTTTTTTTGTTCTCAATACTTTCTCATGCAATGTTTTATGTATAATGAATGAAAGCTTTGAAGCTATGACTCTTGACAGAAATAGTGTTTGAGCATCCTGCCATTGACAAGACCTCCAAATAAATCTTCTCCATTCAGCCCTTATAAGAAGAAAGCATTATGACCCCTAATTGAGTGAATGATATAGGGCCCTTTCCACAGATTCTCAAATTTTCCATGTTTAACTTTATATTCTCTCCTTGAATCCCATTTCAAAACTATATCTCCAACTTGGAAGTTATTTGATTTGGTCCTTCTGTCAAATATCTTCTTGATGTTTTCTTGAACTGCTTGTGTCCTTTTGTATACTTCTTCTCTTGTTTGTTTTAAATGAATAGTTTGATTTAGCCTTCTCTGCATATCATTTTCTTTTGTTTTTACTTCTTGGAGAAGTTTGATGACTGGAACTCCCAAAGATGTAGGGAAGACTGCATCTATGCCATATACCAGCTGATAGGGAGACATATTTATTGATTTCTTGGTGGTTAGCCTATTATCCCATAAGTCATGCACTGACTTACTATGCCATGATTTCTGATTTTGATCTAGCAATATTTTGATAATGTTGACCAGGATTTTATTGGAGGATTCAACTAGGCCATTTCCCTGAGGGTACTAAGCTGTGGAGTGTCCTAAGGTGATATGGTATTTATAGCAAAAGTCAACCATTCTTTTGGATTTGAAGGCAACAACATTTTCTGTAATGATCTTCCTAGGACAATCAAAACGGGATAGTATATTGGTTTCAAGGAACTTGATAATGAAAAATTCAGTAGCATTCCTAGAAGGGATGGCTTCTATCCATTTGGTAAAATAATCAGTGGCAGTAAGGATCCACTTATGTTGGGCAGATGAGGTTGGGTGAATTTCTCCAATAAATTCTAAACCCCATTTCTGAAAGGGAGCCTCAATACTGATGGGATGCAAAGGTAAAGGTAGGAGTTTCCTCTTGCCATAAAAAAATTGACACTTATGGTAAGTCATGACTAGTTTTTTAGTATCTGGGAAAAGGGTGGGCCAATAATATCTAGTTCTAAGAATCTTGTTTTCTATGGTCTTCTAGTAAAGATGGCCTCCACATTCTCCCTCATGCAGCTCATGCATGATTTTTCCTGCATCATCCTTAAGCAAACATTTAAGCAGTATGCCAACAACATTTTTCCAATATAACACTCCATCTAAAATACAATAATTTAAAGCTTTTTGTTTCAAGAATCTAGCTTTAGTATTTGATAGAGTAGGATGAGTATTAAGATAGAGAAGCACATAAATGATATCAGCATACCAAGATGAATTCAAAAACATTTCTTCAATGTATGGAGCTATGAATTCTTCTTGTTCTTCTAAAAAATCAACCATATTCATATCTAATGATTGGAAATTTGATTCTGTCATAAGTTTTGCTAATCCCCGTCCTTTATTAGCTTAGTAGGCCTGATTTCTAAATCATATTCTAAAATAATAGCAATCCATTTTCCCCTTTTACCATCAGGGTCTTGATTTAGAATGTCCTTGACAACTGTATGTGGGACAAAAGCAATGATATGTGAGTGTAAAATGTAAACTCAGAAATCTTTCAATGCTTTTACTAAGGCTAAGACTTGTTTCTCCATGATGTTATATTTGAGTAGAGCATCTCTTAAGGTTCTACTGAAGAAGGATATGGGTTGTTCTTGTCCCATGTTATTCTTTTGCAACAAGACTGCAACAATGGTGTGTTCAGAGGCAAATGAGAAAATGTAGAAATCTTTAATGAAATCAGGACTAATAAGAACTGGTGTTTGAGTGAGAGCTTGTTTTACCAGTTCAAATGATTATTTGGATTCTAAGGTCCATTTAACTCCTGTTTCCATTTTGAGCATGTTTGTGATATTCTTCAAAAGTTCAGCAAGGTTGGGGATGAACCTTCTTAAAAAATTGATCTTCCCAATGAAATATTGCAACTCTTTGAGGTTTCTAGGATGGCTAATTTTCAATATGCCTTCAATCCTTTTAGGGTATACTTTGATTCCTTCTTCAAAAATTATGTGGCCAAGAAGTTTTCCTTCTTGGAGACCAAAGAGTGTCTTTTTGGGATTCAAAGATAAGCCATATTTTCTACATTTATCAAAAACTTTTCTCAAATGAATCAAATATTCTTTATCAGTTTTGGAGAAAACAATAATGTCATCAAGGTAAATTATTATGAAATAGCCTATGTCTTCTAAGAAAGCTATGTCCATGGCCCTTTGGAATGTGACCCCTGCATTCATCAAACCAAATGGCATTTTAACATACATGAATGTACCCCAAGGTGTGGTGAAAGCAATTTTGTGTTGATCACTTGGGAGTACTAGCACTTGGTTGTAGCCTGAAAAACCATCCAACAGTGATATTATCTTAGATCCAACCACCTTTTGAAGTATGTGGTCCACTTTAAGCAAGGGATAATTATCTTTCAGGGAGGCTCGGTTCAGGTTTCTAAAGTCAATGCAAAGCCTAATTTCCTCGGTCTTCTTCCTAACAGACACAAGGTTGGACACCCAATGTGAGTATCTAAGGGGAACTATGATCCCAAAATCATACGTATTTTTTATCTCTTTTCAACTAAAGGTAATAAAACAATGTTTATCCTTCTTAGTTTTTGTTTGAAAGGTTTCTGATTTTCCTTAATAGGAATTTTGTGTTGAATAATGTTGGTATCATATGATTTCAGATCTTTGTACCCCCATGCAAACACATCTCCAAACTCTTTAAAAAGTGCAATATATTTCTGTTTTATACGAGTAGGAAGAGTGCTAGATAACTTGATCATTTTGGGTTCATTTATGATACCTATGTTATGTTCTTCTACATTATTTTTTGTAGGCTCCATCTTTGGTTTTTTAGCTACATCATTGAAATAAAAAAGCTCCTCTAATGGTGTAAGACCCCTTGATATTGAATCATTTTTACATTGTAAAATTTCAAGGTCCTTTGGGTCTGTTTTGTTTAGTAATTTTGTTGTATAAAGATATTCAAATTGGTTTATATCAGTAGTAGAGGACAACTCTGTTTTATGGACTTGTTTTTCAACAAAACATCTTTCTTCATGGTTCAAACCAAGTGTTGGCATAGAAAAATCATTTTCAGATTGTAGAAAATCATCAATATGTTTATCTCCCTCAAACACTTGCCAATAGTCTTCATTGTCAGGGATTGTAGGCCTATTTTTCACTTTGACATTGAATTGTTCATTTACATGGGGTATTTGGCAATTACTGGCAGCAAAGGCAAGTTCATTTGCAAGGTTGTTTTGAGCTCTAGGGATGAAAGTGAGTTCATATTTTTCAAAGGTTTTCAGGAGCTCTAGGGCAACATTCCTATATTCTCTTAATATTGGGTTTTTGGCTGAATACTCCCCTTTTATTTGCCTAATGATTAGCTTTGAATCTCCTTGGATTGATATTTTCTTGGCTCCTAAATTTTTAAGAAAATGTAATCCAAGGAGGAGGGCTTCATATTCTGCAATGTTATTGGTGCATAGGAAATCAAGTTTATAGAAATGTCCTTTGTTTGTATACACCAGCTTCAGAGCCTGTTTTGCTGCAAGAGCCATCAAAGCTCATTTCCCATAGTGTTTCTATCTCATGCTCATTTTCCTTTTTCTGTTCAAGGCTGTTAAGGTTATGGCTGTTAGATTTTTCTTTTGGAGACTAATTTGACTGTTTAGGTGGACTTAACTTTGTCTCATTTTCCTTTTTTTGTTGGCTGATTTCATCTTCATTGTACAAGATGAAGGAGTCTAAATTTGAATGAATAGAATAAACATGAGTGTTGTTTGGCCTATCTATGTTGCTTACCATAAATTTCATATGAGATTCTCTGTATAATCTTCTGGTTTGGTTAAAAACTGGTATGGTAGCATAAGACATGTCCATTTGAAGGATTCCCTGAAGTTTAGATCCCCATGATCTATATAGAAGCATGCCATATTTTGGGGGAATGTCAGCAACCACTATGTCCATAACTAGACCTTTAGCAGGAATTTGTGCCAAGTTTACACATAAATCCTTGATCAGACCTAAGCACTTGACTCTGCTTGAATCAAAAGAATACAGGTCCTTGAAAGGTTTGGTAATATCTAGGCCTAATCTCTCCATCACCACCTTTGGCATAAGGTTGTGAGAGGCACCAGTGTCTAGCATGGCATTGTGTAAGATCTTATCATGTATATTTAAGCTGACATAAAATGGAGGAATGGTCCCTTCTTGGTATTTTCCTTCTACTTCAGGACCAAACAACAACTCTGGTTTATCATCTGTCAAGTTCAAAGTATCAGTATCATTGCCTATATTCAAAGCTTTCAAAACTTGGTTTTTATATACATCCTGGGTTACTAGTTCAGCTAAGGGTATGCTAATTTTGATCTTGGCAATTTCACTGTCAAGCCTAAAAGGGACTAATGTTTTTGACATATTTACATCTGTTTTGTCAAGCATAGTCTTTTCAAAATTTTTGATTTGCTGAGTTTTATTAGGACTATTATTTAAGACAGATTTATTAGGGCCACTAGCAAAAGTACTAGGGCAGCTTGGGTCAACACTTTGTTGACTGGTTTTGTCCTTGTTTGAGTTAGTTTTCTTAGTCAAAGTGTTATTTCTCTTTGCTGTCTTTTTAGGAAAATTTTCTGAATTTTTCCTAATAGCAGTATCTGTGTTTTTATCATTGGAAATTTCTGGGTTCCTTTTGCTTCTAAGATCATATTGTCTGTGCACCTCCATTATTGCATTTTCAAACCCCAATTGGTAGTCTTCATAATCATCATGATTACTTTCAATTTGTTTTGAGGAGAAGAAACCTTGTTCTTCTTCAGTGAGGAAAACATATGTCTCACTGTCAGATCCTATCAGATTTACATGATTTTCTTCCAACCTTTCAATTTCCCTTTCTTCTTCTTGATCTACATAGTTTTATTGAAAGGGAGGCCTAATTTGTTGGTCATTATCTCTTTGTCTATTTTGAACAGGATCTCTTCTGAAATTTGGATTTATATTTATTTTTTGGGGATTGATTTGGTTTTCTATAGGAGGCATTCTATCATTTAAGATTATATTCGCAAGCATTCTTTCCATTACCCTCACTAAGTTGTCAATTTTGGCATCAGATGATGAGGTTGATGCCATTGTTTCATCTTTATATGTAACGCTTTTTTCTGATTTCAATCTAGCTCTTTTCTCAATCATATTTGCTTCTACACTAATAGCTCCCCTATGCATATCTTCTAACATTAAGGGGTCTCTTTCTCTTAGCTGGTAGGCCATGTCTGGGTCAAAGCCTTCGGGAGATTTAGCTAAGGCTAAGCCCAGTGGAGGTTTGATGTTAGGGGGAAGTGCATTGTAAACACTATTGAATCTAGTGCAATAATCTTGGACACTTTCCCTAGTAATTCTTTTAAGGTTGCTATATTTTGAAAGGATTTGGAGAGGGTTCTTTTAATTTCCCATTTTTTTATGAATGTTTGGTATAAAGAAGGGAGATCATTTATGCTATTATAAGTTAAGTTTTTAAACCATTTCTTGGCTTCTCCTCCTAAACTTTGGGCAAATATTCTCATATTAATGGTCTCTTTTTCTATTTCCATGTAATCAAAGGCACCATCCATTTTATCTACATGCTGTTGGGCAGTAGTAGATTTAGTTCTAGTGAAATGGGGAATTCTAGATTGATAATCATTTGGTAAAGGAACCAGAGGTTGTGGTAACACTAATGGGGCATACCATGCTACCATAGTGGGAGAAAATGGGGGATTTACAAGAGGTGGATTTGTGAAAGGGAAAGTGGGATGAAAAGGAGTGTTTTGAACAGTGGATGTGTGGATGGGAGTGGTGGAAGTACTTGGACCAGCAGGCTGATTATGAGAAGGTTTGCTATGGAAAAAACTGAAGTGGTGGAGAAGTTGAAAATCAGGAGGAGTGGAAGGAGATGCTTCTCTGCTAAAGTTCTGTTGCAAATCTATGGGCTCAAGGTCAGATTGGTCAATATCACTATATGAATTGGTTCTAAATAGGTTCTTTGTATGAGACAAGTCAAAGTGAGGATCTTTCAAGACTGTAAGGTTTTCAGGGAAAGATCTTGTTCTTTTGATGGTCCTACCAATAGTTAAATTTCCAGCTTTAGAAGTTTGCCACAAAATATTTTTTGGATCATCAAATATTGTAGGAGGATTAGGGTCTGGATGAGATATAATATTGATCTTATTTGAAGCCAGATTTCAAGTTCAAAATTTAGAGAGGTTGAAAGTTCTAAGGACAGTTTTCAAATGTTTGACCTCTCTTAGGGTTTAGTAACTTTATAGAATATGGGACTAGGCTTCTAAACTTCTTGGGACTGGTTTGATACAATCCTAAGGAAATCTGGAAGTACTAGTGGATTAATAGGCCTACTGGGGCTAGTGGAGTCGCCAGGTGGAATTTTTTAGCTTTTTGAAGGTAAAATGTGTTATGGTCCACCACCAAATAAGTAATAGAAATCAATCTAAGAATGTTTTTTGGGTTTTATGAGTTTCTTTTCTGTAGTTCTAAGGTTTGTAAGAGTTTTCTACACCTGAATCATTATTTAGCTAAGATGGTGAAACAAGCAAAGTCTACTCTATGGCCATAAACTGAGTTTTCTGTGATTGACAATGGTTTCTGGAATCCTAAGGTATACTTAGTTTTTCACTGACTCAGAAGGTCCCACCGTGATCGCCAGAATGTTGGTGTCCCATGATTTGGAAAATTGGCATACCAAATGACAAGGAAACATGGAACCAATATTTAGAGTCCTAGGACCTCGCCTTCCTAGACTCAGAGAGGGATCTCTCAAGCTATTTGCAAAAGATATATACTTGTTTACTTTTTTAAGGGTTGATTTTAGGCTAGTTATTAAGTACAAGGTTTGTTTGATTTTTTTGGTTGGGTATGATGATTAAAGAGCATAGATAGAATGAGGAAATCTCTATGTCATTTGGAAATGGAGTCAAATGGAAGTAATGATAAGTTAATAAAAGGACTGGGGAGTATCATAGGGCAAATCTAACTTGGCCAGTGGATCTTCAAATTTTTAAGATAATGAGATGAACATTAAGGATAAGAATGAAAAGTAGGACAAAGGGAAATTAAGAATCCTTTATCATGTACTTTAAACAAGATAAATATTTCAAGGTAACTGTTTGAAGCAAGCCAAAGGACAGGGCAAACCATAGACTTATTTGGACAAACCTTTAATAAGAAAACATTTCAGACAACAATCCAACAATCAAAAGACTAATTTCAGATAAAGAAAACATATAAGATAACATTGAGAGTAGCTTAAGATCAAACATAAATAATCTAATTCGCTTTTAACTAACTCTCTAGGGATATTCAAAGCAACCTTTTGAGGCAGTCTAGACGACAGGGCGCACCATAGACTTCCCTAGTTTAGACTCTAGTAAGCACTTTAAGAAGATCTTAAAAAAAAAATCTAAAGTTGTACTCAAGGAGCATGGACTCATCACTAATTTCCCTAGTTTCACTCTATTAACATCATTCCTTAAAACAACATCTCAAGTCGTACCAATGAACATGGACTTACCAAAGATTCCTGGTTATACTCTATTGAATCATTTATAAATTAACAAGCTAGATGTAACTGGAGGGCAGTCAAGAATCCTCCAATCAGACCTTGCAGAAGAAAACATTAAGACAGTGAAGAGCAAACAGAACTAAGGTGCTTTCAAAAGACATTTCTTAGTCTAAAATTTTTTCTCTACTGTAACAAAGAAAGATGAAAAAATAATGAAAACAGGAAATAACAATAAAAGATAGAAGCACTTCACCAACAACCAAGCTTAGGGATCCAGTGATCTAGCCTCCTCCATCAACAAAAAAATCAGGGCATCCACAAGATCCAAGACATCAATTTTCCTTCAACTTCCAAGAGAATATGTATTACTTCAAAGTGTCATCAAATGCCAACCATAAAATGAGTTCAGATGTAGTATTTATGTTGCAAATGAGGAGGTGAAGCTCAAGATAGGGTTTGAGTATCATTTATTACAGAGTAAGCGCATTCCTAACCTTGAAAACCATGCAAGGTTTAAGATAGGAATATCTGCAACTACTTCTTTGTTTCAATAACAATATCTTAACTCCTAAGGAGAAATAGGCGAAATATTTGACTTTAAAGGCTTTGCAATAACTATTGAGCTGTTTCAAAATATCTCTAACTGTGTAATAATTTCCCACTGCCTTTATGGAAAGAAATAATGCTGTAGGTGGCAGTTTCGTCTTTGGAGAAGTAGATGCGTCTTTGTTGAGTTATCCGAAACTGTCTTTGGGTAAATCTATCTTTGTTTAATCATAAAAATCTGTATTTAGACCTTTGAACCTTGATTTAGCCTTTATAATATGTTTCACTATCTTTTATTCTTTAATCACTGACTAACTGTTTATTTATTCTTTGTTTTTAAACCTTTGACTTTCATCCTTTAATCACTGCCTCCATGACTAATTCTCTGTGTTTATCCTTTGATTTAGCCTTTTAATCCTTCTGTTATTCATTTTCTTCATTGCTTCTTCTGACTGTAATTGTCTTTTGTGCGCAAGGAGGCAGTCTTCTTTGTGGCTGAAAGGTTGAATGTCCACCAAGGATCATGATTCTGATGGTGTTAGGGTTTAACCTTCACCTCTGTCCCTTTAAATTGGTTTGAAACACCTCAGATCATCATCCGAGGCTTCATTTGTCCTTTTTGGGCCATTGGAATGCACTTTTAAGCATCACCGCCATTAAAACCTGCATCAACACAAACCAGTTAATTTCTTAAAGCCTGCGGGTTTGGGTTGACTGCGTTTTTTGGGGTTTGGAGCTGCCGGGAGGCGTTTGCAGAGGAGAAATACAACAGAGGGTAAGGTTCCTTATGTAGAACCTGGTAGATTTCGAACAGAGGTGAAGAGTTTTGAATTTTGGCATGGGGAGGGAGAAAGTGGTTTTGGAAAACCACGGTGGTTTATCACCCGCGTTGAGGGCAGTAAGTGGTATTGGACCAAATGCACGCGATGCCACTGGGTGATGGACACGCGTCCGATGGAAAACTACCTATTTCGCGTAGGTTCGGGGTCATTAAAACTATCACGATTGTCTGTGCGATATGGAGTTTTGGCCGTTAGATCTCGACAAGCGAGATCGATGGTGCAGAAAGAGTCCGGGAGGGGGGTGCAGATTTGGAGAGTGGAGCCCGCAGACAGGTGTCAGGTTGTGGTTGAGCAGCAGGGTTAAGTGGAAGGTGGGTCCCAAAATACATTTATGAAGGGTTAAAAGGGGGGGTCTTTATAAGGTTTCTCAAGGGTTATATAATCAACGGGTGGAGCGGTGGGGATGCGACTGCCATCGAATCAGGGCCTAGGGCTCCAAATCCTCAGTGGATGTGGTCGGATGAAAAAGTGAAGCGGGATGGGGGAAAGCGGACCCATTTTAATTTTTCAAAGGTTAGGGAGGGGGGGTTTTTATAAGGTTTGCGGTAGTGTATAAAGTAAAAGGGGCAGAGGTGTATTTTTGAATGGGGACAGGGCTAAGATATAGCGGAGGGTCGAGGTTACATGAGAGCGAAGGGGCTAGGGCTTAAGCAGAGAGGGGCTTAAGGCTAATATTTACAAAAAGGGCAGGTTTAAATACAAAAACAGGGTTTTTGCAAGGTTTCAAAAGGGCCCGATAGGTTTAAACAGTTAGTTTTAAACAATGTTAAAAGGGATTTTTACATTGTTTAAGGCTTTTTTTAGAGGAAAATGATGAATAAGGGGTGTTTATGAGGGTTTTTAGGGGAAATAAAAATGGGTTTCAGAGGGGAAAAGGGGATGAATGAGGTTGTAGGTGAGGTGATAAAAGTGAGGCAAACATGCCTAGGAAATGAGGTCCTTTTAGAGCAGCAGGGTGAAATTTTTAGAAGGAAAAAGATGAAGTTTTTAATGAACCAGTTAAGTTTAGGATGATGAAGGCAGTCAGATTTCTAGAACTCACAATGTTTCTCAAATATTGTTTCTAGAAATCTGGGATTATAACTTAGTCATATTTTGATATCATCAAAAATTACTGATGACTAACAGACACATATTTTGATCATTGTACATGTTATGTTATCTTATGAGTTGGATATGCATATTACCCCCTCAACATCCAGATGTCATGATAAATGTATCGTAGCATATGAAGATCGTTGGTTGTCCTTGATCCCTACTTGTCACAAGGTAAAGCACTGCAATCATTTTTCACCATCTCTGACTTTGCGCTTTAGGGGGCATTTTGTTATAGGCCATTTTGTCACATCCAACCAAAGTGAGCCTCCTAATGGGATCAATCAACATCCTATTTCCCTTGTCATTATCTTGCACAAAACCCTAAGAATGTACCTTTAATCCCTAATAATTTCAACCCTTTACTACCATATCTGATCCAGTTTGAGGACCAACACTCCCTGCAAGACTACTTGGGAGCAATCACCTACATGTTGCTCCACTCTAGTCAATGTTGGTAACTAGCAGGTTGCTCTCCTTTGAACCTGCGTTGGTTCTAGAATTCTGGGAGAATGATCGGGATTTCAGAAGCTCATTAGTGCAAATACTTAGTTGTCCATGAAGTTTGATTTTCTTAGTAGCAATAGCTCAGCAAAGAAGATAGATCCAAAGGGTGAGTAGCATGTGAAAGAAGAGGGCATCAACATTATGGGAGGAAGGTTTCTAGTCCCCAGAAGAGGCAAAAGGAAGAAGGTTGAAATTCTCTGTAATATTCCCAATTTTTCGTCAGTTAATTAGAATATTAGAGTTCTTACTTTTCTTTCTTAGTAAGTAAATAAAAGGGTGGAGGGACCTATAAACCCCATAGATGAATAAAATCCACTTTTTTTGTGTGAATGTGGGTTAGTTAAATAATGGATCAACATTATGGAGTAGAGGAGCAGCTTATTAATGGAGGAAGAGTGGAGATCATGGAGAATAGTGAGGAAGATGATGGAGATAGTGGAGGAGTAAAAGTAAAATCATAGAGCATTAATGATGTAGCGATGGAGGAAGTGGTGCATTAAATGCACACATAATGGAGAGAGTGGAGATTAATTGCAGAGATCATGGAGATCATGGAGAGACAATGCAGTCTTCATGGAGATAGTGGCCACATCGACAACATAGTTATGAGGTGGGCCAAGGCTAGGGAAGGCTCACAACCATATAAGGAATATGAGGGCAACAAAAAAAATTAGTCTAGAATTTGATATTGTATTGTCATTTGACATTCTTTTCATGCTTCAGCTTTTTAGCTAAGTATGCTATGTTGTTTAGCACATGGGTGTTCCCAAGTGGGAATCCCACCCTTACCCACAGGGGAATTTGAGTGCCTACTCTCGGAAGGTTATTTTAAGAAGCTAGTCATCATCCAAAATTTGTGCCACATTCATCCCCTCTCTTCTACATATACAGCTTCAGGAACTACGCATTCTTGTCTTAGGGTTTGAGAGGAGGAAGGTAGTTCTTATAATTTCAGCTAAGAAACCAATGGAGGGTTCATCATTTCATCTTGTGCTTCCATTTCAATCTTCCAGGAGAAGAATTTTGATATCCAACATTAGGCCATCATTTTACACCTCCATGCAGCAACAGTTCCATCAGGAATTGCGCAGTTTAGTAGGGTAGATCCAGTGGAGGAAGGAAGTTCCAAGTATTTGAGCCTGGAATCCTGTGAGGGACCATTCCCTCACTTTGGTGAGATTTTTTATATCAGTTTTGAGCTATATTTCATCATCCAATAGCAGGATATAGCTTCAGCCTCCTTGAAATTGCAGTCTATTCCAATAGTTGTGCAGTTTGCAACTGCAACTTGAGGAGAGGAAGGAGGAGTTAGATCTCAAGTTTCTAGTTTGAGAATCTAGAGAAGGGGTCAAACCTTCATGTATTGAGATCATTGGGTGCTATTTAAGCAGTCATGTCATCATTTCAGCCCCATATTAACATTTACCCAGGAGGAGTGCGTAAGTAAGCCAATAGGGGTGCAGTTGGCCACCCAAAAAGGGCTGAAAATCCAAAGTTAAAATATGGCCAAACCATTTCTGGGTTTTTTGAGTAAAATCCATGATTAAAATACAAAATCATTTTGAGCACTCCAGCAACCTCCCACACATGGTTCTTCTTCACAATATCAATAATTTCTAGCAGTAACAACAGTAGTAGCACAACATTTCCAGTGCTAGTTTTCATTAGTGTATTTCAGCCACTTCTTGTTGGCTTGAGTGCATATTCTTTGGAGCACTGTGTACTTTATATTTGTTGTTGCTTATAATGATATGACTCAGTTATTTCTGCTTATAGTTATAATGTCTTGATGTTGTAGCATATTTCCGGCATTTTCCAGATTTTAGTGTTATATTCCTGTTTTGCTTATTTGGAATGCTATAGATGTTCTATATTCTTGTCTTTTCCATTTTGGAATATTACATTCTCATAGGGCCAACGTAATATTTGTGCAGAGAATGGTGCAGGAGGCTCAACCCTAAAGTTGGGAAGGCAATTTAGGAGGCAAAAAATAATTGTGGAGTTAGAAAATTATCACGAAATTTTGGCCAGTATTTTTCCTCATATTAGATCGCCAATTGGGAATCTAAATTATTGTACTCATAATTGCCGTTGAATAATTATAATAAAACCCTCATCTGTTGCACCAATTTTACCACATTAGGTTTTTCGGGGGACAATTGTCCAAAATAATTGTATTAAAATTCTTGTGTGTGTGCTAGAATTTATTTGTTTTCGATTTTTTATTTTCTGCAGTATTTTTATGGTGAAAATTGTAGTTGTGATTTTATTCGTTGTTTTCTTTAGAAAATAAACTACATAGTTAAATTTCCAGTTAGAAGAATAATTTCTAGTTACTGCAATAGATAAAATTTTCACATGGTATCAGAGCGCAGTTGATCAACCAGAGAGCTCAAAGGTGAAACAAAGGAATTTTTCTATTCAGTGTGGATAACATATCAAAATTCCCAAGGGCAGTGTAGTCACTTTGCCACAGGGCCGAGTTGCTTGAGTAAATTCATTTTTTCTAAGAGGAAAAAAAAATCTAGTTTTGCAGATCATGTGAGTCTAGAGGCAGAGGGAGCAACTCAATATTTTCATTGAGAAAATCTCTAGTTGTACACTGAGGGTTTATGCAACAATTTGCTAGATCATGACAACATTGGGGTGAAAAAGAGGAACAACACACTAAAATAATCAACATAATCATGGACATAAGTAACATTCATGAGACTTCATATTTGTATTCCAGATTGGAGGACGAATTTTCTTGCTTTTCAAGATCAACTTCAAAAGGTGTTTGGTATATAGACAGTGGAGCATCAACTCACATGATAGGGGTTAGAGAATATTTATATAGCTACAAGGAAGAGCAGATGGACTTCCATATTACTATGGGAAATAAAATGAAATGTACTCCAATAGGGAGAGGTACCATAGAATTTTCGAGGGAGTCAGGAGCAAGTTCCAACACTATAGATGTATTGCATGTGCCAGGATTTGGTATGAACCCGATTTAAGTATCCTAGTTACAGGATAAGGGGTATGATATTCATTTCATAGGGAAGAAAGTGTATGTCAAGCACTCGAGCTGGAAATAGGTAAGACATATTGGAGTTCGAAGTAACAGATTGTACCAGTTACAGCTTGATTCTCCAATGGCACTTATAGGAAGTAATAGTAGTAGTGGGAAGGAGCTCAATGAGTTATGACATAGGAGGATGGGAAATCTACATCATGGAGCACTCAGGATGCTCAGAGAAACGGTAACATGGGTTCCAGAACTAGGCACATAACATGACGATGTATGCAAAGGATGCGTACTTGGGAAGTATGCTAAGGCAACATTTCCTAGAAGTTGCAACAAAGATGATGGCATGTTAGGACTCATACATTCAAATATTTATGGTCTATGTCCACTAGAGCTCTCAACGGTGCCGCATATTTCATCACCTTTATTGATGACCATTCCAGGAAAACCTGGATCTACCTCTTGAAGACCAAAGATGAGGTCTTTGATCATTTGATAGAGTTTAAAGATCTTGTGGAAAATTATATAGGGAAGAAGATCAAGGTGTTTCTCTCAGATAACGGTGGAGAATAAATTGATAAATACGTCATAGATTTGTGTGCAAAGGAAGGCATCAAGAGAGAATGGAAACCTCCATATAATCCTCAACAGAATGGTGTAGCGGAGCTGTGTTAGTCATCAATAATTTTTACTATTTTTAGATGACTAAATATTGGTTCTAGATTCCTAAATATTGTGATTTTTAGAAATCTCACTGCCTTCATTATCCTTATACCAAAATTTTCACTATTCTACTATTTTTCCATTCCATGGTTACCCTACCACTCCTAAAAGACCCCTTATGGGCTTGTGCCACTCATCTCTATCCTTTTTCCACTTATAACCTCAACACTCTATTTTGCCTTTACCCATCACTCCACTTCCCATATAGGGTTACCAAACAGCTTTTCCTTCCCATGTTCACTAGGTTCCTCAAGAATTGATGGTCTCAAAACTATCTCTGTAGGCTCTTTAGTTAAATCAAGTACGTTGGATTTTGGATATTCAATACATTAATTTGTCAAATACTCTGTTTTTACACTTGAAGACCCCAAGCCAAGTTTCAGTCAAAGATCAGGTCAAAGGATCCTCCCACCAGGTCATTAGGGTTTCATAGGTTGTAGGGTCTCCATTGGTGTTTAAAGCATTGCTTTTCCTATGCTAGAAGTTGGCTCAAATATAAAAGAAGCTCAACACATGGTTGTCCAAGAAAGATCAAAAAATATCTAAGGAGGACTACTTTATCAAGTTCAAGTTCTGCAAGAGGTAAATGTGAAATTTGACACTTCTGCAGGAATGTTAAAATGACTATCAACAGAAATTTGGTAAGATAAGAGGCCTACTCCTCAATGAAGACATTCAAAAAAAAGAGAGAGGAAGCAGTTTGTGTTCAAGAAGAATCAGGGTTTCAAATCCTGATTGGGCCAACAATGTGCCAAGAAAAGATCCAATGCAAGAAATCACATGAAGGAGGCACAACAAGAAAACCAAACATGAAGAGAAGTTTTTCAGGAATTATAGATGAAATAGGGAAAAAGGTTAGGTGAACTGTACATAAATGAATGAACTTGAAAGGGATATAGAGAACTTAGAAGACAACACTGATAATTGTTTTCAAGCATTCCACACACCTAGGGTTTTGGGAAGATAGTCAAAGGAGGTAAAATGATGATGTTAAGCCTCCATGATGACAATAGAAGGAAGATTTGAAAGGGGTTGTTGTGTGCAAGGATCCAAAGTTTTCCAGGGTAAAATGTTTCACTGTTTCAAATAACAAGGAAAAGAGTATCAGTGAAAGGAGAGTCAAAATTTCATTTAAGTCACCTACACTCAGTGATAAAAAAGTTTAAAAACATGGTGTTGAGTTCCAAGATGGAAACCAAAGGTGATTATAAGATTGCTGCTGTGTAAATGAGTATGTCAAGCTTCAATAACAAAGGGAAAGGACACTTCAATGTTTTATGGCACCTGCAAATAAGAAGTGGCGAAAGAAGGTAAAGGGCATTGTTTGAATTCCATAATGCATGTCAAAGGAGTGTTGTGATGGTGTTGCCTTGTTTTTTTAGTCTCTAAGGTGTCAAAATCAAACATATCAAGCCCCCAAGATTAAATAAGGTCAAGTTCATCATCTAATCACCTGCAGAAGCAAACAGTTTGAAAAGGTCAGTAAGAAGAGGTAAAGGTTGAGTTGAAATACATGATGTAAGAAATAGAGATCAACTTCATCCTTTGAAGTCACCTGCAAGCCAAAAATGACAAAAGAGTTGGTAAGAAAAGCAAAATCAAAGTCCAAATTAGTACTCTGGTCACCTATAGCAAAAGGTAAAAGGAACATTAGTGAAAAGAGTGACAAAGGATAAAAACATTAGAAAGAGGCTTTGTAAAGATGAATTTAAACCCTTAAACCTATAAAAGGTCCTCTCAACCCTTCAGACACCTCATTATTCATTTGAAAAAAGTTGGAAGAATCAGGAGGATAAACTGTGATTTTCTAAATCAAATTCCGGCAAGTTCAGAGGCGTTGCGCGATTGGAGTCGGGCACTGCGCCCCTGCTGAAAAACCCCATGTAAATTTCCAAAGTGTTGTGTGCGTGTGAGTATGCGCTGCGCGCCTGGAAACGCGCTGTACATTTACCCGGCAGACCTGATAGGCCCAAAATAAAGCATTGGCGCTGCGTGCTTGGCACAAGGCACGACACCTCTACTTGACCTGACACCCCGTGCACTTGGGCACTGTGCGTTTGGCTGACCTGACATGCCGTTCACTTGTGCGCTGCACGTTTGGCTAGGAGGGCCTCCTGCACCTGAAAACCCTCAATTTAGCTCAAAAACACCTCCAAGCTGCCATCAAAGGTTTCTAAAGCATCTCTAGGTGGTAAGTGGATGTCCTAAACTCCCCTCTAAGCATTTAAAGGAATAAAACCCTAAGTGAGACCTGATTGTTCATGCTTAAACATCACTGTTTTAAACACCTATCCATTTGCATACTAAGGAGACCAGTGTTCACCAAAGATACATTGTTAAAAAGTTTCTCATTCATTTAAGGCTGTGCCTTCACCCTCTCCATTCACCCATAAACTCTCGCCCCTACACCACAAGCAGATTGACAAATTCATTGCCTTCCTCCATATCCATTGACCATCAGTGAAAGGTGTTAAACATAGATTTAAACAAATCAGCAAGGGTGGTCATTAGGGTTTTACCTCACCCTCACTCACTCATCCCTCACCTGTAAAAGGCTGCCTTTTTACCACCATTTCATTACCTTTACATATCAGTTTTACAAGCAGAGCTAGGGTTTTCAAGGGAAAATTTGTCAAAATGTCAAGGGAAGGTAGCATTGATAGTAGTGAGGAAGGCCAAGTGCCAAGAAGGCATCAGCATAGGGGTGGGAGGATTAACAGGTTTGAACCACTAAACATAATGGAGATTAATGCATCTCCCCTAACTGTCTCATGCTTCCAAAATGTGGGCTGCTATCAATTTTGTGAGAAAGTACAACAGGTGCAGAATCACCCCGAGCTAACTAGGCTCTTCATCCTTAACCTACACGAGAAACAAGTCAGTCTTGTAGGGGTAAACTTTGAGCTATCATCAGATTCCATTGCTATTGCCACTGGGATACCTAGTGTTGGTTAAAAGTTGTTCAAATAGGCCAATTTAGACATAAGCCACTATGAGCCATTCCTTAAACCCAGATACAAAGACTACAATAAATTCATATTTCCTTTTTCACATTTTCTTGAGAGGTATGCACCCATGATGAGGGTCATTATGAAATAGTTCACATGTGAGGGAAGGTTCTCTAGGATTTATTCCTATCACATCAGGTTGCTCATGCACTTTACTAGGGTTGAGATGCTGCACCTACTTTACTATCTCTACAGGGGTATTGACAAGATGTCTTATATTGTACAAAAGAGAGACCCTTCACAACAAATGCAAAGTCTCTTTCACCACTCTCTCATCAAAATGGTTGTGATGCATCAATTGCAACAAAAGGGTATTCCATGGGAGGTTTTCATTTCCCATGAGGTGTTCACCAACCCACAACCCCATCCTCAACAAAGTGTGCCCTCATCATCTCAACCTCCTATCCTCACTCCTCCATCATCTCCTACTGATCATGTTTCACCACCTACACATATACCTTCACCTAAAGACAACCCTCCTTCCGCACCCTCTCCCAATGCATCATACAATGAGGTAAGTGACAATGAGCAATCAAGTGACCATGAAGGAGAGGGTAATGATCAATCAAGAAATGAAGTAGAAGAAAATGAAGAGGCAGAGGTTAGTGACGAGGCAGAAAGCATGGAAACTGAAGGCAGTGATGACATTGGAAATCAAGAGGAAAACAGTGAGGAGTCAAGCAAAGAAAAATTAGCCAGTGAAGAAGATGAGGGAAGTGCAAAAGGAAGTGAGGACACAAATGAAGAAAGAAGTCAAAGTAATGATGAAGATAAGGCAAAAAATGTTAGTGAAGAAGAGGCCACTGAGTCTAAAGGCAGTGAGGCTGATGATAGCAGTAAAGAGCACAGTGAGGAACACAAAAATGAAGCAGAGAGCATGGAAGAGGGAGGAAATGAAGATGCAGATATCAGTGGTGATGAAGGTAGTGCATAAACCAATAATGAAGCACCTAGTAGTCAAAACAATGAAGATGAGGCTGATATAAATGATGCCAATGTCAGTGATAAGGACAGTCCACAAGTCAGTGAAGAAAACAACAATGTAGAAATTAGTGAGGAAGAGAGCAGCAATCATGATGGCCATGATATCAGTGGAGATGATGATAATGATGATGATGATGTTGACACTGATAATGACAACAAAAATATCAGTGATGAAGCAGAGAGCATGGAGACAGATGACAACAACCATGAGATCAACCATGAAAGCCATAAGGACAACAAGGATATCAATGATGATGATCATCATGATGGCAGCAATGGTGAAGACACAAAAATGAGCAAAATTGAACCTTTTCTTTGACTTATGAAAGAGGAAGTAGGCATGTGTTTGCTGCCTCTAAAAGGCAAGGGGCCATGCCTTCCACTTCAACCAAGCAGATGGACAAAGGCAAAGAGAAGGTCATAAAGGAAGAAGAAGAAGATTAGCATGAGATTGAGCTGGAATTTGAACTCATTCATGTTGACAGTGATGATGAAAATGAGGCAAGGGTCACAAGAATGTTGCTCGAAGGTAAATATGCCCAAATCAAATATTTGCAAGGCAACCTAGCTAGGGCTATGAATGTCATCCACTATTATGAGATTGAAAACAAGAATTTGGAGTCACAACAAGCCATTTATGAGGTTAGGGCAATTAGAGCTCGGAAAGAGGCTGAAAGGACCAATATTAGGCTTGATGAAGTCTTGGGTGTTTATGATGAGAGTGAAGATGAAGAAGGGCAGCTGTCTAAGAGAAGGCCAAGAACAATGGGCTTGAGGAAGGCCTTAGCCAAGGAGAAAGAGAAAGAAACATCATTGGTAGAGAAGCTCACTCCAAGTGAGCTGCTTTCCATGGAGATTGAGTATGATTGGGAACCTTGGTTGGAGAGGGCTAATACATACTTGGATGATTAGCTGGAAAAGACACAAAGATACATTAGCCTTCAGAAAAATATGGCCAAGCACTATGCCTTGAGAAATGAAATTGCAAGGGCCAAGCTCAAAAGAGCCCTTTCCAAGATTCAAGCCCTCAAGGAGGAAAAAGGACAAGAAAACCTTGATATCTTAGCTGATGCTTCCCACAGGCATCTCAAATCCCATGAGGAAGATAATTGTAAATTTTGGCAAGTTTTTGACAATTTTGATTTTTGACTGATTTTGAGGGCCAAGGGTGCAGTGCCCTTGGCGCTGCGATTTTTCTCAGGGAATCCATTGGAGGTAAAATATACATTTTTGGAATCCTTAGGCCAAGTGCATCATGCACACCAAATTTCAGATCATTTGGGGCAGTTTTGGTCTTCCAAATGGCCCAAAAACATGCAAAATTTCACCTTTTCTACCTTGTTTTCAGGGCAGGCGTTGCGCCCTTAGAAGCCTTGGGAAGTTTGGTTTTTGAATAGGTAAAGGAAGCCCAATCAGAAAAATAAGGGCATTTTTGGAAAGTAGACTCAATAAGATTTCCAATGAGCTATCACGGAGCTCATTCCGACATCGGAAATACCTTCAAAATTCAGCTGTAAGGTGACCCATTTTTTCAGTGCAGGCGCTGTGCCCTTGGACCTCCCTGCTGCGCCCTTATCTGCAAAAGTCAACAAAAGACACTAATTTATGGCAAAAAGATATTTTATTGTTTTTTTGGGAAAATCACTCCAAATTTAGATGTTATAATTTATTTTGCATTTATTTCATTAGATATTTTATGCCTTGGGCCTTGCATGGTCTCTTTGGACATAAATGGTATTTATGGGTATTTATGACATTTTGGAAACCCTAGTTAGGGTTTTGGTCCTCTTTTCTTGTTAAATACAACATTGAGGCCTCATTGTACATGTTGGATGATTATTCAGAGTAATACATAGACTTTGAGATTCTAGAGAAATTTGGCTTTGGTCTTTGTGAATGGCTTGGCTTGCTTGAAAATGGAGAAGGCTTACTTGCAGGATCCCTGAGCATAGTTAATGGTGATGTGTTCCTTATTTAGTTCTTGTTTTCTCATGTTATCATTTTGTTCCATCTTTCTATTGCAGTAGGACAAAAGTTTTAGGGTAAGAAATGTCGTTTAGAGGCACCTTAGCTCTGTTTGTTCTCTATTGCTTCTATGTTTTCCTCTGCTAGGTCAGTTTAGAGAATTCTTAGTTGCTCTCTAGACCCACTTATGCTTGTTTATTTTAAAAATTATTCAATGAAGCAAATTTCAAAGTAGTTTTATGGTTAGCCCTGCTCTTTGCCATTACTTAAACATTGTTTTTAAGGTCTTTTACTTTGAAGTATTTCTTACTAGGTTTAGCTAAAGAGGTCTATGATTTTCCATGCCCTTTTGATCATCTTAGATAGTTTCTTTGGAGGTCTTTATAGCTTGATTAATGATGTTAAGAGTTACCTCTTCTTTGATCTATGCTATGTGTTTTTCTTAAATGTTTTCTTAGCTTGAAGGTGAAATCACTAGAAGATTTACAAGTTTCTTTCCTTCTATAGTTCACTGGATTGTTGTCTTCATGCTTACTTGCTAGGGTTTAGTCAAAGAAGTTATTGGTATGCCTTGTCTTTGATTAATGATTCATGCTTAGTAGTATTAAAGGTCGTTCTTGTTAAAAGTATTTGTTTAAGGATTCTTAACTTCCCTTTTGCACCTACTATGTTCACAAATTTGATCATTTCATTCACATAAAGATTTTAGATCCATTTGAATTTGTTATAGTTGCCCTGTGATACACCCTAGAACTATTGATTAAACTACTCAAGACCTTTGTATACTCCATAGCCCAATGGCTTAACAATCTCTCACTCTATCTAAACTGCTTGACAACCTACCCAACCAACCAACCAAACAAACAAACCCTAAACCAAATAACTAGCCTAAAATCAAAACCTAAAAGCTATCAAGTTACACTTTTCATACAAATATAGAGAAAGCCCTCTATGAGTCCAAGAAGGCTAGGTCCTAGGACTCCAAAGACTGGTTGGATGTTACCCTGTGCATTTGGTCTTGCCAATCTAACAAATTACGAGGACCTAACAAGCAAAAAAACATAACCATTGTTAGAGCTGAAAAGGAAATGTTATATGACTAGGATCTACCCATATTTCTATGGACAGAGGCATTTAAAACAACAATATATATTCATAACAGGACTCCTCATATAGCATTGGGGAAGAAAACGCCAGAAGGAATCTTCACAGGGAAGAAGACAGAAGTGAACCACTTCAGAATTTTTAGCAATGTAGCTTATTTCGATGTGCCAGATGAAAAACATACCAAACCGGATTAGACTGTAGAGAATGGGTTATTTTTTGGGTACTACGAAACCTCAAAGGCATACAAAATCTACATTCCTAGCAATAAGAAAATTGTAGTAAGGTGAGACCTAAATTTCATGGACGACCGAGCTTTCAGGAGATCTCGTGAGATGCTTGCAGGTGATCAAGATCAGCTAGTAGAAGCTCCTTTGGTCCAGCAGCAGGGGTAGCTAGTGGGAAAGGCAGGAGGACAGTCACAAGGATTGAGTACTGTGACCAGTACCAGTACTTCTTTAGTTGCAGAAAATCCAGGGGGTTATCAGTAGATGGAGCAACAAAGGCTGGATGAGGAGGAACTGGTTGAACCTCCCGTGACTAGTGGTCGAGCCAATAGAGAGGTTCGTCAGACATTGAGAGATGTAGAGGAGTTTATTGGAAATCCTAGTACAAAAAAAAGATAGTGCAAACAACCTTAAAAATACCAAACATTGGTAGCTTAGGTTGTAGAACCTTCCAGATTTTAGGAGGCTGCACAACATCAAGTATGGATAGATGCCATGATAGAAGAGTATAGCTTTATCATGACAAATCATGTTTGGGAGGTAGTGCCAAGGTTGAAAGAGAGATCATTTGTAGGTTCTAGATGGATCTACAAAATCAAGTACGCTGCAGATGGAAGTGTGGAGAATTAGAAGGCTAGGTTCATGGAAAAGGGGTATGCACAGAAATAAGGAATAGATTATGAGGATAATTTCACTCCTGTTTCCATATACACCTCTATCAGGTCAATTATATCCCTAGCAGCTCAGATGGGATGGAAGATTCTCCAGATGGATGTCAAGACAACATTCTTGAATGGGGTGATAGAGGAAGAGGTGTACATAAAGTAGCAAGAGGGCTTTTAAAATGATGAGTGGCACACTGATGTGTATAGACTAAAGCGAGATCTATATAGGCTCAAGCAGGCTCCCAAGGCATAGTATGGTCGAATTGACAACTATTTGAAGCATATGGGATTCATCAAGAGTGATGCAGATCCAAACCTTTACTATTTGATGGTAGAGGGTAAGACACTCATCCTATTTTTGTATCTATATGATCTCTTTTTGATAGGATCATCAGGGCTCATAGAGGGCTGCAAGAGAAACTTGAAATCAGAGTTTGACATGAAGGATTTGGGGTTGTTTCACTATTTCATAGGATTGGAAGTGCGGCAGAAGAATGGGGAGATATTCCTTGGGCAAGGAAGATATGATAAAAATATTCTAAAGAGATTCAAAATGTAGGATTGCAAATCCATGTCTATGCCCATGATCACCAACTAGAAGAATATAGATGCATCAGATGACACGGATGTAGATCCCACCTTGTATAGAAAACTTATTGGGTATCTCATGTATTTGGTCAACACTAGGCCATATATCTGCTTCATAGTCAATACCCTAAGTTAGTTCATGGTAGAGCCGAAGAGGGTACATTGGGCAGCAACGAGGCATGTTCTGAGGTATATTCATGTTATAATCGAGTATGGGTTGAGATATAGTTAAGGGGATGAAGTCAGACTATGTGGGTTTATAAACGCAGATGGGGCAGGCAATTGAGTGGACAGGAAAAGTACCTTTGGGTACTGAAAAGTACCTCTAGGTATTTCTTCAGTGTTGGATCAAGGATGGTTTCTTGGTGTAGAAGGAAGCAGAAGTCAATAGCACTGAGCTCTGTAGAAGCAGAGGATATGGCATCTAACACAACTATGTGCAAAGCTATATGGTTTCAGAAGCTGTTGGGAAGATTGTTCAGACATAGGATGGAAGAGACCAATGTCTACTGTGATAATCAGAGTTGCATAAAGCTCTATGATAATCTAGTGTTTCATGATAGGTAAAAGCGCATAGATATTCAATGTCATTTCATCATAGATTGTGTACAAAGTGTACGGTCCTTCTACATTATGCTTTATACCTCCTTGAGATATCTAACATGTGAATCTCCTTATGTACCTGTGGGGGTGTCCCTAGGGTGCTACCCCTCGGTGACTGATCTGAATGGAATGTATTAGTTTTGCTGTGCTAAGTATCCAAACAGTAATTAAATTGTGTGCATAAGGTTCACTGAACTTTGCAGGTGAAACAAATGATTTTAAGTTAGTTAAACATATTTTTATGTGAGGTTAAAGCATGTAAATTAGCTTGTATAACACTATACAACAATAAATGATAGAGAATAAAGCAGCACATATGACAATACTCAACAATTTGATGAAGAAGTTCACCCCTCCTGGGCTACATCTGCTGGTCCAACTCCCAATGGCATGTCCCTCATATCTTATTGCTCAAAAATGGTAAGTACATGTGATAAAAAGCCTCAAATGGCCGCGATATCTATAAAAAAAGCTTCAAAATGCTTGAATTAGTTAGGAATGACTATTCATTTGCAGAAAATAGAGAATGGATGCTCAAAACACTGAAAACACCCTAGTGGCCCTCGTGGCTCCTTGACCTCTCCTGAAGCAAAAAATACACATGATAACCTTTGATAGCTCTGAAACCTCTGCCAATGTGTTCAGAATGTCGAAATTAGCCAAAAATAACTATTCATTCATAAAAAATGGTCGAATATCCAAGGCGTTGTGGCCAAAACAATAAACTGCCCAATGTCCCTTAAAAAACTCCTCCAAAACTAGAGGAACTCCAGTTAGTGCCGTCAGAATAGCAACCTTCGCCTGATTTGGTGGTCCACCAGTGGAACTGCCAGATGGACTAATAGTTGCATTAAATGCCATGGATAGGCATGTGACCGTGTCTGCCGATTGCTGTCCGATTAATTGCTGAGTTGAATGGGTCACGGTTCTTAGCACTGGTCTCGTGGAGTGGGGGCTGGCCCCCTTTTGCCATCGGTGTAACACAAAGGTAAGTTCAAATAGAAGCGACCAAACAAAGGGTTAAGAAAAAAGCTGTAGCCCGAGTGGTTGGGCACATGTAATGCGTGCAGGAGGTCTCGTGTCCGCACCCCATGCTCTCCAAAAAATTTTACATGACCCTTCGTCCTCTGGCCTGGAGCCATGTGGCAGCCTCTGGGCTGGCCACGTGGCACCCGATGATTGGCCAAAAAAAAAAAAAAAATTTCAATAATATTTTTTTTTGCAAATTTTTTATACAAAGTCAAAATGGGTCAAAGACATTTTTTTGGAGTTTACTGGGCCTTTCAAACCTTCATAAATTCTGCATACAACCTCTGTTTTGCGAACCGTTCATGGTGCCAGAATCGCAGCAACGAGAAATTTTCGATCGCTTAGGTTCGAACCTATTTTGAGCACTTTAATTTTTGAGAATTTTTGAATAATGGACATGATCTCCTGATCACACCTCCTCAATGGGAAGATTTTGGACCCCAAAAGCTCTTTGGAATACTGAAAATGAAGATGAGGAGACTGTGTCCCCACTCTTACAATCTTAATCCACTGAAATTTCCCTAATTTCATTAATTGGAGATTTTCATGAAACGAAAATTTTTTCCTTGATTCCATTGACCAACCATTGCTGACTTTGACATTGTCATGTTGCACATTTTTTGATATTGCAGTAAAGAAAATTAAATTTGTAGTAAACTTATTTTTTCTAGATTGGTCTATAATCAAAGGAAACCTGAAATTACTCTCACCTTGCATCCTGTCCTTCTAGTGATTTTTTGCTGAATTAGCCTTGAACTTGTGTCGATTCTTGACCAAGTTTCTTCGCCATTGTACCATGCATTTCTGAAACCAGCAACGATCATTGCTGAATCTTGTACCTTCTTTTCTAAGTTTCTTTTCCATCTTTTGGACCTTTTCAACTTCTTGCACTAACACTTTGTTTTTAGCACTGTTCAACACCAAAGTTGACTACTGCAACTGCTTGTCATCTTCTTTCATAGAAAACCTACTTTCAAACTGAAACAACTCATTACATATATTAGCATTTACATGAAAAGGATTATGTAAAAATTCTCTTTGTTTAATCATCATCAATGTCAAGTTTTGGCTTGCATTGACGAGCCTCTTCATCTGCCTTGCATTAACTAAAGAAGAGTCTAGTTTTTTGCGATGAGCTCTCACAATGTAATCCTTTCCATCTTTGAATAAATTGTATTTGTCCTCATGGTGATGAAATATAGCTTTCCCTTCATGCATGTAAGGACTACCTAACACCATACCTATTATAGCAAGCGGAACAACATCTAATTCAACTGTGTCAATGAAATGTGCAGTTATTGCAAAGCGCAACATGTAGTTCTTTGAAACCTGTAAATTTGCATCATGACAAATCCAACCAAGTGGATATGGTTTCAGATGTGGAATGGTCTCAAGATTAAGTTTCTTGACCAAGTATTCAAAGATTAAATTCACTTGTGACCCACTATCAAACAATGTCTCAACCTTGGTATGCTTGGAAATGACCCTCACATGAAACAATTCAATTCTCTTTTCTTCACTTGGAGCTTCTATGTGACAGTTAGAAATACTAGAACTAGGTTTATTTTCATTCTCTTTCCCCTTTAAGTTATTTAGTCCCATAGCTATGATTTTTGTTTCATCTCCTAAATCTAACCCTAGGTCTTGTTCAGCTATTGCAAATGTCTTGCCTTTCTCCTTGGATTTCTCTTTAGCTTTAAAATTTTTTGGTTTCAACTCTGGATGAAGTTTCCAACAATGGTCCTCATCATGGCTAGTTTTAGAACAATGTTTGCAAAATAATTTTCCCTTCTCTTTTCTAGTATTTGCATTTCTCTTTTTCTTCCATTTTCCTTTAAACTCACTTTCCTCATTCCCATCTAAGTTTTGTTTTCCCGTTGCCTCTAAATGTGTGGCTTGAACAAAAACCTCATCTTGGCTTGTAAGGTTAAACATTAGAATTGTATGTCTTAGGTAGGTATGTAAACCTCCTATATACTTGAGCAAAGTGTCTTGGCTATGAAATTATACTCCTAGTAAAAGAGCTCTTATTCTAAATTATTGAGTATACACTTGTACATTTTGTCCTTTCAATTTTTAAAAATTTTTCCAGTCCATTATGGCTTTCTGCAAGTGAGCTAATGGATAAAAATGTTGTATTATTGCAAAAATGAAATCAGTCCATGATAAGATAATCTTACCATATTTCTTGATCTCCTCCTTTGTCTTGGCTTCCCACCAAACAAGTGCTACACCTTCCATTCTCAATGAAGCTAATTGGATTTTGGTGTCATCATCATGAAAATTTTGAATTCTCAAATAGACCTCTAATTGCCTAATCCAATTATCTAGCTTTTCTGCATTAACTTCACCATCAAACATTAGAAATTAAAACCTAACATCAAGTTTTAGAAAAATATTTTTACCAGTGTTATTTGACTTGTATGGCTGATGTATTGAAGATGATGTAGAGTATGATGAAGATGAAGATGAGGGTGATGATGGTGAACTTCCACTGTCTCCATTTCCTCCATTGCCCTTCTTTGATTTATCTTCATCATTGTGACCTCTTGATGATCCCTGAACTTCCTTGTGAAGTTTGGATCCTTCTCCTTCTAGACTTTCATTCCTTTCTTGATAAAGGACCCTCACCATTTTAGTTAAGTCAAGAAATGCTTTCCTGAACACTCTTTCTTCCTCTTTGGGATCAAATTCTTCATGGGTTTCTCCTTCCCTTGAAGACATGATTATGGCTTCTTATACTTCTCTTTGAGGTGAAATTTAAGGTGGAGATAATGGCACTCTTGCCCTCCTTGGCTGAGGATTACTTTTAACTTTCACCAATTGAACTTCTCCTCTCTTAAGTTTCAGCCTAGTAAGCATTAAAAAACACAACAAATGCTGCCCCGGGATGGCTCTGCACAACTTGCAAGAGTCGTTATGAAAACTGTTAAAAAAATCCTTTGCACAAAGATTAAACAGAGAAACTACTCTAGCTTAACTCAAGCTCAACCTAAGCTTAACCCAAGCTCTGATACATCTGAATGGAATGTATTATTTTTGTTGTGCTAAGTATCCAAATAGTAATTAAATTGTGTGCATAAGGTTCACTGAAGTTTGCAGGTGAAAAAAATGATTTGAACTTAGTTAAACAGACTTTTATGTGAGGTTAGCACGTGTAAATTAGCTTGTATAACACTGTAAAACAATAAATGATAGACAATAAAGCTTCACATATGACAATACTCAGCAATTTGATGAAGCAGTTCACCCCTCCTGGGCTACATCTGCTGGTCTAGCTCCTAATGGCATGTCCCTCATATCTTATTACTCAAAAATGGTAAGTGCATGTGATGAAAAGCCTCAAATGACTTTGCTATCTATAAAAAAATCTTCATAATTCTTGAATTAGTCAGGAATGAATACTCATTTGCAGAAAATAGAGAATGGATGCTCAAAACACTGAAAACACCCTAGTGGCTCCTTGACCTCTCCTGAAGAAAAACCTGCACAAGATGACCTCTGATGGCTCTGAAACCTCTGGCAATGTGTTCATAATGTCGAAATTAGTCAAAAATGACTATTAATTCATAAGACATGATCGAATAACCAAGGAGTTATGGCCAAAACAATAAACTACCCAATGTCCCTTAAAAAACTCCTCCAAAACTAGAGGAACTCCAGTTAGTGCCGTTAGAATAGCAACCTCCGCCTGATTTAGTGGTTTGCCAGTGGAACCGCCAGATGGAATAACAGTTGCATTAAATTCCGTGGATAGGCATGTGACTGCGTTCGCCGGTTGCGGTCAGACTAACCACCGAGTTGAATGGGTCACGGTTCTTAGTGCCGGTCTCATGGAGTGGGGGCTGGCCCCCTTTTTCCACCGGTGTAACACAAAGGTAAGTTGAAATAGAAGTGGACAACCAAAGGGTTAAGAAACAAGCTGTAGCCTGAGTGGTTGGGCGCGTGCACTGCGTGTGGGAGGTCCCGCGTTCGAACCCCATCCTCTCCAAAAAATTTTACATGACCCTTCGTCCTCTGGCCTGGGGCCATGTGGAAGCCTCCGGGATGGCCACGTGGCACCCAATGATTGGCCAAAAAAATATATATAATAATAAAAAAAAATTTCAATAATATTTTTTTTTTGCAAATTTTTTATACAAAGTCAAAATGAGTCAAAGTCATTTTTTTGGAGTTTACTGGGCCTTTCAATCCTTCATAACTTTTGCATACGACCTCCATTTTGCGAACCGTTCATGGCGCTAGAATCAAAACGACGATACCTTTCCATTTACTCAGATTTTGACCTGTTTTGAGCACTTTAATTTTTGAGAATTTTTGAACAATGGACATGATCTCTTGATCAGTGACCCATGTACCCCATATATCCATGGAAAATCCTCCTCTCCATCAAAGGTACTGTTTTGTGCCACATGCTGATTCCACCTCCTCTGAAAACCTCATGCCAAGGGACCCTATTCATCCAAATCCCCCACACATGGGCAACATTCCAAGACAACTCATGGAGTCTTCCTACTCCTCTATCAGTGATTTGAATGGAGTATGTTAGTGTTGTTGTGCTAATTACTCATTCAAATTATAAATTCAATGTCTTGTGTGTGCTTAAAGGGTTAAGGTTTATTGTAAATTATCAAGTCTCATGTGTGTTGTTCATGTGAATAAAAACAATAACTAAACAACAACAATAAAAGTACATAACATCACCATACATAACATTAACATAGGTATTTGATGAAGGAGTTCACCCCTCCTGGGCTACATCTCCTTGATCCAGCTTCCATGGCTTGGGCCTCTATATTATGCTCAAATTTTCAAATTAACCTATTTACAATGCTCCTTTACTCATGTAACTTGCTCCAATGAGTCCATAATAGCTCAAAAAATGGTAATCTAGCCTCTTTCTAAGCCTGAATTGGTCAGAAATTGCAAAATTTATGGCCTCTTCAATTTTCTCCACTAAATTCGACCCTAAACTAGTTAACTGTAGCAAAAAATGGCAGTTTTTCCAAATGTGGAGGTCCGTCAATTAACTGTTAAGTGGATTTTAACACTAATTGAGTGAACTTGATGCACTAATTGTGCAATTAAGTTAATCCACATTAAATTTTGGATTAGCGCTAATGAATAGGGTTAATGATTAATAAAACATGTTTAGAGTTTTAAAACTTTGTGCTTAATTGTTTCTCCGCTGGTGGTTATAGCATGTGGTCATGTGAATTGGGGGCTGGCCCCCGGTTACCCTTGCCATTACAATGTTTAAAACATAAATATGTGTGAATTCCTATAGTTGTTAAGACTCATGCGGTAGGCGGTATGGTAATGTGTTGCATTGTGTGTTGGGATGTTTCAAGGTTGACCCCTGGCGCCTCCACCCGACCCTTAACCAAAAATTTTATGACATATTTCGACCTTGGGGGGGGGGGGGGCCTGTGGCGGCCCCAAGTTGCACCACGCGTCCTCACCCGATTGGCCCAATATTTAAACCAATAACACTTCAACACGTCACCCTCCAATCTGACCAGTTCCAAGCTGAATTGACCTGCACAGTCAACATGCCACGTCAACAATACAGACTACTGACTGGGCATCTGATTGTATTTTTTATTTATTTTAAATTTACCTATTTGGAAAAGTGGGCATAAGTCATTTCTGGGAGCATACGACGACCAATTTTTGTGAAATAAAGTGCAGCAGATTCATAAAGACGGGCACTACACGGTCATTCAAGTTCCAAGACAATCTGAACACTTTGATTTTTGAGCATAAAATTTGTAGAAATTTGAATAACTGAGATATTATTCACCGAGATTCTCCTGATCACACACTATTTTAGCTTCATGCATAATACAAAATCTCTTCTACAATTGATCGTCACGTGCGGAAATAAAATCAATTGCATGCATACATTAAAACCACAAACAATCACACATATGAACACAATATTTAATGGGAAAGCTTAAAGCTGAAAACCCCAACTATTTGTATATTATATGTTATGGAGATCATGTAACAATCATAGTACAAAAATCCTCACAAGCTCTCATGCACACCCTCAATTGCTACACACTATCAAGCTAGATCTAGCAAAACACATGCTCCAATCTTTTGCCACTTGATAGCCAGCCTCTATTGCGTTTTAAATGCTATGGGATGGCTTCATTAAATAGATAAACCACCTGGCTTGTACTGCGCAATCCTCATGGGCTTCTCCACCTATCTGTGTGTTGCAAATAGCAACAGTATAGTCACAACTGATAGTTAACCTGCTCTTTCACCTATTTCTGCACTGGTCTCCACTGAAACTGTCCATGCACTAAAGTTAACTGATGCATTCTTTGGTTGATTAATGAGTTTATAATTAGTGAATTAATTAATAATTAATTCACACCACTCTCACTAATTGTATCAATTAGTTAAACTGAATAAAAATAGCTCAACTATGTTTAGATTAGTTAAACTGAATACAACTCCACTAACTTCCTCAATCAACTCCACCAAACTCTGTCACATGAGTTATAACTGAAGTATCCATGCAATAGCTCCACATAACCCTTAGGAATAGCGTAATTCCTTCTGTCAGCTCCTGTGCCACATCTGTGCACTTAAATTAAGTGCTCCAAGAGAATAAGATAATGTTTATAGTCCAAATATTATTAAGAGCTAATAATATTTGACATATCTATTTTTAGACTCGCAATCTAAAAATAGATTCCGCCTAATATGTCTAAAAATAGAAGTCCATATATTTTTTCCGACTTGACCAACCATCCACAAATAGCATCCTGCAACTCCTAGAACATGATCCATATGTCTAACAATAGACATAGTCTAAAAATAGGCTTTGCGCCAAAAATAGCTTGCGGGACCACTTAGTGAAAGCGACTCCTTTCCACTAATCTCATCATCTTGTTGCAATCTCAACACTCCCTCTCAACAAGATATGGATTATCGGCAACCCCTATCCTGCCCCTGTGGTATTCGAATTTTCTCCTGGTGAGCGCCTTCGTCAAGATATCAGCATCCTGATCCTCCGTAAGAATGTATGAAAGTAACATGACCTTCCGCTGCACACAATCTATGATATGATGATACCGGATGTCAATGTGTTTATATCTATCATGAAATACTAGATTAACCGAGAGTTTGATGCAACTCTGATTATCACAATAAATCACAGTAGGCTCTAAGTGTGAACCGAACAACTCGACCAGGATCTTCCTCATCCATATAGCCTCGCATGCAGCCAAACTTGCTGCCATATACTCGGCCTTTGCTGAAATGAGTGCCACAGATCTCTGCTTCCTGCTGTACCAAGAAACTGCTGTCGACCCGATACTGAAAATCCATCTAGATGTGCTCATTCTGTCCGTTGGGCTCCCTGCCCAATCTGCATCCATGAAGCCACATAGCTTCACCTCATCCGACTGTCTATACCACAATCCATATCCCGATGTGGCTCTAAGATATCTCAATACATGCTTCCCCGCCTTCCAAAAGAGCTTGGTTGGCTTAACCATAGCTTGTGAAAGCTGGTTAACAGCATAGCATATGTCAGGTCATGTATATACCAGATACATAAGCGACCCCACCAACTGTCGATAAACAATGGCATCCACTACCTCCGCCGAAGTAGCATCCTCCTTCCTCCATCCACCAGGAAGAGGAGTATCAATAGGCTTGCAGCCATGCATGTTGAACTTCTCCAGTATCTCCCGAGCATACTTACCCTGAGAAACAAACAGTCCACCACTGCGCTGCCAAATTACCAATCCCAGGAAATAATGAAGGAGGCCCAAGTCCTTCATCTCAAACTCTTTTGCAAGATCCTCCTTGCATGAGAGTATCAACAACTCATCACCTGTCAAAATAAAATCATCTACGTAAAGTACAATGATCAGCAACTTACCCTCCACCACAATCTGGTATAGGTTAGGATCCACCTCACTCTTGGAGAATCCAAGTCCGGTGAAATAACTGTCTATCCGTGTGTACCAAGCACGAGGTGCTTGTTTCAACCCATACATCGCTCTCTTGAGCCTGCACACATGCGAATCGCTGTTGAAGATCTCAAAACCTTTGGACTATTCTATGTACACCTCCTCCTCAATAACTCTGTTGAGGAATGCAGTCTTCACATCCATCTGATGAATGTGCCACCCCATCTGCGCTGAGAGAGCAAGAATCGTTCGTATGAAAGAATACCTTGCGACAGGTGCAAAGGTCTCCTCATAATTGATTCCCTCAATATGTGAAAAGCCTCGGGCAAAAAATCTTGACTTATACTTCTCCACACTCCCGTTAGCTGCCCGTTTCACTTTGTAGATCCATCTCGAACCCACCACTGATTTACCCTCCGGTCTCGGGACAATCTCCCATGCACTGTTTCTGACAATCGAATCATACTCTTCCACCATGGCATCTACCCATGCGGGGTCCTCCACAGCTTCCTCGAAAGAGGATGGCTCTATCATGATACACTTGCTCATAAGAGCCATGCATCTAGTATACCGGTCAGGGGACTGTCTCTGTCTGCGCTGTGATGTAGGTGCTCCTACAACCTTCTCTGCATCTTGAGCCAGTCACTCAGCTTTTGTAGTGCGCTTCCGCCCTCTGATGGTTGGCGCTGCCTGAGTGGTCTCTTCCACTCCATGAACCTCATATTATGGCTGATCCACATCCCGAGACTCATCCTTAGGAACTAATAGCTCCTCATCTGCATGCAAGTGTGGCTCCCTCTCAAGCAAACACTTCATGGCTTTATCCTCCTGAAATTTGATATCCCATCGCACAACAGTCTTGCGACTGTCTGGAAAATACACACGATAGTTATGGGGCGTATCACTGTACCCCACAAATATCCCAACCTCCGCAGTCGGCTCCAGTTTTTTCCTGGAATCCTTCGTTACATGAATGTAAACAGGTGAACCAAAAATCCTCAAATGGGAAATATTAGGCTTCTTAAAAGAAAACTCCTCCTCGGGTGTACTCATGCCAAGTATCTTGTGAGGACAATGGTTCTACACATATACTGCAGTATTGCATGCCTCAGCCCACAAGTGTATGGGTAGGCCCTGATCATGCAACATCGCTCGTGCAGCACCCACGATCATTCTATTCTTTCACTTTGCAACCCCGTTCTGCTGTGGGTTATGAGGTGCTATGAGCTCTCTTCAAATTCCTTCTGCGCTGCAAAAGTCCTTGAATTCGCCAGAGATGAATTCATGACCATTGTTGCTCCTTAGAACCTTCACCTGCTTCCCCGATTCTTTCTCAACCAGTGCCTTGAACTCACAGAACTTTGAGTATGTCTCGCTCTTCTTTTGCATGAAGAAGATCCAGCATTTACGAGAAAAATCATCAACAAATATCACATAATACCTGTGCTTTGCTGTCGAAGCTACTAAGAAAGTTCCACACACATCTGTGTGAATTATCTCAGAGATCTCAGATCGATGGTGGTGAAACTATGTTCATTGAAAGATGAAGCTTTCTGGTAAAATTTTCCCAAGGTACATCCCTTGCACTGATCTGACTGTGCAAGAGTACCCTTAGGAAGCCCAGTATAAATCTGTTGCAGTATCTTAAAAGCTCTATGGTGAAGGTGGACCAATCTCCGATGCCACAACTCACCATCATCCCGGCTCACCACTCCTTCTGCCTTGCCTTCCATTGCTTCGCAGCCATCTACCTACAATTGATAAAGGTTCTTAACTCGAACCCCTATCCTCCGAGTCTCACCAATTTCCTTACTGCGCAGGAAAGCCTTTCCCTCGCTAAAGACAACATCATATCCCTTGTCTTCTAACATCGCCACAGAGATAAGATTCTTCTTCAATCCTGGAACATGCATCACTTCCTTGAATACGAAGGGTGTACCAGACTCCTCTCGAAAGTAGATGCCGATACCCGGTCGCCAGCATCTACCATCCTTGTATCTCGATGTACCTCAGAATCTTTCTCATCCAGATCAGTAAACAAATATTCATCTCCTGTCATGTGAAAAGACACACCACTATCCAGAAACCACACTAAACTCATCAAACTTGAAACCAAGCATGCAATCAGTGAAAAATCTAGCTCAAATTGCAAGGCTAAGGCCTCTCCAGCTGTAGTTCTAGCGGCCTGCTTATTTTTCTTCTTCTGTGGACAATTAGTGGCGTAATGTCTGTGTTGGTGACAGTGAAAGCACTTCACCTTGGACATGTCCTGCTTCTTGCCTTTCGCACCGGATTGAGAAGCTTTCTTGCTCTTCACCTTCTTTGCTTTGGCAGCCAAAGCAAAATTCTCTTCATCAAATTTCTTTGATGAAGATCCGTCCCTGGTACTTCGCCTTATCTCCTCTTGCACAAGATCTGACCAAAGTCGCTCCCATCCTGGCAATTTGTCCCGACCATTGATAGAGTCCTGATAGGAGTGCCAACTCTTCAGAAGCCCTAGGAGAGCCAAGCTCACCAATTCCTCATCATCAAAAGTCACCCCCACACTTCCTAGCTCATCCCTGCATTGGATGAACTTCGTGAGGTACTTGGGCATACTGTCGCCTTTCTCCATCTTTATGTTTCTGAGTCTATCCTTGAGCTCCAACTTCCTCTAGTCGCTCTTGCTTTGGAATAAATATTTCAAGGCTTTCCACATCAAGAATGGAGAAGCCTTACCATGAAGGCTAGACACTATGTGATCCTTCACACCCTCCAACATAATCCTTCGACACTTTGCTGTCTTCTTTTGCAATGCGTCAAGTACGGCAGCATCACTAGAAGTAGGCTTTGGAATTTCCGCATCTATGAAATCCTTCAACCCATTGTCATCTAGCACCTCCTCCATCCTGTCCTTCCATGCAATATAATTCGAGCTACCCTCAAGGGCATACTCCAATCACAATCCGTTGAAAGACATCTCAACTTCGACACCAAGAAAACACTGCTGCAAATTCGAATTCCACCAGCACAAAACTCAACCACTTCAATATTTTGCAATTGCTCCAATGATCAATATCACTCTGATACCATGTAGAAATTTGAATAACTGAGATATTATTCACCGAGATTCTCCTGATCACACACTATTTTAGCTTCATGCATAATACAGAATATCTTCTACAATTGATCATCACATGCGGAAATAAAATCAATTGCATGCATACATTAAAACCACAAACAATCACACATATGAACACATTATTTAATGAGAAAGATTAAAGCTGAAAACCCAAAATATCTGTATATTATATGTCATGGAGATCATGTAACAATCATAGTACAAAACTCCTCACAAGCTCTCATGCACACCCTAAATTGCTACACACTATCAAGCTAGATCTAGCAAAACACATGCTCCAATCTTTTGCCACTTGATAGCCAGCCTCTATTGCGTTTTCAATGCTATGGGATGGCTTTATTAAATAGATAAACCACCTGGCTTGTACTGCGCAATCCTCATGGGCTTCTCCACCTATCTGTGTGTTGAAAATAGCAACAATATAGTCACAACTGATAGTTAACCTCCTCTTTCACCTATTTCTGCACTGGTCTCCACTGAAACTGTCCATGCACTGAAGTTAACTAATGCATTCTTTAGTTGATTAATGAGTTTATAATTAGTGAATTAATTAATAATTAATTCACACCACTCTCACTAATTGTATCAATTAGTTAAACTGAATGCAAATAGCTCAACTATGTTTAGATTAGTTAAACTGAATACAACTCCACTAACTTCCTTAATCAACTCCACCAAACTCTGTCACATGAGTTCTAACTGAAGTATCCATGCAATATCTCCACTTAACCCTCAGGAATAGCGTAATTCCTTCTGTCAGCTCCTGTGCCACATCTGTGCACTTAACTAAAGTGCTCCAAGAGAATAAGATAATGTTTATAGTCCAAATATTATTAAGAGCTAATAATATTCGACATATCTATTTTTAGACTGGCAATCTAAAAATAGATTCCGCCCAATGTAAAATCGGTGAATTTTTCATATTTAGAGAGTCTGAAAAATGTCGTAAAAGAAAACTCCAGGGGGTACCTTTGTTATGTCTTGATAACCGGGCACAACAAAGGGAGAATAGTAAGCCCGAAATGGTTCATTTTCCATGAGTTAGTCCATCAAAGCCGGAAAAATGAGAAATCTATGTTCGATGGACGTCTACCTCATTTTGTTATGAGTACGAGGAGACGAAGTAAAGTCAATATTCTTTGTGAAATTTTAACGAGTCCAACAGAGAAAAACTTGATGCTCTCTGTGAATTTTTAACGAGTCATGCGGAGAAAAACTCGGTTACTTTTTCTGTTTAAAGAACTTTGAAAAAGATGAAAATAATGGCTCATAGTCTTCTGTCGTAGTAGTTTAACGAGCCTGACAAAAACAACTCGAGATTTTTTCGGTTTTATGAGATAGAGAAAAGTTCCTAAAAAGAAAGCTCATTGCTTCTTCATGTTATTTTTAATGAGCCTGAAGAAGAAAGCTCGAGGTTTTTCGGTTTTAACGAGCTAGAAAAATACCATAAAAAGAAGGCTTGATTCGAGAACGTTATTTGGTCATTTCGGCATATAGACATTTTGAAACTCATCAGAACATTGGTAATCGAGAATAACAGTTGTGACAAACATGCAACAGGAATTCAGTACTTCGTTAGACCAACTGAGTGGGGTTTTGCCCCTAGAAAATGACTATAAGAAGGTTGGAGACCCTCATTTTCACTGTTTGAACGCTGTGATTGAGCTTTGGGGTAAAAAAGTGGTGAAATTACTACAGGCGATTACAGACAATCCAAGCAACGATTCTTCCTTCCACGAGATCCAGGTAAGATCTGGAACCTCTTGCTATCATTTCATTGTGTTTTTTACTTGTTTTGCTAGTTCAAAATAGGGATTTTAGCAAGCCCTAAAAAATTTAAAAGGCTAGCGCGAGCTAGCAGTGCTTTGCCCGTGTTAAACGTACCTCCCGTGACTAAACAACACATTAGCACACACTGTTGGGCATTAGAGCCTGCATTAGGCGCAATCATGTTTTTAAGAACTTGTTTTTACAAATTATAATCCATAAAAAATGTTGATTTGCAGGTATAAAGCTATTCATTATGAGTATCTAGCGGGAAAGGGAACATGAGCGAGAAGAACGTGAGATGTTCACCAATGCAGCTACATTGCTGGTTCTCCACAAGTGTGGTTTGTTTAAGTATGCACGATTGGAACTGATGAGGGGACAAGAGGACCTTCTGAGGTGGATAATACAATAGTGGGATGATCGCCAGCACGTCTTTCGCGTCGGGGGAAATGAGCTCTCGACTAAGAAAGATGATATATATTTTTGGACTAGTCTGTCGTTTCGTGGACCAAGGCCTAACTTAACCGGGTCCAGGGCTGATCCTCATACTACCGCTGACCTGATCCTCGCTCATTGCATACGTGATACTGAGGCAGTGAGAAACCGGGTACCTATTGCATGAGTGGCCGTGAGACCGCTGAGGTCTCTGTTATGGATGATAGTTCGCTTGGCCAGGGCCAAGAGTCAACATGTGGCCACCAAGGCCCAGTTGTTGTTAGCACTAGATTGTTGCATCCCTAGGTTTTTGACTAGTGCGAAGGTGTTGTTCATCGGGTTCTTGCAGAGCTGACAGCGTGTAAGACCCAGACTCAGAGAGAGTTTGGTTATGGGACACTGGTTGTTTCCTTCCTACTAGAGCGGGTGCTGGTTATCAAACGCAGGATGATTATGTATGTATTGGGCCTGCGAGAGCCAAGAAAGGCTTGATGGGCAGCTTTGATACCATGGACGGGACAAGGTCCTATTCATCATTTCTTTGATGATGGGTTCTTTGATTGGATTAACCACCAGATCATCATGATTGAGGAATATCCCTATGTGGGGATGAAATTTACAGAAGATCCGGAGTTAGTGTTACCCCCAGGCACTCAGTGGGGTCTAGATGGTAAGAGAAGGATTGATCAGTGTAGTTGGAAGTATTTTTTTTATTTTGAATGTTTATGCAATTTTTTTTTGTTTAAAATGGGTGAAAATATATTTTGACATGAAGTTTGTTTGCTTGACACAGATGTGGCACCTATTCGCCTAGCCGGAGCCCCTCGTTATGCACGGCGAGGACTACAGCTACCCGGGGCTGGCACAACAGAAGAGGATGTGGAAGCCATCGGAGAGAGTGATGATACCCATATTTTGCATGAGATTTCCAGGAACCTGGAGGGTTTAAGCATGGGTGTACCACCTCTTCCTATGAGAGTGATTCTAGTTCGACTGCAGCAGCATACTGTGGGTGTGCCGGAGAGATACCTGGTGCCTCTCAGGAGGATAGCCAGGGCAGTTGTTTGCTATTATGAGCATCAGGCGTAGCTGGAGGAGGAGACGTGTAAATGTCATAGCGAGGCTTAGTGTAGCCAAATTTTGTAAAACACCCAAGTTCTGGGAGATTTTTTTATGTAATTTAATTTGGACACGACACAAACATCTATATATATATATATATATATATATATACATAATTTTGGCAATTTTGTTTGTTATGTGTTTTTTAATGTTTATGTATTTTCTATGGGAAAAAATATATATACTCATGTGTAAATATTTTTATAACAAATGTGACAAATGCCAATCTAATACATAGTTTGCCAATGAATCAGATAATGCATTAAATTCTCTAGGGATGTGTTCAAATGATATGGTTTGAAACTGACGTTCTAAAAGTCGTACCCTTAAAAAATAACGTAACAAGACTGGATGACAAACGTGATAATGATTGTTCAACTGCATAACTACGAGTTGGGAATCTAACCTGACCACTAAATTGGAGATGTCACGAGATGCATCTTCCATGAGGAGTTGTATCACTGACATGTACTCGAAAATGTTATTGGTGGCGCTACCTAGGACAATTCCCCTAGAATCAAGAACTTTTGACTCAAGTGTATAGAGAACCCAAGCAGCTGAAGCAATGTGTCTAGTGTGACGACTAGCACCATATGCGTATCCGACGTATGATAAGGAGGATGACGACATCTGTGTGAAAGAAAAAGATTGTATATGAGAAAAACACCTCAAGAACCCAAAAATATCTAGAGACATCAAAACAATAGGAAAAACTTATATACATAAAATTACAAAGTATATGCCTAGTGGGAAACTAGGCAAAATACTTCTTTAGATAGAGCTCGTTGTGGGGCTCCACGAGCAGAATTCCATTGTAGTCCTGAAGTTCATTAGCTCCTTTTGAGAGGACTTTGGTGACTACGTAAGGAACAAGCCATAATGGTTGAAGTGTTCCTGCCCCCAAGAGGTTGTGTCTCTGATCGTAGAGTAGTACAAGATCACCCTCTTGAAAAGAACGAGGCTTGACAGATTTTTCATATTGAGCTTTGACTCGGCATTTGTGGGCTTCGAGTGCTAGTGTGGCATCTCGATGAGTCTCGTCCAAGCGATCGAGCAAGAGCATGTGCTCTTCTGTGGCGGTGGTGCCGGGTAGGAGTTCAACACCGAGCTTAAGTGATGGAATTTCACACTCGATTGGAAGTACTACCTCCAGGCCGAATGCGAGTTGGAATGGCATGAAGCCTGTGGAAATTTTGACTGATGTATGGTATGCCCATAACATGGAATATAACTTCTGATGCCATGTGGTTTTATGGTTGCCTACTAACCGACAAATCATGGTTTTTAGGATGCCATTTATGGCTTCAACTTGGCCATTCGCTTGCGGATAGTAGGATGAAGACTAATCTTGTCGAAATCCTAACATGGAAGTTAATTATGTCATCATATGGTTCTGAAAATGTGATCCATGATCAGTGAACATTGAAAGGGGTACTCCGAAACGACAGATAACCTGATTGAACAAGAATAAAGTGGTGGTTTCTCCATTGGCTCTGAAAGTGGGAATGACTTCTGCTCATTTCGTAAAGTAGTCGACCACCACAACAATATAGTTGTGTCCGTTGACCGAAGTGGGGTTGCATGTAACGAAATCTATTCCCCACCCAGTGAAAGGACCAATGGAGATAACCGGGTGGAGGGGGGTGGGGTGAGCATGCATTTTCTTCATGAAAATTTGACATAGATGGCACTTCTGGACTACCGTGATGTAGTATTTAAACAAAGTGGGCAATAATATCCTGCACGCAAGATTTTCTAGGCAGTAGCTATGCCAGAAAGATGACCGTGGCACGCCCCTGCGTGACAGTCATTTAAAACGCGTTCCACTTTGTCAATGGTGAGACAACGCTGAAAAATAGTATCGACACCACGACGATATAGAGTATCGTTGAGTACGAGGTAGTGTTTCGCTTGGTGGTGAATACGACGACGGTCGTCCGATGTGAGAGTTGGGCGGAAGCGTTGAGTTTGGAGGTAGACCAAAAAGTGTCCATACCAAGGATCAAAAGAATCAACTAAGAAGATGGATTCATCAGGAAATGGATCATGAGCTATATCTCTTGGGTCAATTTTGGGAAGATCCGATAGTAATTCGGTAAAGACTAGAGATTTCTTTGCTTTGGCAGCAGTGAAAACCATGTCAAATTGTTGGAGGATCACTATCCATTTGGAATATTTTCCTCCGATAACTTGGTGAGACAAAATGTGTCGCATGGGATTATCCAAAGCAATAACAGTAGTCTGTCGTAGTAATATATAGTGTCGAAGTTGAGTGGCAGTGAAGACCACTGCGAGGGAGAGTTTTTCCACATGTGAGTATCGTATTTTGGGTCCGATGAGACCTTTTGAAAAGTAATATATCACATGTTCAACATTGTCATTGTGAACTTGAACCAGAACCATGCCAAGTGAGGATGGTGAGGCTTCCAGGTAGAGGAAAGAGTCGTGTGAGTAATCGGGGGCACTAAGAAGTGGGGCAGAAACGAGTGCTCGTTTCAAGGCGTCAAATGACTGTTGAGCTTGGTTATCCCATAAATATAGTGTTCCCTTCTTTAATAATCACATAAAGCCTTTCGTCATCTTGGCATAGTTCACGATGAAACGACATAAATTTTTTTTCTTCCCTTGTAAACGTTGGAGTTGCAGGATGGATTGTGATGCAGGCAATTCAACGATTGCCTTAAATTGATCGGGATCAACCCTAATCCCATGCTTGGAGACAATAAAACCTAGAAGACGTCCAAAACTGACAAAAAATACGCACTTATGTGGATTCAGACGTATATTGTAGAACCTACACTGGGCGAAGATTTGTTTTAGGTGCGCGAGGTGATGGGATCGCTTCTTGGAGTGAGCCGGGAGGTCATCCAAGTATGCTTGTACAATATGCCTAATGTCGTGAAAAGCGTAGTCCATAGCTCTTTGAAAAGTTGCTCTAGCATTCTTTAGACCGAATGGGAGTTTGCGATACACAAATGTGCCCCAAGGACAGATGAAAGTAGTTTTTTGTTGGTCGTCTTTTTTAATCGCAATCTGGTTATACCCCGATAAACCATCCATAAAAGAAAAAGACTCACATCCGGTGCAATCATCAAGGATCTGACCTATGAATGGCATAGGATAATTGTCTTTGGGACAAGCAAAGTTCAAATCGCGATAATCAACACAAACTCGGATGGTGTCTTGTTTTTTGTCTATGGGGACCGGATTAGAAACCCATTCTATCAAAGGAACGGGATAGATGAAACTAGCGTTCAAAATTTTTCTACTTCATTTTTGATGGCGGCCGCTTTGCGTGGGTGGACATGTCAGAGTCGTTTTCGAATGGGTTTAGCATTGCCATAAACTTTAATTTCATGCTCGACTATAGAAGGATATATGCCAGGAATTTCATCATAAGACCAAGAAAACACATCGCATAATTCTTTAAAGAGGGATGTGAAGTGTGCAATTTCCTTGGGATTGAAATCTAATCCAATCTGAATGTTTTCCATGATACCCGTTTTGACCGAGATATCTATGAGCATTGTCTTAGAAAGATTTCCCATGTTCCCTTCTGAATCGATGGTTTGAACAATCGTGTAAATGGAAGGGACTATCTCAGGTGGGTCAAAGGATGGGATTTGAGTAGTTATCGCGTCCGAATCAAACATTGAAGTGCGATGGTGGAATTCTCCACAAGGTCGTTCTTCTAGAGACATGATCTCTCGAATAGCTTCATCCGTAGGTAGGATTTCATTGAGGAGATATTTAGAAGGAACTGTGATGGGTGGCGAGTTCATACCATTGGTCGAAACCATAGCCATGGAGGGTTTAGATGTAATTTGGATGGTTTGGTAAAGCAAATCGGCTGGTGAGAGCAGCATCTGATCTCCATAGGAATCAATTTCTGAAGGTGCCGGTAGGATCCATGGGTCGATAGAGCCATCTAATGTGGTGGATATCATTTCAACTGTATTTGAACCTCAGGCGGTGGGAGAGGAAAAAAACCCATTAGGGAAGATGCCTTCAGAAGACCGGTACCAATACTGACGTATGAGTCAGGAACGCCTCCTATTAGGGGTACAATGCTACTTGGTAATGTGGAATAATCATGGGTGCAAAAGGATAACTGATCCACTGTGAATATTTCCCCATCCAATGGAAAGAGGATGAGTTAGAAAATGGAAGAAACAATGGCAATCATTGCATATGACCAACTACGACACATCAATAGATTATAGTCGAGATGACAATCTACGACTTCAACGTCCACCATTATTGTTTTCCCACTAAGTGTAATCGGAAAGCTAGCAAGGTAGCCTTTTGGGAGGAAAGTGTGGCCATCGAAAGCTTTGAGGGAATTCGACGGTGGAGAAAAAGTGGGAGAACCCAAAGCAAGCTAGCAAGTAGTTGACATAACACAGGTTGAAGCACCTTCGTCAATGACATTACAATGGATTGGTATCCCTTTCGACACAACTTGTATCTGGAAAGCAAGTTGGTGTGAGAGGAGGGGTTTAGATTTCTTCATGTAAAAAATAGCTAGTGTAGAATCCTGGAGGTCAATCCCACCAATGGCCGAAAGCAAGGATTTCCTTTGTGCTGGACAAGTTTGCAATACTTCGAGAGTAGACATGGCTGACAGTTCCTATGCCAAATATTCTACAATGTTGTAGTTTTGGATGGCACGTGCAAAGGTGTTATGAGTCGTGCGTCGAAGTGTCCCTTTGGGTGGAAGAATCACAGGGTCAACAATAGGCCGTTCGATATGAAAATTGTTGGGCAGCAGTGGATTTGAACTGGAACCAGGTTCTTGAGTATCTATGACATGATTTCCATAAAGTTTGGCTCATGTTTTAATTTCAACACTTTCTATGCCATAAATGGCGGATTATCATTCACCGGAAGGATGTGAACCACCATTGCCCCTTTGCGAGGGTTGTGGCGAGTTTGCAACCATGTGTTGCTGTTGCTGCTGTGAATTAGGGAAGGGATTATGTAGGATGGTAGGTGTCCTCCCATAGTATTTTTTTGCGATAAAATCTATGCATTCCTGCAGCCGAGGGAATTTGTATGTCAAGTGGTCCTCCGCACATATTTTGCAAGGAAATTTCATGGGTTTTTCCTTCCCTTTGTCGTTTTTAGCAGTGTTTTTATGATTTGGATTATTTTGATGGTCCGGATGCTCTTTCGAAGAAGATGTGTTTTTCTTGTTCTTCTTATTATTTCCACTAGGTTTTTGTGAAGTTTGCACATAATTTACCTCAATGGTATGAAGAGTAATCGATTGGTTAGGGGCAGTGGCAACCAAATATGGCTGGGAGGTTTGCCCCCGAGATTGTTTTGTGGCTACGCCAGAGATTGTGCCAACGAGACCGTCGGTGTGGACTCTGGGTTTTTGAGTAGCGGGAGAGTTTGGATTACCAGGGGCATGGGGGAAAAAATCATATAGTGTGCTATATTGCGAATAGATTAAATCTAAATGCTGGGCACGACGAATGGATTGATCTTCTGTGACCGCACTGGATAGGCCAATGTCTTTAGCTAGGGTTGTTAAGAGAGATTTACAAAACCAATTAGCTAGGAGATGATCCGGGATTTGCGCTTTGACCAACCTCCTCCTACGCCTCCATTCATGAATGTGATCAGAGATGTGGGTGGCGGTGTCTTGGCGTAGCGAGGTTAAAATTTCCTTACCGGTTTCAAATCTGATAGGTAATTGAAATTTTTTTAGAAATTCTGTAGCTAAGGCGCCAAAAGTGTTGATGGCAGTGCGTGGTAATTAAATATACCACTTGGAAGCATTGCCGGTGAGAGTGCGGGGGAACAGCCGAAGCCAGATACTATCATCCACCATGGAATTAGATACAACCCATAGATGAAAGGTGATGATGTGTGAAGCCAGATCCTCCCCTTGTTTCTCGTAAAATTTTGGGATGTTAGACAGAATCTTGTGCGGAACTGGAGGCCAGAGCGGGTTGTGATTGATGGGATCATTAGTCAGTTTATAGATGTTGGGGATGTCTAGAGCTACTAAAAATGGCAATTGTGTGTTTTCCCCCTGATCTAGCAAAGGAAGTATTGGCTGACTATTTGGACCATAGGGTTCGCCCATCAACGTGTTACCAGTAGGATAAGTAGGAATTTTTTGATAAAAAATTCCTATGGGTGGAGGTGTAGGGATATATGGTTGCTGTCCGTAGGGCATATTGTATTGTGGGGAGAACGGTTGGTTGCCCCCAGGATAAAAGTGCCCCCCTTGTCCAGATGGATGTTGGGGTGGATTGGCCCATATGGACGCAATAGAGCCAGCCGAAGGCATGCTGCTATGTGCATAATTAAGCAACATCATGGATCATACACTGAGATTTAGACCACTTAAGGGAATAGTGTTAACAATAGGTTGTACGATTTGTCCTAACGATTGTAGGGGTAGCGAAATGTTCCCCGTTATTTGCGTGCTGGTGACACTGCCCCTTGGTATGGAGGCCAAGGGGTTTGAACTCAGCAAAGGATTCCAACCGAAAGGGTTGCTAAAAGGAACCGAAGCAGTCCCAATCATGGGAGGGGGAACCGTGGGTCCTGTTGTGGTCATCGTAGGAGTAGATCCCCAAGGACTTGAGGATCCACTGACAGTTGTGATGACTATAAGGTTGGGACCAGGTAGAGGTTGAATACTGGGGTTACCGATTGTTGGTATAGAACTTACTACCGGCGGGGAGGGTGGTGGTGAACTGGGGTTGGTTGCCATTGGTACCGATCCCATAGGTGCTAGTTGTGAAGTGGATGTTAGTGTGGCCGAAGACATTTCTTGCGGTGTAATCTGAACTATCACAGGTGCCAACAGATTAGTGAGTGGAGGATTGTAAGGAGGTATGATGCCTTCTATAAAAGGGTCCTCTGGAAATTCCATGTGACATGAGGCTATGTGAAAATCAGGGTTTGTCAATGGAGACTGCTCTTCCGTGGAAGGCACAGGTTCACCAAGACTCAGTTCTTCCTCTGGTGTCAGAGGAGGGAGACCTTGCTGTCATCGAGATAGATGGCGATGGTCGGAACACGCCACGGTGACCTGTTTATTTTAAGAAAATAATGATTTGTGATGTATTATAAAGTCTCAATGATAGTAACCACACACCTAAAAAAGAAAAAAGAAACAAGGAATCTCTAAAGATCAATCAACAAGCAGCCAGAATAGGGTGCCCTGTTTGAGTACTACCGTTTGTTGAAGATGAAACCCAGTATCACAATAGCATACAGAGAGGGTTTGTCATAAGTATAGTTACGGTTACTCTAGATCTTCGCTTGAACCTCAGACAATAGGTGTAAGTACTCTCGTGGAGAAAATTATTCAAAAAACCTTCGACCTTGGACGAGTAACCCACAACTCCATTTTATAGGAGACGGAGAGGGAAGATCTTGCCTAACTCTTTCAACCAGTTTGAAAAGGCAAAAACCAATATGTTTCCTTAGCTTTACATGCTTTTGCCTTCTTTAAGAGTCTAGTTTCTTTTAGTAAGGCCTAATAAGAGGTTAGTGCCTTTCAGTTTCTATTTTTTACTGACTCTCCATAAGAAAAATCTGGGTTTGCTAATCATTGTCTGCGGGATTCTTCCTGTTTTATGTTTAAACATGGGTAACACTACCCTCTGGGCCAACTAGAGCGTTTCCCTAGTAACTAACACAACCTTTACATGGATCAGAAGCGTTATAACACAGCTTAGTAGTTCCTGGGGTGCGTTACCTTGGCAGAAATAGGTTTTGTCTAGGTCACTTTCTTTCTTCCATATTACCTTGTCCTCTGAGTTGATGAGGAGGTCATTTGTCCTATAATAGAAGGCATTGTTACCAATATTTTCCAGAATTCTGAAAGGACCATAGCAAATTAGTTTCAGATTTTTACCTTCTCCTTGAAGCCTTTACTTTCTAATGTGAAGCCATACCTCATCACCAACTTGAAACTTATGATCCACCTGATGTTTGTCATGCCTCGCCTTGTACTTGTCTTGACTTTTATCTAGTTTCTCTTGCACTTTTTGATGAATTAATTGAATTTTCTCAATGAATTTATTAGATTTATCTATGTATCTATGTCCATAGATATCTACATATTTATCAAAGATGAAATCCAATGGCGACTTTGGAAAGTAACCAAGACATGCCTCAAATAACGATTTTTGAGTAGAAGAATGTTTTGCATGGTTGTAAGCATGCTGAATGTAATGTAATGGTTCATCCCAAAACTTAGGATGTTTACTGAAATGTCCTCTAAGAAGATGAATGGTTATTCTATTAACCACCTCGGTTTGACCATCTATTTGCGGATGAAAGGTTGTACTCTTCTTCAACATAGTGTCCATCAAGTCCCACAAACTGGACCAAAAATTCCCAACAAATCTAGAATCTCGATCACTTACAATATATGTAGGCAACCCAAAATGAACCCATACATTTTGAAAGAAAAGATGAGTTGTTTGTTCAGCTGTAACTTGCATTTTACATGGCATCAAAATACGCATTTTGTTGAACCTATCCACAACTACATACAAGTAATCATGACCTTTTTTCGACAAAGGAAGACCTCCTACAAAATCCATTGAGATACTCTCCCATGGACGTGAAGGAACCGGAAGTGGTGTGTACAATCCTAGTTTCCTATTACTAGGATTACTGACTACACATAAAGAACATCCTTTAATAAAACGTGATACACCTTCAAGCATACGAGGCCAATAACAATACCTCTAAATATTTTCCATTTTTTGCTTACACCAAAATATCCCGCAATAAGAGAAGTGTGTGCTTCCCTTATGACATTCACTCTCTCACCCTGTGGAATAAAAATCTTGCCCAAATGATACAACAAATTATTATGAAAATGATAATCTAATTCCTCAACTTGGAGACCTTGACTCAAGTCTGCATAAACATCTTGAAAGTGATTGTCAACAACATATTGTTCAATGTAACTTTAATGTAAAACATAAGTATTCTTGAGTAAAGTAGCTACATTTATAACAGGCCTAGAAAACATATTAGCAAACTTGTATATACCTTTATTATACCTAATAACCAAGTGGAATTTCTACAAGAATCCCATCCATCGAAAGTGCCCTGACTGCTGCAATTTCATTTGAGATTGCAAGTATTGAAACGATTGATGATCTATTTGAATGATGGTATCCTTTCCCATCAAATAAAGTTTCCATTCATTCACACTTTGTACCAACACATATAGCTCCTTTTCATATGTAGGATAATTTATCATTGCACCATTAAACATTTCTGAATGGAATAAAATAGGCTTACCATGTTGTAAGAGGACTGCGCCCATGTCATAGTCACTTGCATCTGTCTGAATCTCAAAGGGCTGTCTTAAGTCTGGTAATGCTAATGTTGGAGCTAAACTGATCTTTTATTTCAAAGCATCAAATGCTTTTTTCTGATTGCCTCCCCACTGGAAGACTTTCTTAACACTCGTCAATGCATGTAACAGGGATGCAATAGAGGAAAAATTAGCAATGAACTTCCTCCAATACTGTGCTGCTCCTAGAAAAATTCTTACCTCCGTGACTGAATTGGATATAGGCCAATTCAAAATGACCTAAACTTTAGAGAGGTCTATCTTCAGCTCACCTCCTCCAACAATATGTCCCAAATACACTAAAGAATTTTTTCCAAATTCACACTTTGCAAGTTTCAAAAACAATTGCTCTTTTCTCAGACACTAATCACCTTGTTCACATGCATGATGTTATCACCAAATTGAGTCATGTTGAGATGCTGCAATGGTCAACTTGGAGTAACTATTTCAAACCAGATTTTGACTAAAGATTAGCCTCTTCAGCCTGAGAGGGCTCTCTCAATTTATCAAAGGATTTGCAATGAAAATTCTACTAGATGGCTAACTCTATGACTGTAACTTGATTGTGATTGATTGCAGGTTGAAAATGTAAAGGAATTGCTACCATTGGGCTTATGGAGTCAGTGCTAGAGAACTCAATGACAATGGCTCTCCTTGTGGAAGCTGAAGCATGTAGATATTTAAATGAAAGGACAACACACACAAAATTTACTCAATAGATAAATTTTCAAAGGAAATCAGAGCATGAGAAGCATGAATTCTGAGTAATGAACATTAAGATATTGAAAGCAGGATATTGAGAAAGATATACAATAGTTTAATGCTTCAAGGAAGTCAGAGCATGAGAAGCACAAATTCTAAGTAATCAAACATTAATATATTGAAATAAAAGTAGCAAGATACATAGGGAAAGGTTCATGAAAACATCAAATGAATCTCAGGTGAAGGAGAAAGCCTACAACCACTATTTATTATTGATTAGAACAATTTACAATGGTAGTCACAAGTAACATCTTCCAACCCCTTTCTCTTCAATGTTTATTCTATAAATAGACATTCTTTACAATGTAAATGATCTGCCTAGCTGGCTAGATCTTTGAATTCTAACTCTCACACCTATCATAACTGAAACTACTTACTTGAAACAGAAAAAAGGACAACTATCCTTTAAGAAGTCAAACTCCTAATAGGACTCTATCTCCTATTTATTACATTTGGTTTTTATAATAGTGAAACAACTACATAATAGCTATCACATGTTCGAGGGAAAATTCACCATAACTTACATATTTGAAACACCCCTATATATGTGGAACACAATCCTAACTTTGAGGGATGGATAACCTTCACTTTAATCACTGTTCTGCCTGTTGAGATGGATGTGTGACACTCCTTTATAGTAATGAGTCTCTGTTGAGATGGCTCACTGACATGCTGGAGGTCTCTAGCTTCAAAACTGATATCTCTTTACCTGATTCTTTCAACCACTCTTTGAGGGTTTCTATTTCTGATTTTTCAATTATTTTCTCTTTTCCCTTTCTCTTCCTGATAGCCACTTCCTCCTTTGCTGATGGAGCCATATCTATGATGCTTTTTGGCTGATTAGCTTCATTGATTTTCTCAGTCTCTTTGCTTTCCATGACCTTCTTTGCATGTATGGACATTGGATTCCTTGGCTGAAATATAAAACCAACGTCATCACCTGCAAAATATAGTTTCTTAGCAGTGTTACCTTTCTTTATCTTTCTTCCACCATCTTCAATGTCTTCATCTTGTACAATTGGTCACTCTTCAATGTCAATTGCATGAAGGATATCCTCCAAATTTCCTCTAGCCAATGTCTGGCTTCTAGTGACTCTCTTGCTGCCTTGTTTGCTGACTCTATGCTTCTGTTTTGCAGGTGATGCTTGAGGTGTGCCAGTCTCTTACAAAGTTTTTGTTCCCATGTTCACTGGTTATGCAGGAGATGATCTATTTTCTTCTTCAACTTCTTCTGCCATAGCTGGTGATGAAGTAGTTCTAGGTTTTGAGGCTTTCTTTGGAATGACCACATCAATTTCATAACCACTCATGAACAAGAAAGAAATCCAATCTCTGTCTAACCTTCTCAATTTTTTAACACTAACAACTTAATTAGACCATGATGAAAAAGAGATGTCTCATTTCCCTCTGTCTTGATTTGAACCTTATCTGAAATTTTCCCTAGACTTATGTATAAATAGAAGGGCAAGTCAAGTGACCTCTTACCTACAAAATGCAGAAGAAGTCTGAGATGGTATGAGTATACCATGTGAAATATTCCTTCACAGGTAAAATATTTTTGAATGAACATCAACAATTTTGCATAATTTTCCTTCATAAAACTCCTAGGGATAGTATTTTTCAAATCAAATTCACTGTGTTATTGCTTGATAAACTCTTTACAACCCTGCATTGTGAATTTGATACCTTTAAACCACTATTCACCACCTCTAAGGATTCCTGTTGTTGATGAGATGCTCTCTGGTGTCACTGTAAAGTTCAAAATTCTGACCTTTGATGCTGTTCCTGTGAAGCTGGTGGAAAAATCCTTTGAAACCTGTAAATGAAAACCCTTCAACCTCTGGTAGAATTGAAAGCAGTTAGTCCTTCTAAAAACCTCCATATCAGTAGGGTCTTCATTGAGTAATTTCATATCCATGGGCTCATACTTGTGAAAATGGCCACCCTTAATTGTTTTCTTTCTTGCAACCATGAATGATTTATAGTCTTCACTTCCTTGCTTGCCGATGACACCTACATAATTTGAATTTTCCTGCAATATACTTGGCTCTATGAAGAAGCTCTCCAGAAATCGACTCGCATGCAATGATAAACCACAATATGACAAAAGGCTAATTTAGGTGAGGTTTAAAATTTTAATTGATAGCTCGAGATTCAATCATAACACATGCAAGCAAAAAGGGTAATGATGACATCAAAAACGGCTATTTACATTTGAATTTTACCATAAAAACCTTGAATGACCTCCACCTTTACTGATCTAATTAGAAAATGACACCTCATACAACTCTGACAAGCCAGGTTAGAAAATGAATTTTCGTAGCGAAAATAGTTAGGCTTCTTGCAGATTTGCTACGAAACTATTAGGCAGTTTCGTAGGGAAATCTACTGTTTTCTTGTGTAAAATGCTTTGAAAATCTTAAAAACTAAAAGGTTTCCCCTTTTGAGTTTTAATACACGGGGAATGAAAATTGACATGATATGGGACTAATTTGACTAAAATGGCATAAATGGAGGTGATCATAAAACTTAGGATAGGCTTAAAAAATGCCAAAAAATTTCCTATACCACATTAAAATGGCTTAGGAGACCTTATCCAGTTGGTGAGTGACCTGCATGACCCTATCAAGACATTTTTTAAAACTTAATGAGTGATAACAGTCTCCTTATAATAAATTTGATAAATTGAGAGAGCCCTCTCAGGTTGAAGAGGCTAATATTCAATCAAAAGTCGGTTTGAAATAGTTACTCCAAGTTGACCACTGCAGTAGGCCAACAAGACTCAATTTGGTGATAACATTTTGGCGTCGTTGCCGGGGAAGAAGGTGTGAATTTTCTCCAGGCAGAACGACAAGGTTTAGATTTGACTTCTGATGGTGAACATAAGCCAAACACATGAAGGCTGTACCATTCACATGGCGACTCCATTATGCAAGATCCCGAGCTTCAAATTTCAGAGCGACTTCACTAGGAACAATTTATATTTCATAACATTCATGGTGATCCAAGATGACAGGGTATATGGCAAACCCTTTATATGATGAGATGTTACAAAGTGTAAGAGATGAGTTAGCAGAATTTCAGATAGATGAACATTTCTCCAAAATAGTATTTTTTTTGAAATCTAGTCGACTCACACCTGAAAATAAAATTTGTTTTCTTGGTTTAGCTGCTAAAATATTAGAGAATGAAATTGAACTATTGGATGTTAAAATTGGATCATATGATTTCCAAGATCCTAAACAGTTCTTGGAAGGTATTCCTCCTCCAAAAAAGGAGGAAATTGTTATATCATTTGACTTGTAGATAGAGGAAGAATACGGTTCTGAGCTTGATATTGTAAATTCAGAATCAAGGTCTAGCCTTGATGAAGAAAATGAAAAGGATACCCAGAATCAATTTTTCATTAAGAGCTTAAAAGGGATATCAATAAGTTATGTTTTTTTGATCCCATAAATGATTACATGGAAGAGTTCTATATTCCAACTTTTTAATTTTTTTTTCACTATGAAAAATAGACCCATTCTCTCTTACCTTTATCATTTCAGAATATAGTTTTCTTTTGGTTCGAGAACAGTCAAGGGGTTCAAGTATCAGATCAGCTCATTGACTGGATTTATTTGAGGTTTCATGTTTCTTGAATCAAACATGAATATTGGAGTTGTTAGGGTAGGTAGGAGTGTGTGTGAATAAGCTCAAAGTAGACTAAGCATATTTTCAGTAGGTACAAATTTGGTTTTTCAGTAGTAATCATCAAGCTTGAGCCTGAGGTGAAGGCCATAAGAGTTTGAAGAAGGCTAGGAAAATTTCAGAAGTTTATTTCCAAAAATATCGATGGCACTGGAACTACAGGTTCTTTGGTGTACCACAGGGGCACACCATCCCAAGTGGAGCCACTGCTATCACTCATTAAGTTTTAGAACATTTCTTGATAGGGTCATACAGGTCACTCACCAACTAGATAAGGTCTCCTAAGCCATTTTAATGTGGTATAGGATTTTTTTTGCATTTTTTAAGCCTATCCTAAGTTTTATGATCGCCTCCATTTATGCCATTTCAGTCAAATTAGTCCCGTATCATGTCAGTTCTCATTCCCCATGCATTCAAACTCAAAAGGGCACACCTATCTTTTTTCCATATTTTCATAGTGTTTTGCATAGGAAAACAACATATTTCACTACGAAACTACCTAATAGTTTCGTAGAGGATCTGTTAGAAGCCTAACTGTTTTCGCTACGAATTTTTTTTTCTAACCTGGCTTGTCAGAGTTATATGAGGTGTCATTTTCTGATTAGAGTAGTAAAGGTGGAGGTCATTCAAGGTTGTTATGGTAAAATTCAAATGTACATAGCCGTGTTTTATATCATCATTACCGTTTTTTCTTGCATGTGTTATGATTGAAGCTTGAGCTGTCAATTAAAATTTTAAATATCACCTCAATTAGCCTTTTGTCATATTGTGGTTTATCCTTGCATGTGAGTCAATTTCTGGAGAGCTGCTTCATCGATCCAAGCAGGTTGCTGGAAAATTCGAATTCTGTAGGTGTCATCAGCAAGCGAGGCGGTGGAAACTATAAAGCATTCATGGCTGCAAGAAAGAAAACCAATAAGGGTGGCCATTGCCACAGGTATGAGCCCATGGATATGAAATTACTCAATGACGACCCTACTTCTATGGAGGTTTTCAGAAGGACTGGCTGCTTGCAATTTTGCCAGAGGATGCAAGGTTATCATTTACAGGTTTCAAAGGATTTTGTCACCAGCTTCACAGGAATAGCATCAAAGGTTGGAATTATGAACCTTAAAGTGACACCAGAAAGCATATCATTAGCTACAAGAATCCCTAGAGGTGGTGAAAAATGGTTCAAAGGTATCAAATTCACAATGCAAGATTGCAAAAAGTTTATCAAGCAAGAACACAGTGAAGTTGATTTGAAAAATGCCATCCCTACGAGTTTTATGAAGGAAAATTATGCAAAACTATTGATGGTCATTCAAAAATATTTTACCTGTGAAGGAAGATTTCACATGGTCTACTCATACCATATTAGACTTCTTCTACATTTTGTATGTAAGAGGTCACTTGAATTTCCTTTCTATTTATAAATAAGTCTAGGGAAAATTTTAGATAAGGTTCAAATCAAGACAGAGGGAAATGAGACATCTATTTTTCATCATGGTCTAATTAAGCTGCTAGTGTTAGAGGAATTTATAAGTTTAGAAAGAGATTGGATTTATTTCTTGTTCATGATTGGTTATGAAATTGACGTGGCCACTTCAAAGAAAGCCTCAAAACCTATAACTACTTCATCACCAGCTGTGGTAGAAGAAGTTGAAGAAGAAAATAGATTATCTCCTGCAGAACCAATGAAAATGGGAACATAACCTTTGCAAGAGACTGACACACCTCAAGCAGCACCTGCAAAACAGAAGCATACATTCAACAAACAAGGCAGCAGGAGAGTCACTAGAAGCCATACGTTAGCTAAAGGAAATTTGGAGGATATCCTTCATGCAATGGACACTAAAGAGTCACCCATTGTGCAAGATGAAGACATCGAAGATGGTAGAAGAAAGCTAAAGAAAGGTAAGACTACTAAGAAACTAGATTTTGCAGGTGATGATGCTAGTTTTATATTTCAGCCAAGGAAGCCAATGACCAGACATGCAAAGAAGGTCATGGAAAGCAAAGGGACTGAGAAAATCAATGAAGCTGCTCAGCCAACAAGCATCATATATTTGTCTCCATCAGCAAAGTAGGAAGTGGTTATTAGGAAGAGAAAGGGCAAAGAGAAAATAACTAAAAAATCATAAATAGAAACCCTCAAAGAGAAGTTGAAGGAAGCATGTAAAGAGATATCAGTTTTGAAGCTAGAGACCTCTAGCATGTCAATAATCCATCTCCGCAGAGACTCATTACTCTAAAGGAGTGTCACACATCCAACTCAATAGGCAGAAAAATGATTAAAGTGAAGGTTATCCATCCCTAAAAGGTAGGATTGTGTTATGCAAATATAGGGGTGTTTTAAATATGTAAAGTGATGGTGAATTGTCCCTCGAACATGTGATATATATTATGTAACTGTTTCACTGTTATAAAAACCGAATGTAATAAATAGGAGATAGAGTCCTTTTAGGAGTTTGAATTATTAAAGGATAGCTGTCCTTTTTTTTGTTTCAAGTAATTAGTTTCAGTTATGATAGGTGTCAGAGTTAGAATTCGAAGATCTAGCTAGCTAGGCAGATCATTTACATTGTAAATAATGTCTATTTATAGACTGAACATCGAAGAGAAAGGGGCTAGAAGATGTTACTTGTGACTAATACTATTGTAAATTGTTCTGATCAGTAATAGACAATGGCTGTAAGTTTTCTCCTTCACCAGAGATTCATTTGATGTTTTCGTGAACCTTGTCCTATGTATCTTGCTACTTTTATTTCAATATATTAATGTTTGATTACTCAGAATTTGTGCTTCTCATACTCTGACTTCCTTCAAGCATTAAACTATTGTATATATTTCTCAATATCCTGCTTTCAATATCTTAATGTTCATTACTTAGAATTCATGTTTCTCATGCTCTGATTTCCTTTGAACATTTATCTATTGAGTAAATTCTGTGTGTTTTGTCCTTTCATTTAAATATCTACATGCCTCAACTTCCACAAGGAGAGCCATTGTCATTGAGTTCTCTAGCACTGAATCCATAAGCCCAATGGTAGCAAGTCCTTTACATTTTCAACCTGCAATCAATCACAATCAAGTTGCAGTCATGGAGTTAGCCATATAGTAGATTTTTCATTGCAAATCCTTTGAAAAATTGAGAGATCCCTCTCAAGCTGAAGAGACTAATCTTCAGTCAAAAGCTAGTTTGAAATAGTTACTACAAGTTGACCATTGCAACAACCCAACAGGACTTAATTTGGTGATAACACATGACATGTTCTCGTGATTTGCTGAATATAAAAATATCATCTAAGTAGACAATGAAAAACACATCAAGAAATTCTCTTAATACATCATTCATAACTCTCATGAAAGTAGCTAGAGCATTGCAAAGACCGAAAGGCATAACAATCCACTCAAATAATCCTTGTTTAGTTTTAAATGCAGTCTTCCATATGTCCTCTTCAACTATTCTAACTTGATGATAACCACTTCTTAAATCTAACTTAGTGAAATAATTTTCATACCTAAATTGATCAAGCAAATCATCAATCCTTGGGAGCGGATGACGATTCTTTACCGTGCTTTTTTTGAGTGATTAGAAATCCACACACATGCGCCATGTACCATCCTTCTTGGGTACCCATACAATCGGTGAACCACATGGCGAGGTAGATGGATGAATGATACCTTTGTTCAACAATTCTTGGATTTTCTTCTTGATTTCTGCACTTTCCATAATCGAAATGCAATACATGCCAATGTCAGGGAGTGGAAAATCCTGCTGCAACTATATCTCATGTTGGATTCCCCCTCTTGGGAGGTAACCCCTTTGGCTCTTGAAACATATCACCATGCTGACTTACCACATCAAAAAAATAAGATTTTAATCTATCATCACAACCTTCAAAAAATTTAGAATCATTATCATTCTTTTTTATTGATCATAAGAAGCTCAAAGTTTTTTCTTGAGTTTACTAGTCTCTTCATTTTCCCTACATTAACCAAAGAGAGGTTTAACTTTTTGCGATGAGCTCTCACAATATATTCCACTCCATCTTTGAACAAGTGGTACTTTTTCTCATGGAGATAGAAGGTTGCTTTCCTGTCATAGAGATATGGGCTACGCAAAACAATTTCAAATATGTCAAGCAATACAACATCTAACTCAATTTCATCAATAAAATTTGGGGTAATTGCAAATGAGAAAATGCATTTTCTTGTAACCTGTAAGTTTTTATATTTGGTTATCCAACCTATTATCACTATAATTTTTTTTTCCAAATTTGGATAGATTTCTTGATTCCTAGTCATGGTTTTTAGATAGGCGTGAAGTCATGTTAAGTTTTTAGGGGTTAAGTGATAGGGTTAGAGTCTCATTTCCATTCACAAAATAAAGTCTAGCAACCTTATTTCATACATTGACGGTCTTATACCATGTTTGGAAAGTCAAATTTTAAACCATTTTGAAAATATTCTGATTAAGCCACGCAACCACGTTTTCGTAGCACAGACAGTGTAAAAAATTGCTTTTGCGCTACAAAAACGCTGGTCATTTCGTAGCGCAAAACCCTGAATTTACATTGAGCGCGCTACAAAATCGGGGATTTGTAGCATGTCTTGTTAGTTATCAAATCCACCAGAATTCCGTTAATCATTCATGATTATGTCTCAGCCACGAGTCTTTTCTCATGCATGCAACCATTCATAGCCATCATAACATACATTTAAGCTCATTTGTCTTATGTCATTTTCAAATTTGAAAGGGGCTAGTTTTGATTTTATTGTCTCATGCAAGAAACACATGATGCATACCCTTTTCCGAATGGTAAGCTCATGGTAAGTAGAAACCAAAAATTCTTTTTCATTCATCAAGTGAGGCAGTGTCTCTAATCAAGCAAGGCAGTTTATCAAGCGAGGCTGTTGGTTACAGGTTTTCAAAAGCACACAGGCAATTCAAGGAAAGGATGACAAAGGAAAGGAGGAATCACTGGTCAGGCCACTGTTTAAGGACGAAGCCTGAAAGCATTGAGGCTCTAACAAAAGACAAATTAGTTGAGGATTCATTGAAGAAGACAATATGTTGGAAGTTCTGTGAAAAATTGCAGGGAGGTCATAATCAAGTGACAAAATAATTTTCTCTTCACTTAAAAGGTTCGAATACAAAGGTTGGTCTCTTAAACTTGACAATTTACCCTAAAATTATATCATCAGTGACAGAGATTCCAAGGGGAGAAGAAATATGGTTCAAAAACTTCAGGTTTGATATGGAACCTTGTAAAATTTTTCTGAAGCCAGGGTTTGAAGAGACAGATTTAACTAAAGCAGTGCTAAGAAGCTACATCAAGAACAACTATGCCAATATGCTCTACAACATTCAAAGGTACTTCACCTATGAGGGAAGATACCATAAGGTGTAATCTTATCATTTCAATCTCCTGTTGCGTTTTATTGGAATGATTTCTTTGGATTTTCCTTTCTTCTTGTTTCGAAGTTTAGCTAAGATGGAAGATAAAGTGCAAATGAAAGCTCAATACTGTGAAACTTCACTTTTCCCTCATGGTCTAGTTAAATTGATTGTTTTACATGAACTTCAGAGAATAAACAGAGAATGGTCTACATTTTTGTTTTTGTGTGGATTTGGGGTGGAAACACAAGGAGCAGGTGCTAGCCCTAGGGCCAAAGAAAAATCATCATCAGAAACCAGTGAACCTGCAGAGACAAGATCAAAAATATTTGTCAAGTTAAAGCCTAGAAAAAAAGTGAAAGAGCCAGAGATTAAAACACCAGTGATTATTCAAGAAACCCCTCAACCTGCACAAAAGAGGACAACCAAAGGTAAGGAAACAATACATGAAAAATCAACCAACAAATTAGCCCAGAAAAGATTGACTAGAAGTTAAATAGCAAGGGAAAAAGGAAAAACAGTGGTTTTAGAAGAAGATCCAGGTTTAAAGGGTAATTTGAATGATATTTTACAAGCTATTGATATTGAGGAATATCCTTTAGTTCAAGAAGATTTTATAAGTTTGGATAAAGGGAAATCTAAGAAGATCAAGTCTCCCAAAAATATGGAATTTAATGATGAAATTTCAGAGTTTGTGTTCAAGCCCAGAAGGCCTCTGACTAGGAATTCAAAAAGGTTGCAAGGGTTGGATGTGGAGTTAGATAAATCTAGAGAAGTTTCAAATTTTTATGAGGAACCCATAGACCTTTCATCACTTATGCCTGAAGATGACAGAAACAGAGTTTTTAATACTCAAAGAGAAAAGAGCAGTTATGAAAGAATTAAAGAAAAGTTGAGACTAGATAATCTTGAAATTGCTAAGCTTAAGAAGAAATCAAGAAAACATGTTGTTGAGAAGATAAACTTTAACATAATTAAGGCTCTGTGGGAGCTTGAAAGAGTCTCAAAACCTGAAACAGTCAGCAGTGAAGCTAAGTATTTCACCTGGACTCTTCCTGTAATCAAAGAGGCTAAATTTTTGAGAAGGATAAATGTTAATTTAAGGGCTACTAACAGAAGGTTTACGAGGCAGATTGAAGATCTTGAAATTCAATTGTCAAACTCTGAAGGTCAGCTACAACAGAGGTAAGGCAGTAGGTGACAAATCCCTAATACAATTTGTTTTGGGAAGGACACCACTTTTTGAAAACATTGCAAAGTTGACTTATGTCGATTGTTAAGGTCTATTAGAATCAAGAAAATCATTAAAGGTCTGTAAATACTCTTAATATCTGAAAATTATGAAAATACTATGTAAAAATGAGTTACACAGCAGTTTCGTAGCGCGTTACGAAACTGCTGTAGGTGCATTTTTGAAATTTTTTGTAAAATTTTTGAGAGGTAAATAGCTTGGGTTCCGAATTTTGTTGCTTCTGGTGGTTAGAAAGGGTTCAAAAATGAAAGACCAAGTCTCAAGGCAAAATAAAGTGGATGGTTGAGAGATGTTTACCAAGATAAAAATTCTGCGCTACGAAAACAACTACTCATTTCGTAGCACATTCATACCATCTCTTCTTTTAATTTTTCAAAAGGCTCAGTTTCTGTACAGGTGGAAAGTTATGGTTCCATGGAGGGGAAAAAACATGTCACTTATCTCAAAAGGTCAACATTTCCAGCAAAAAGGGTTCGAAGATCATCAAGAAGGAAAGGGCTAAATTATAGGAAACATGTCCCCTGTTTTGTAGGGAAAGTAAGACATGAACCAATATGATAACATAAGAAGATCGCAGGCATCATCAAGGTTGAAGACATGGAAGAAAAACTGTCAGAGATATCATTTAAGTTCTAGATAAGGTTGTTTAGATATAATAAGGAGTTTTACTCCTATTTGTATTAGGATTTCTAGAAGAGACAGTTAACTGTTAGATGTAATTAATAGTCAGTTTTAGAGCAAATAGGTGTCAATTTAAGATAGAATTTGAATTCCTTTGAAGATGGATCATAGAATCCAAGGTTGTAATGACTCTATAAGAGACATGAGGTCGAATTCCTTCAGGTTGGAAATTTTCATTAACAAGCAAACTATATTATTGTAGCAGACTGTGTGTTTTTATCTTAATACAGATATTGGCTTACTACTCAGGATTCAGAAAGAGTTTTTAATGTGTGATCTTCCTATGGATTTCCTTATCTATCTATTTGTAGTGGTATAAACATATGTTACTTATAATTCATTGGAAAATTCTCTAACTTCCTGCATATGTTTGTAAATGTGTTTTGTTCACTCTATTACTGTTTTGCTGATACACCTAAAAACTCTAAAATGCCATGACTTCCATGATAAACCAAGTTTGATGTTTTGTGGAAACATACCTTGAATCCATAGCCCAATAGATGTTTTTTGATCAGTAATTCAACCATTCATACACTTTTATCCAATTTTTTCCTAGAGTTAGCCATCTAATCCTTAATTCAAAATCTTAAACCTAGTGAGAGAGCCCTCTCAGGTTGAGGAGGCTAATCCTCAACTAAAAGTCTGGTTTGAAATAGTTATACTGAGGTAGCCTGACCAAAAACCTATCAGGTCCTATTTTGGTGATAACACAACCCAATGGGTATGGCTTATGATGAGGTAAGGTTTCAAGATTCAACTTCTTGGCTAAGTCTTCAGAGATTAAGTTCACTTGAGACCCACCATCAAATAGTGTGTCAATTTTTGTATGTTTTGAGATCACTCTTTCATGAAACAATTCTATTATTGCTTCTTCATTTGGAGTGTTATTGTGAGAATTTGAGGAAATAGTACTTTCAATTTCTTCTTTTCCCTTTGTGACCATGGCTGCAATTTTATTATCATCTCCTAAATCAGATCCAAGATCCTATTGTGTGGTAGCAGTTGTCTTTTGTTTCCTCTTATTGTTGAATTTATTTGGCCTCAATTCTGGATGAAGTTTCCAACGGTGGGCTTCATCATGACCCTATTTGGAACAATGAGTACATGTGGTTTTATCCCCTTCTTTCTTAATGGATGAATTCTTCTTTTTTTTACCCTTGAAACCCTTTCCTTTTTCACCACCCTTGAATGGTTTCTTTTTACCCTCATCTTGTACATTTTCCCCTCTTGCCTCAAGGTGTGTAGCTTGCACATAGAACTCATCTAAACTAGTGGGATTAAAAATGAGGATGGTATTTTTCAGGTAACTATGCAATCCACCTATGTACTTCAAAAAATTTTCTTGGCTATGCAAATCAACTCCTAACATAAGAGCTCTTCTCCTAAACTCATTAGTATAATATTGCCCACTTTGACCTTTCAATTGTCTAAAATTTTTCCAACTCATAATAGCTTTTTGCATGTAAGCTAGAGGATAGAATTTCCTTTTGATGGCAACAATAAAATGTGACCAAGACATTGAGATCTTACCATGTTTATTAATCTCCTCTTGTGTCTTTTCTTCCCACCATACAAGTGTTGATCCCTCCATTCTCAAGGAAGCCAATTGAATCTTTATGTCATCTTCTTGAAGGTTTTGAATTCTGCAATAAGCCTCCAATTGACAAATCCAATTATCCAACTTCTATACATTCACTTCACAAATATACATTAGAAGCTCAAATGTAACATCAAGTTTAATAAAAGGTGATTTACTAGCTCCTTTGGAATGATGTGTATGAATAGATGGAAGAGTTGTGGTAGTGGAAGATGATGATGAGGAAGGTGAATATGGTGGTGAGGATGATGGTGGAGTAGAGGGTGGCTTCTTTCCATATCCATGGCCTCCTCCTCCAGGAGAACCCTCTCCTCTTGGAGGCCTTGAACTCTCTCCTTGTATCCTTACATTCCTTTCTTCATAGGGGACTTTAACTATCTTAGTCATATCAAATAATGCCTTCCTGAATGATCTCTCATCTTCTGTCATGATAGGTTCTCCTTCATGAGACATGATCACTAAAGACTCAACTTAAACTTGAGGATGTGCTGGTGTTGAAGACTTTGGAAACCTTGCCCTTCTTCCTCTTAACCCAACCGCAGGGCTCTCAACCAACTTCCCTTCTCCTCTTTTGAGTTTTAACGTTGTAAGCATGACACAAACTTGCAAAAAATTAGATCCCTTCTTTCACAACAAACATAATGAACCAAGTTCTCTGATACCAAAAATGATATGAATGGAGTATGTTAGTGTTGTAATTACTCATTCATATTATAAATTAAATGTCTTATGTGTGCTTAAGGGGTCAAGGTTTCTTGCAAATTGTTAAGTCTCATGTGTGTTTTTCATGTCAATTTAGTGAGAAATTTAACATAAAAACAAGAGTTGAACATAAACAATAAAAGTAAAGAACATCGCCATACATAACATTAACACAGGTATTTGATGAAGGAGTTCACCCCTCCTAGGCTACATCTCCTTGGTCCAGCTTCCATGGCTTGGGCCTCTATATTATGCTCAAATTGTCAAATTGACATGTTTACAATGCTCCAATGAGTCCAGAATACTCAAAAAATGGTCAAATATCCTCTTTATAAGCCTAAATTGGTCGAAAATTACAAAAGTTATGGCCTCTTCATTTTTCTCCACTAAATCCGACCCTAAACTAGTTAACTATAGCCAAAACTAGCAGTTTTTCCGAATTTGGAGGTCCGCCAATTAAATGTTAAGTGGAGTTTAATGCTAATTAAGCGCACTTAACGTGATAATTGCATGCTTAAGTTAATATACATTAACTTTTAGATTAGCGCTAATGAGCACGGTTAATGATTAATAAAACATGTTTAGATTTTTAAAACTCCGCACTTAACTATTTCTCCGCCGGTGGTTATAGCATGTGGTCATGTGAACTGGGGGTTGGCCCTCGCTTACCCCCACCATTACAATGTTCAAAACATAAATATGTGCAAATTCCTATAGTTTTTAAGAATCATGCGGTAGGCGGTATGGTAATGCGTTGCGTTGTGTGTTGGGAGGTCGCGGGGTTGACCCGCGACGACTCCACCGGGCCCTTGATCAAAAAATTTACCACATATTTCGACCTTGGGGGGGCATGTTACGGCCCCAGGCTACACCATGTTTCCTCACCTGGTTGGATCAATAATTAAACCAATAACACTTCGACACATCACCCTCCAATCAGACCAGTGCCAAGCTGCCACTTGGCAACCTACCATTCATCTATAGAAAATGCCAAAAATTTAATTTGCACAGTCAACATGCCACATCAGCAATACTGAATGCTGACTGGGAATCTAAGTGTATTTAAAAAAAAAAAATTACTGGTTTGGCAAAGCGGATGGAAGTCATTTCCGGGAGCATACGACGACCATTTTTCGTGAAAAGAAGTGCACCAGATTGAGAATGCTGAGCACTATACGATCGTTTAGGTTCTAAGACAATCTGAGAACTTTGATTTTTGAGCATAAAACTGAGCCCCTGATCAGTAAAATCAACCTACCACTGGTTTTTTCTAGAACTTTGGTGGGAATATGAAAATTTGGGTGAGTCCAATCACAACATCCACCATCCTTCTAATACCATGACTGACCCAATCCATGGAGTGTTGGGGAGTCCCACCTGGGTCCCAACAATGATCCAACGCTCGAGCCCCTCTAGAAAACCATGACCCCTGCTCAACTATGCTCCCAACCCTAGATGTATCCAAAAATCTATCCAACCCCATCAGGTACCAACTTAATACCTCTCGCCATCAAACCCCAAGGGAAGGATCGAGAGCATGAAATCTCGTACGCGGAATTGACACCCCATTTTGTGAATGCTTCCCCTTGCATAACTCATGTCATCTCGTCTCACTGGCCCGATAAACATATACGATTTTCCTAGTTAACTCAGCCACTGTCCCTCCAACGTGTAGAGGTAACCTAACAATACTGCTAGTCCCATATACGTAAGTATGAAGAGAGCTACTAACTGAAAGTATTGCAACTCTGGTACCTACTTGTGCATCTAGCTGCTACCTATAGATGTCAAGCCCAAAATATGACTGCCCATCCTCCTCCATCATGGGATCAACAAGAGTCCCGAGATGCTCCACAACAAGTAGCTCCTCAAGCATAACATCCTCATCTAACTCACGCTCCTCAAGGTGCTCTCCATGAATTTGTAGGTAGTGGTCATCTAGGAAATCTATCGGAGCTCTGGGTACCTCTATGCCTACTGGCACCTCATCAATGGATGGTCCTATGGGTTTGTGCTCAACTGTCTCCACCAATGTGTCAATAGAGGCTACCAAAGGAAACTCCCATAAGGGTGGCTCCTGTGTCACATTGGGTGTATCTATGTGCTCGTCACAACCCTATGCATCCTCGGCCTCATGTTTGGCCTCATCCTCAATATCCTGATGTATAAAACCAAGTCTCCATTATCAAAAATTCTTCCTAGTATCACGCTCTAACTTCCCTCCTCTACATGATGATCCAACCCCTGAACCACACTTCTCCTTCTCTTGTCCATCCAAGAAATGAGGCATGGTAGGACGACCAGACTGGCTATATGTATGGGTGGTGTACAGATGGGATGTGTGTTCATGGGCTCGGGTTCTCCACCTATTATGTATCATTTGTTGCATCCCCTCCAGGAATTGTTGGTTTTGCCTCATCAACTCCTCCATGATCTTACTAGCCTCCCCACAACTAGCCAAGATCATGCTATGATACCATTGTAATATTCCAAATGGAAAAATACAGTAGATAATAGAAGCAAAGGACTATCTACAACTATAAATTTCAAGCATGCACAACCATACACAAATAAACACTGAAATATGGTTAAAAACTTTGAGTCATTATATTAATATAATAAATTAAGAGTACAATAATTGTGATAAGATAAACCTGGGCTTTCTACAAAAAACAAGGACAAACCCAAGTGAAAAAATAATGGCTCCAAATGCGAGAAAAGTTCCTAGAAGAAATTGTGCCCTCCCTTGTGTAAATTGTTGTTGCAACTAGAAACAACACTTTTTTTGACCCCTCAAAAGTGCTCAGAAATTTCTGTAAATTTTTTTGGAGTCTCCCCACATAAAACCTAGAAAAAGCCAGAAAGGGTTTTGGAAAATTCTACTAACCACCTGAGAGCCAAAATTTGAGCTCAATCCTTCTAACTCGCTGCTAAATAATCCTTCTATTTGGGCATCAAAACTCCTCAAAAAATTCTGTAAAATTAGGAGCAGACTCCTTGAGGCTAGTCCAATGAAACCCATAAATTATTTAGGCTAATTCTAACCTCCAAGAATTACCCAAATTTGGTGCTACGCTCTCCCATGACATTTTCTGCGTCCCCCACAATTCAAATTGCTAGATATGTCACCAATTCATTCTCAATTAGATGTAGGATTTCCCTGCAAATTTCCTGCAGAATATGTGAGTGAAATTCCTTCCAAAACCTGGCACAAATAAGATGAATCCAACCCCACAAATTCTGCCTAGTAATACTTAGACGTAGGCCCTAAAATGGTGAGTTTGGCTCTCTTAGGAGCAACAAATTTCAACCATGAAACTATCCACAAATGATGGTCCACACTCAATGAAATTTCTCCTAAATTCATTGGCCACAATTTCCCTTGAAAATCCCTCAAATCAGTGGTTCGATTTCTGCCCCTTCTTCCTCCTGGAAGTTTGAGTTAGCTAAAGCAAGAGCTGACGTGTCCCACAAAATCTAGGAAATATCTCCCCACTAAGTTCCAAAATACTCTCCTAGGGTGACACTCGAAGTTCACCAAAGGTAGAGGTGGAATTCCCGCTTGGGAATTCGTTGTGCTAAACAACATTGCTTTACTTGGCTAAACAATTCAAGAAAACTTGTGTTCAAAAGTTAGATTGTCAAAATATACCAAATGGAGGCCTCCTTGACTTATTTATAGAAGTTGGCCCTCTTTCTCTTGATGGACCCCATTTTCCACTAACTCGCACCCCCTTTTCTTTCCCTCTCTTCCTACATAGGTGAAAATTATCTCCAAGGGTCGAATTGCCTCATTTTTGTGGTCCCCACATTCTACTAAGGCTGTAATTTCCCTTATTCTCCTAAGTCCTCATGCCTCCCATATCAAAATTTCATCCAATGTCTGAATTTAAAAATTGTGTTATGCTTAGCACCACCCATAAAACCTCTGTTGACCTCCTCAAATGGAAAAATCAAAATTGGGGACATTACACATTGGTCTACATGTCCTTGGGTGATCACCATGAATTCTCCTCCTTTCTCAATTTTTTTTTTTTTTTGCGCTCAACCTAGATGGCCTAGGTAGTGCATCCAATGAAATCCAAAAGAGCCATCATCTTGCTCAGCGAGTTGTCCAGGAACTGTGCTGGGGTGTCCTCCACATGCCATCCAAATTTGAAGTCAATCCCACAGTCGGTTGGTGAGATACACCAAGCCCTAGCTCCAAAATCCTTTGATTCCTGGTCCTTCTGGGTTAGCGACCTTCAAAGGGATCTATTTTGCTAGAAAATTTAAAGGAAGCTCACCTATTGTTGATCCCTTCTTCTCCCTTTCTTGGCCTAGAAATTTTGTTTGAAGATTCACCTGAAACCCTACGATTTGCTTGGGTCCCCTTGGGATTCTTTGTGGTCACACATCTCTATCATTCCTTATCTCACAAGGCCACTTAGAAACCTTGTTTCAAAGGGTAATCTTAGGTCTATGGCATCCCTCATTACGGAATACCCCTTGTCCCTAAGTATGAGCATACCTTAAGCCTTTCTTAGAGAGCCTTTCATCTTGATTTTAAATCAAGTAACCCCTATTATTTGAGTCTCTCTTGTGAATGGGATCTAGAAATAATTACCTATCCTATCGTTGATTCACCATTCCTAGTGATTTCCTTATATCGGGACTCCTCCCATCGGTGAAAGTCTGTAAAGAGCAAGGGAATTTGATTGAGGTGAGATTGGGTCCTTGTCCCATTGTTGCCACTTGATCTAGTAGTAATCCATTCAAAACCCCTCCTAGGACCTCTGCTAAATTGAGCAGTAACAATCATCATCCTTAGTCTTGTTACGACACCTGCCAATTTCTCCTTAACATGTTTTACCCTGCAAGGTAAGATACAACAATTTCACCCTTGTTTTGATTCACGCGTTGATGTTTCTCCCTCAATATCAATTTCATGTTTACATAGGTATCTTGATAGAGTTTAAAAACTACAACCCACATCTTCTTTCATGTATCCTCTTATGCTATATGAGGAAATGTGATCCTTGATCCCATTCATAATAATGTGTCTCGTTTTGGCATCTTCCTTCTTGTAGGAAAGGAGTTGCGTTGCATTTGTCGACATGGCTACAACACTGGTCACATATTTGTTGAGAACATTCTCCTCAAATATTAACAGGATTTTGGATTTCTATATGCCAAAGTTAGATGCCCCCTCTAATTTGTCCTGATCCCATAAACCAACTAAAACCATTTTTTTGAAACCTTCAGAAAATAAGAAAACCCCATGTAAATCTGGAACAATTCGAACTGGGTTTTATAAACCCTCAGTTTCCTCTCTTGCACTTGATACTGAGCTTCAAAAATAACCTTTTTCACTTCAGATCTGTTCTGATTCAATGTGAAAATTATTTCAGTTAATTGGTAATTATTATCTTATCTTTTAAAGATTATTTTTCCTAGCAAATTAATTTACTACAAATACTAAATAAAAACACTATTGCAAGACTCAATAATTAAAATACATAGGAACTGAGAAAAACCACATACATAAAATAGACACTGATATTTTTGGACAAATGCCCCTTGAAAAAAACCAATGTGGGGAAACCAATTTTGCAGATGAGGGTTTTATTATTATTTAGTAAATCTGTAACTAAAAATTACATAAACTACTTGTCATAAAATGGCAAAGTTTTGAAAAATTATTTTCTTCACTTCTACAAGTAAATTCGACCACCTGGAAGCAATTCAACCCTCATGTACAACATCGACTCGACCCACATGTGCGACCTAGAGAAAACTCGGCCTGCATTGGAAAATCAAACCTCTAGAGAAATATTTCGGCCTTTGTTGGAAAATCGATCTTCTCTAGAAACCTTGGCTTTCCTCTTGCAAATAGACCTCTACGGAAAAATTATCCTTTCTCTGGAAAATTGGCCTCCTTCTAGTAATTAGCACCACTAGAGAAAATCAACCCTCTGAAAAATAATTCGACCTCCTTATGTCTCTCAGAAACTGGAAATCACAGTAAAGAAATTTCTTTAGCAAATATCTCCTTAATCACTATTGAAATCCTCTACTGGTGTGAACCCACACTATGATTGCACCCTTTCTCATTCACTACCCATGTGTCTCCAAGATGCCGATCTACTTCCTCTTATAATCTCTCATTTAGCAATCAATGCCATCTAATCCGAATCGATGGCTAAGATTATCTTGACTCCATCAAATCACTTTTCTAGAAGTCATTAGAGAGAAATCGACTTGTCTCAATTAATGTTGATTACTTAACCTGTTTTCCTAAGTTAGACTTATGAAAATAACGAAAAACTAGTTAATAATATAATTAAGACATTTTCCCTTGGAAAAAAATAATCTGGTCTTAAAGATAATTAATTCTCTTGTGCTCTTAGCCTCATTGACACCTCATGAGACTATAAAACTTGGCTGAACTAAAAAATATAGCTTTTAATTTATAGGAAAATCATTGTAGACAACATATATGTGTGTTCCATAGAAAATTTGTAGGTTTTATAAACAATTTATATCTCTTAAAATAAAATCTGTGTATTCAATATTTTTGGTGGGTGTGCTCCTATTAACCTAAGGTTTCCCTCTACCAAAACTGATGGTGACTTGGATACTAATTTTTATTCAATGTGTACAACAAATTGTTGAAAATTGTAACTAGGATCGGTCTTCATATTAACTATGTAATTATGGATTTATGTAAACAATAAGACAAAGATAATAAAATGTATTTTGTACTTGCTTCATGGGTTTCATGAGCAAGATTTTATTATAGGTTAATAGACTTCTTCTTGATGTCTATATAGGGTTTTTTCTTCTAGATATAAATTTAATAAGAGTCATATATACATGAAGGATCTAGTCTAAATAAATGATCCAAGACCAAGTCCAGAAACCGTGGAATAATGGCTCTAATCAGCCCTCACTCAAATGTTGGAAGAGAAGCTATATTGATGTGTTAAAGTCGGCCTTCATCAATTGAATAAGTCGGCCTACAAGCCAATTGGAAGGTCAGACTAAAGACATTATAACTTCCTCTATATATACCTCAGTTCTGTGGTTCAGTCAAACAAATATTTTCAGTCATCCTGAAGTTCAGTGTGGATCTTTTGGACAGGGTTCAGTTCAAATTTTGGATGAGTTTCAAAGTATATTTTGGGCGGTCTTCAGGACAGATTAAGATATACATATATCTGCGAAAATTCTTAGTGTGATAGGTGTTGTTTTTCCTGAAAATAAGTGTGGAATGTTCCTAAAAGGAAGTGTGGATAACTATAAAGAAATTACAGTGTGACAAGGTTAGTTCAAAGGCAAGGTTGAAGTGTGGATTTATCTAAAGTTGGTCTGCAGCCTATCCTAAAGTGTTACTATTGATAAAAGGTGATTTCAAGTTCATGATAAGTTTGAACAGTGGTCTAGAAAAATCTTGAGAAGGAACAGTGAGAAAGTGATAAAAAGTAGGAAAGTAAATCTGTGATTTACTTTCCTAACTACATATCAAGTATCTGAAGTTTCAACTATATACGAAGGAAGTGTTGGTGCATAATAGTGCAAGTTGGTGAAGGAAAGGATGACCAACATTGAAGATCATCAAAGAAGTAAGGACAAGGTCTTGGATGCATAAATAGGTCAAGGGTCTATTCTGGGTCATGGTACTTATCATCTGAAAATCTATAAGAAGAATTTCTCGTGGGTTTTCCTCTCTAAGAGGGAGAGGTTTTTCCCTAGCTATAGGAGCCTAATTCTTGTGTCTCGTATCTTTTGATAATTGACTTGATGAAATATTTAATAAGATAACGAAGGAAAGACATAAGTAACTCAAGTAACCTCACAAGTAATTATCAAGACGATAATTTGTATTAATCAATATCCCTCCAAATTCTCAACATGGTATCAGAGCTAAGGTGCTGAACTTAAGGGCTGCTTGACAAAGAGACACTCCAGGAAGCAAAATTCAAAGTTTGGGTGAAAATTAAAATCAGTTTGCAAGGAAGACTCTCAAGCTATTTTCGAGAAAGATCTTCATATCATTCAAAGGATCAACTTTTCAAGAAAATAATATTTTCCATCAAATATTTTCATTCAAGACATTGATTGAAGAGGATGTCATATTTTGAAGATATCCCTTGCCATCAAAGATTCAAGAACAAACAGATTGAAGATTTCTATCTTAGAAGAAGTTCCTAACTCCTTCGTCATCATCAAGGAAGCTGCTGAAGGAGAAAGTCACTCACTCAAGTAAGTATTTATGACTTTATCTAAATCTGTCAAAATGAATTATTATATAGAGAGCAACAAATTGGTTGGGTTATCAAACTTCAATGCATGGAAGAAAAGAATAGATCTGAAGCTAATTGAAAATTAAGTTATGGGCTTCATAGAAGGATCTACAATTCAACCTCCAAAAGAAGACATTATAGCATATATCAAATACATGAAGGGAGACATATGAGCACGAAGGATTCTTATAGAATCCATAAAAGACTCTCTCATTCCCTATGTATCAAAGCTAGAATCCTCAAAAGAAATAAATGATAAATTGGTGGAACTATTCTCGAAAGTTTCTACAAAGAAAATAATATCCCTAAGACAAAAACTATACAAATTGAGAATATCAAAGGAAGGAATAATTCCATATATGATGGAGATTTTTGCAATACGAGATCAAGAACTGAATTTGGGAGGAGTAATGTCTGATAAAAAATACTCACTATGGTACAAAATGCTTTACCTAAAGAATGGAGAGGTCCACTTCCAACATAGATGGGAGAGAAGAAGCCATGCCATTCCAAAGTCTAGGTAAGATAGAATAATCAAGATTGAAAGTGGGATCAAGTGCAGGGAATCAAGCCTTTGTTTCCATGTCCAGGAAGAAAGGAAGATTAGGTAAATTTGGTCCCCAGAATAAGAAAATAAATGTGAACAAAGCACGATGCTTCGGATGTAATGATCTTGGGCATTATCAATGAGATTGTACGAAATTTAGAAAGGACAAGAAGAAAAAGGAGGAAGCCCATATCTCAGATATAAGAGAGGAACCTGATGCAAATAAATATAAGAAAGAAGAAGCGAGGGATCTCCACTATGATTGAGATCATATTCTCCTTTAAGTGATTTCTGTTGATTGTAAAATAGTATGATAAGAGGCAATGTATATTATAGCTTCATGATCGAAGCATGGAAGGAGCTCTTGATAAAAATAGCTCCTGGAAAACCTCTATGATAACAATACTGATAAAAGGAAGTCATAAATATCAAGGGTCATCATGAAATCTGGTGCTAACATTTTCTAATGGAGCACTATATTAATTCACTGATTATAAGGAAAGAAAAATGGTTTCATCAATAATTCCATGCTACAGAATTCTGGGATGTGATGACATATTGATGGAGTAGGCCAAGGGAATGAAGCTCTTCATTCTAGTAATACTACTACATGATGATTTAAATGAAAAAGGTAAGAGGTATGTATAAATTTATATGCTGACACTGGATGCTATGAAGTCATGTCATATGGTTGTAGGAAATAGACTTATGTATTTAGAAGCATGATCTATGAAGGAGGATCTCTCGGTGCACTAACATGAAATCAACATAATATATCCTCATGGAATATGAGGTGGTTGTATCTAAACGAGGAAATGTAAATCTTGTAAGTTCCTCGGAATGAAGAATGTGCAGAAAGGAAGGGATCATGAAATGCAATCATGTCAAGAGGCAATTATCATCCAGAATCCAAGAAGATGTGACTAGGAGATCTCCGGGGAGGATATGTAGACTCTGATAGAAGTCTGGTAAAGAAGAAGACCCTTGACAAATAATATCATTAGGAGATGTGTCAATCTAAATAAAGGATGTCGATGCCTACAGGAAGATGTCATGGAGAAAGATAATCACTAAGGTAACTTTTAAAAAAAAAAAGTTCATATGTGTATGTTTATCTGGATGAATTTTATGTAGGGCTACTAATCATGAGAAAGGATGCATGATCCTTGGATATGATTTTAAGGAAAGTGGTATGGCATACCAATGGACGAGATGAGAAATACTGATGAATCACTTTCTGATAGTGGACACGACTCATGATTGAAAGTGATAGATGATCTGTGCCCTATGAAGCCAAAAGTTGAAAATTACTCAATATCTAAATCCATGACATCGAGGGGAGGAATTCTTCATGAGTAGCTGGATTTCTGCTGTAGGACCCTAGTTGGGAGTAAGCCTGGTAGTAAGTTTCTTACTTGGAAGAAACTTGAAGTATGTCCTTCCTGAGTTGACGAGGAGTGACATATGTGATTCTATAATACATGTGTCATGCACTAGACTAGGACTAACAACCGTAAGTCTTAGTGAAGGCCTTGTGGAGAGAATGGATAGACACATCATTCTGGTCTTCACCTGGAAGAAAAAATGGAGGATTGGGTAATCATATGGCATTCGATACTCTTTGAGAATGAGATAGGGAATTCAAGATAAGAGTAGTCAAGGACTGATATTATTTGAGGGCTGGCTACCCACTAGAAGAATAGTCCAAGAAGGTCATACTATGGGAACACCTGGGTGGAGTATGTACCTTAGAGAGACAATTACTATGGTGTCTATAAGTCATGTTTCTCGCTAGAATTGTAGCCCATTATCTCGTAGAGAGATGGGGCTGTCAGTCAAGGCCTTGCACTAGGACAATGCTGGTTGATATGATGCTATACAGATGTGATTACCAATCCGATTCTTCTTATGAGATTCTTCAGTTTGAAAGTGACCATGTACCTGTATGAATACCTCCCTAGTTAAGAGGGAGTGTTGAAAAGTGTAACTAGGATCGGTCTTCATATTAACTATGTAATTATGGATTTATGTAAAGAAGAAGAAAAAGATAAAAAAATGTATTTTGTACTTGCTTCATGTGTTTCATGAGAAATATTTTATTATAGGTTAATAGACTTATTCTTGATGTCTATCTAGGGTTTTTTCTTCTAGATATAAGGATCTATTCTAAAGAAATGCTCCAAGACCAAGTCTAGAAACTATGGAAGAATGGCTCTAATCATCCCTCACTCAAACGCTGGAAGAGAAGTTATATTAATGTGTTAAAGTCAACCTTCATTAACTGAACAAGTCATCCTACAAGCCAACTGGCAGGCAGGTCTAAACACAGTATAACTTCCTCTATATATACCTCAGCTTTGCAGTTCAGTCAAACACATATTTTTGGTCATCCTGAGCTTTAGTGTGGATCTTTTGGACAAGGTTCAGTTCAGATTTTGGACGAGTTTTAGAGTATATTTTGGATGGTCTTCAAGACAGATTAAGATACACATATATCTATGAAAATTATTAGTGTGATAGGTGCTGCTGATCCTGAAAATAAGTGCAGATTGTTCCTAAAAGGAAGTGCAAATAACTCTAAAGAAATTATAGTGTGACAAGGTCAGTTCAAAGGCAAGGTTGAAGTGTCGATTTATCTAAATTTGGTCTGCGGTCTATCCTGAAGTGTTACAATTGATAAAAGGTGATTTCAAGTTCATGATAAGTTGGCACAGTGGTCTGGAAAAATCTCGAGAAGGAACAATGAGAAAGTGACAGAAAGTAGGAAAGTAAATCTTTGATTTTCTTTCCTAACTACATATCAAGTATCTGAAGTTTCAACTATATATGAAGGAAGTGTTGGTTCAGAACAATGCAAGCTGGTGAAGAAAAGAACAATCATCATTTAAGATCATCAAAGAAGTAAGGAAAAGGTCTTGGATGCATAAATAGGTCAAGGGGCTATTCTGGGTCATGGTAATTGTCATCTAAAAATCTATAAGAATAATTTCTCGTGGGTTTTCCTATCCAAGAGGGAGAGGCTTTGCCCTGGCTCTCGGAGCCGAATTATTGTGTCTCGAGTCTTTTTATAATTGACTTGATGAAAGATTTAATAAGATAATGAAGGAAAGACATAAGTAACTCAAGTAACCTCACAAGTAATTATCAAGATGAGAATTTGTATTAATCACTAGCCCTCCAAATTCTCGACATAACTATAAGTGTTCCATAGCAAATTCTATGAGTTTTGATAAATAACCCATGAAAACTGGCTATTTGAGAATTTTGGTGGGTCTATCCATATGAATGTAAGGTTTCTTTCTACCAAAAATAATGGTGATGCAGATCATGAATTTTGAGACAAAACCTAATCATTGTATGCGTAACTTCATATGCATACTAAAAAACTTAAGATTTTTTTTGGAAAAAGCTACATGAAATATTCCAAATTGAACCATTGTTTGAGGGTTGATAAGACAAGTATTTTACATCAAATAAGCCTTCCAACTCATTCAAAAGGGTGCATGTTAATTATATTACTTTAAATACTATGAACAATATTCTAGTTAACATAACCTTCACCTATAGGAAAAATATTCCTAATGTTAAATTTTCAAGTGGAAACCTCTTACAACCTGTCACATAAATTCTTAAGATTCATATTTTCATAATATAGACATCAAATAGACAGAGATTTCATCCTTCCAAAGTACTTGGTAAAGCACTCAGGAAAACATAAATTTTCAATGCATAAACACACAAAAAATGGTTAGGAACAAAGCATGCACCTAGAGGGAAATTGTTTCTAAAATTTCTCACATTTTAAAACAACAAATTTAGCAAGGTGTTATAGCCTTTAATTATAAATGTTTAATTGTATAGAAATGATTCTTTCATGTAGTTATTTATGCTAAATAATTAACATTTATGAGTCTACGATTGATCTTTTACACATTATTTGCAAACTTACCTGTAGACTTTTGTTCATCATCATCTATATAAATTTATAATAAGTTTTCATAATAATGAAGTCATTGAACCCATCATTATAAAATATTGAATTCATGGACAAAAATTAGATAATTTTCACTTTTATGTTCCAAAATTTGGATTGAAAGCAACTAACTAACTAAATGTGAGTGCCTTTCCACCCAACCATAAGTAGTCCTCTATGGATGGCACCCTTTAGCCGATCTATGAAACCACTAGGGTGAAGAAGAAAATTTCAAGATTCTCACAAATCACTCTACCCATTCTAAAAGCATAAAGCATTAACGAAGCAACCCCATTGCTATATATTTTTCCCATTCTCACAATCGAACTAGCTTTGGCACTCATAATAACCACCCCACACAACACAAGGAAGGAACTCCCTTATCTACTCAACAATCCCTTAGAAGTTCTCCTAGCTCCAATGTTGTTAGATTTGTGCATAAAAATTCCAATTGTTTCCCATTTTTAGATTTAACTCTAGCAACATTTTCTTGGTTCTTGGATAATTTTATGATCAAATTTCTTTTGAATAACGATGTTTCCTTTCAAAAAAATTTAGCCTCTAATGCTACACAACATTGCTTCCTTCATCTTCTTTATGGTTTCCTCGCATCTTTTCTTCCCAAGGCTCTAATTTTTTTTATTTTTCATGATCACTTTAGTAGCATAGTAGGAAAACTCCATTTTTTTAGAAAAAACTCTAGGTTTCTCTTCTCTATGCTACCCCAAAAATAAATCTTGTTTTTCCATTTGAATTATGTCTCTTAACATGAGTGAAATGTGGTAAAAGAGTCATAGTTTAACTCTTTATAGTTCCAATAATGTATGGGAGTGAATTGCTATAATGTAGGAGGTGGTTTCCTAGAGGTGGGATGCATCCACTTCTCATGTCTCCTATTAAACTATAGGCTAGAATCAACATCAACATCATAAAAGAGTGAATGTTAAAGTAATGGAAAAGTAGGTACAGAGAGAGAGACATGTATTTAGGCATATGAAAATTTGATTAAATCCCCTTACCTTTCCTCTCTTGTGGTATCATAGCCCCTTTAGTTGCTCATCCTCAACTAGTCTCGGTTCTTTTATTAACTACAAAATTATAATGTTTACAAGTATTTAAAATAACCATGGTATGAATACCTCGTGGTGTGAATAAGGTATAGTAAAAAAAAAAAATCTATGCAAAGCATTTAAACACTTACAATATCAAGTTTATATCATTCCAAAGGGTTATATTACTGTCATAGTTTCACTTTAGAGTACCTCATTTTCTTTACCAGATTTGTTTTAGCATATAATTTGATCTTGTGCATATCTTGAGATGATGTCAAAACCCAGGGTTCCATGATTATTTGTGTTATCATGATGATTTGTATGTATCATGATCAACCAAAAGTGTAACCATTTTATCTTATATATTATACCAAACTATGCTTAGAGATCTATGCAAAGTGTTTTTTTCATCCAGGTGGTTTCTCTAGACCCTTGTGGTTTTTCCTAGTCTATCCTCTTACTCCACATTTCAAGATGGTATTTTCCCTTATGGCTTCTACTACCCATATAATAGAGGTAATTTGTGGCTAAGGTGGGTGTGTAGGGTTCTGGGAGTTGATCTCTTACGATATATGACTTAGGGAACTCCTAGGTTTTTTAATCTTTACCTTTATGTAAATCATTGTTAACCCATTGTAAAAGTTTCTATACCTAGAGAGAACACTTATTTTATTTTTAAAACAACGTAAACTTTGAAACAGGAACTATAAGCTGAAAATGGGAACTCTAGCAAAAAAAACCCCAAAAAACATGAAAAACGACCCAAAAACGAAAAGGGTGTATTCCAGAACGAGGTTTTATTTTTTTCAGTGTTAATTTGCAACATTTTTAAAATATGGTAGTAAAACCAATTTTCATGTGCCAAAAAAATTGAAAAAATACACATTGGTTGGTGCTAGAATACCATTTTTATTTTCCGGGTACAATTTCAACATATTTTTAGTAATGATGTTAAATATAAAATAATGAGATTTTAAACACATTAAAATTCTAACAATTTTTATAGATGTCATTTAACATATAATATCATGACACTAACAATCCTAGAATTCTAATTGTTTTCAACCATAATGTTAAAGATAAAATATATTTCACAATTTTTCACCCATAGAATTAAAAAATATTAACTTTTCAAAATATTTCAACCATGATATTATGTACAAATTATATGACTAAAATAACCCAATGAAACATAAATTATTTCTCCAAGTTATTGTTCCATTGTCAATATTTTAGACAAATGAATTCATCATAATTAAAACATATAATCAAAAAAACATAAAAATGACTCATAACTTCATGTGAGATCATAGGGAAGTTAAAATATCATTTTCATTGCTCAATGCAAACATAATTTATATCAATTGTCTTACACAATTATTCAAAATCACTGATGTTTTCTTGCACACCATCAGAATTCACATCTTCATATGAATGACTTGATGCAGATGAAGATGTTCCATATTCTTCTCTTTCATCAACTAGTGCCCCATTTGAGTCAACATGCATGCCCACCACTTGAGGTTTCAAAATTCTTGTAGATCTACGTCTGGGTTCAATAGACTGCCATCTCAACACTTTTTCTTGTGTTAGCAACCTCTTAAGAATCTCTATCATCCTGGGGCAAAGAGTTCCTCTCTTTGTTAAATTGAAGTCATAAACAAGTATGCCAACTTCCTCCAATTTTAAGAGGTCTGTGTGGTGACGATTTATATTTGTACCCTTTATTTTTCTCTTTCCGCCAATTTTTTTATCAACTACCATCTCTGGCTTGTACACACCATTGAATGGATGTGTGTTTGTGGCATACCAATGTACTTCAACACTTGTAACATCCTCATTTTTTGTAATAACCTTTATAACCTTGGAAACCCAGAATGGATAGCCATGTGGATCTTCATGTGCTAAGATTGCGATCATTCAACCCTCCTTAATATCATATACTGAACCTCTGTAAAGGACTTCCATGGCTTCATGTTGTGCACGAGATCTTTTGGAACCAATATACATTTATCTTTCCTCTACCTGTGTAGAATTAATAATACCATGTGATTTTTGTTGTTCAAGAATTTTTGTTTCCTCCTGTTCATTTGACACATTTTGTGGCCAAATAAATGGAATCTTCAAAAGCATATATTCATTTGCTGGTCTTAAAAGGATATCACTCTGATCGTTGAAAATGGACTCCTACCAAACTGAATCAGCAACATCAAAGTACTCATATGTATATCTAATCATTTTTTAGTTTCTTATAGGCATTCAGAATAATCTATATCTCTATTTTTCCTTTGTGCATTATGAACTTCACCAACTGATTGTAATAACAATATATTTGACGCAAATATTGGATGATCTGGAACGAACTTCAAAAATTCCAAACCTGATGATGGTGCCCATTCTGCAGTTGTTGAATACTTCTTGCCCCATATAAGTGTTTTCCCATCAATTTGTTTGATACGAAATTGATGTTGGAAGATAATGTCATTAAGTTGTTCAATGCATTTCTCTTGACCATGCGATCCGAGAGTAAACCTTCGCATGTCAACAATTTCTTCTAACACATGAAAAATAGGCTCCGACATATGTGATTTCTTAATACATTTAATTAATGATGGCAAGCTCCCAACATTTTTCCTCCTCAATGTTACTGAAAAACAACTGAACATCTGATCAATATGGTCGTTAGTATGCCCAACAAGAAGGAAACCAACCTTTACCTTATGAAAATTTCTCAATTCAACAAGCATGTTTAGATATCCAAAAACAATCTAATTTTTGTTTTGACGACAAGTGTTGTCTAATTGTAGATACACAATTTCAAGAATATTACCACCCCAATGAGAAAGCACATCATGAATTATGGTTATTGTCAGATTTCCATCATTATGAATATTTGGAGCTGTGAAGTGAACTCTTGGCAACATTTTCCCATTGAAGGCCATACAACCGACCAAGTGAATCTGGATAAAATTTTCCTCTTGCAAATTTTTTGGTGTGCGAACAAAATGTGGTAGAAGTGTTTTCTTCTGGTCCATACCATTAATTATCAAATCAAAATATTTATTTGGATTATCATAACACTTATTTTGATGCTTGTACAACTTTTTCCTTCCACTTGTTTGTTTTTCGCGATGCTCTTGAAGGGCTTTACTAATGGAATCTACACATAACATAAAATAAATGTATTAATAAATGCATTTTCATAGATGATCACTATACATTTTAAAAGAATAATTTTATGAATGCTTACCTCTTTCTTCTCCTTGACATTTATCCCTTTTTGATTTTAGAGAAGCACATGTACTGAAAACCCCTACCCTTGTCTTCTTAGGAATACGAACATTGTTGAATTCTCTCCTCCATATCTACACTAAATATTGATATGTAATTAAACGGCCATTTCCTTCAACACCTTCTGCATATTCCTTGTATAAGTTGTAGATTTCTCGTCTTGAGAAATTATTTGGAATATGTATTGTATCTCTATTTGGCATACACTCTCCATGTTTTGAAAAGAATCCTTGCAGACATGACATTACAGTGTTTGCTAGTGGTCCAAGCTCTCTTTTATGACGAACTTATGAATAATACGTAGGATCCTTTTCCAAATTATCTTGGATTCTTGATAGATGAAAATTTCCAATTGAATGAATCATTTTGAAAGCCTTTCTACAGAGAAATAAAGACCCAATATGATAATCATAACCTGCCAGTGTAGATTGCATGCACCCCACTAAATATGAATTCTGCATGCTTTTATTCATTGACAAATAGTTCTTCCTTTTCTCTAAAGAAAATTTGAAATCCATATGTTTCAAGCAATCCTTTTTACAACAGTCACTTGAAATGAGCTCACTGATAGAACTTCTTCTTGTGAGATATACTACTCTACCCCTTGTATAACTAGAACATCTTGGATTGATACGAAAAGGTCTACTCCTACTCCTAGAAACAATATTTGTTGGCAACATCTCTATCATTTCATCATTCTCTGAACAAGAATTTCCATGATCATTGGGAGGAGTACTATTCTTACTATGATAATTTGCAATATAGTTAGGAAATTTACCACCACCATTGTTTGAAAAATATTCATTATCATCTTCGGCGGCATGAAAATTTTCAATACCATCATCTGTGGTTTTGAAATACTGAATTGGAGGATATTTTTCACCATATTTATCTTTCCCTTCATCACTGATTCTCTCAAATTTCATAGGATTAGGACTGTGTGGAAATTGGGACTCTTGATTTATTGGAAATTCTTCATATCGACCTTCATCACTGCTTCTCCCATAGTCCATATGATTAGGAGTAAGTGGAAATTGTGACTCTCGATTTATTGGAATTTCTTCATCCTTCCCTTCATCACTGCTGCTCTCAAAGTCCATAGGGTTAGGAGTAACTGTAAAACGTGATGCTTTATTTACTGAAATTTTTTCATCCTACCATTCATCACTATTTCTCTCATAATCCTTAGGATTAGGAGTAAGTGGAAAATGTGACTCTCTATCCACTGAAAATTTTTCATCCTGCCATTCATCACTATTGCTCTCATAGTCTTTAAGATTAGGTCTAAGTGGCAACTGTGACTCTCTATCCATTGAAAATTTGTCATCTGACCATTCATCACTATTGCTTTCATAATCCTTAGGATTAGGACTAAGTGGCAATTGTGGCTCTCTATCCACTGAAAATTTGTCATCCTGTCAATCATCACTATTGATCTCAAAGTCCTTAGGATTAGGAGTAAGTGGAAAAATGTGAGTCTCTAGTTTTTGGAAATTCTTCATCTTGCCATTCGTCATTGTTGCTCTCATAGTCCATAGGATTAGGAATAAGTCGACATTTAGACTCTATTCATTTGAAAATATTCATCTTTCATTTTGTCACTACTTATCTCGTTATATTCATTAATATGAATAGAGTTGTTACGTGACGAAAATGTTGATGCTTCATAAAACGAAACTTCACTATCAGAGGAATCCATAACACTCAAAGAAGAAATGGTGAATGATGCAAATTATCTCTCTCCCAATGATAATATATAGCTGAAACAATGAGAAATTCCCTCCAAAAATTACCCCCAATTTTTTTCGCTGAAATTTTTTGCTTGAAGTATGTCCCTCCAAATTTTATTTAAACGACCTATTTGAAAATTATTTATTAACATATTCTCATAATAATTTCGAATTAAATTCCCTAGACATTTTTCTCTTAATAATTGTTTTCAAACTAAAACAATTTTAATTAAATTATATAATTTTGACTACATTATAAATTTTATTTTTTTAATATTCATCAATGTTTTTGATCCCACATTCACCCCACCGTAAACAATTTCGTTATTTCTGATTTATAAGAAAAGTCAATTTCACTATTCCACACATGACGTCAAGATTTCTCGAGGTTTGTTTATAATCTTGGAACGGTTTTCTAGAGCAGCAACATTGTCAACGAGACATTCTCACATTTGAAAGGTTAGTTTTGTTTCTATTATTCCGAAAATTAAGAAGCTGTTAAAATTAATTAAAGTCAAGTTATTTTAAACCGTTAAAAATTTACCAGTTTTTTTCATTAATTCTTTTAGGTAGAAAGCAATTTTTTTTTTCTTTTTTTTTATATAAAAGAAAAAATTTTTTAACATGCCCATTGTGGGTGGGCCTACCTGGGGCAACACATGTTCGATTTGGCCCAAGTGGGCACGCCCACCGACCCCCTAGGAAAACAGAGGGGTCGACTCCCTAGGCTCGGGTGAACGCGCCCACGGGTCGACGTCCGCTCGAGCCCAAGGGCTGCCACTTGGGCACCCTTGGGCTCGAGTGGATGCGACCACGGGGTGGCACCCGCATAAGCCCAAAGGTGCCCAAGGCAAGGAGGCCAATTTTGAGAATCAACCTCTTGCACATATAAAAAAAAATATTATTTTTTTGATATGGCCAAGGGGCCGATTCTCAGAATCAACCATTTGGGCATAAAAATAAAAAATAAAAAATTAAAAAAAATAAAAAAAATAAAAAGATAAAAAATTATATGTCCAAGGTGCTAATTCTTAGAATCGACTCTTTGGGAATATAAAAAATAAATAATTTTTTTTTATATGGCCAAGGGGCCGATTCTGAGAATTGGCCCTTTGGGCATATAATTAAAAAAAAAAAAATGCCCAAAGGGCTGATTATGAGAATTGGCCCTTTGGGCATATTAAAAAAAAAAAATTATATGCCCAAAGGATCGACTCTCAGAATTGGCCCTTTGGGCATATACAAAAAATCAAATTTTTATTTTAGTGGGGTTGGGGAGAAAATATAAAAAAAAAATTACATTTTTTTTAAAAGAACTTGTTTTAAATTTAGGGGGGCCGATTATGAGAATCGACCCCCAAATTATATATATATATATATATATATATATATAGGGGGGTTGGGCAGATGACATGTAAATTTTTTTTTTTTTAGAGTTTCTATTGGGGAAAAAATGTATAAAAATATCATTTTTGTTGGGCCAGAATTGTAATCTATGGATAAATTACGCTTCCCTAGATAGGTGCTATTCTAGAACAACAAGTGAAAGACTATACGACTATTACTCCTAACTCAGAACAGATACACAGAGAGGATTGGAGGCTTACTTGTTCAGTTGCTTTCAAATGGCTCCTTCTGTCGCTTCCGTTGCAGCTTCAAATTCAAGCAGTTTGTGAGTTGTATGCTTCCTGCAAGAAAGAACACTGAAACAGAAGAAGATGCAATAATATAGATATCTATTCAAGCTAGTTAGCTAAATCAGTAAAGCATAAACCACATACATCAACCAAGATCTTACAATATGGAAAATCAAAGCCAATACAGATTCATGTAGGGAAAAATAAGAAGTACTCTTTATTGATGATAGAAGGAGAGGTTACAACCTAATAACTAATTTGAAGTGACCCTCCAGTAACGTTCCCAAGCCTCATCACAGTATAAATCTCTCCAATAGCAGCTTCACAAATCTAGCTCTCAATTGAAAATCCTCCAGCATTTCTCTACTCAAATTCTTCCTTCTCAAGCTCTTAGATCTATGCTCAGTTTATAGATGAAATGTAGGTTGTTTTGCAATCAATAAATTTCCAAAAATAGGCAAGACATGTTTCCAGTCATGTAGATTTCAAATGGACACTTGGATCCGAAGCTTGACACATGTGAACTCTTCTGGAAGGCACTAGCCAAGTGGAGATTCCAGAACAATGAGAATTCCACTCCCAATGTGACCAACGCACCTGTGAATGTTGGGAACTGATTTGCAGATCAGCCTTGCATGGGGATACCTGCATATGCAACACACTTAGGCCCCTTAGAGCCTCCGTTAATGAGCTCTCATATTCTATATAATAAGCTTCAAACCATGGAAACCTTTGCTTGATGAAAGTCTTGCTTGATTTGTCTTGTTTATTGTCTTAGGGCATGAAGCAACTGAAATGATAGGGAATGATAGACCCTTGATCATTGGTCCTGGATATGATGTCTGGTTAACCAGGTCATTGGGAATGGTGCCCAAATTGACCTATAACAATTTCCCCCTAAAGCATGAGATCCAAATAATAAGAACATTTGATTGAGATGCTTTACACTGTGATGGGTCTGGAAACGAACCAGAGTGGTCACCTGAATCAATATTAAAATACATTACATCATGATATATCCTCTTTTGATCATAATTTCTAAGGGTAGACATTCCCATGTTTAGCACATAAAACAATCTAATAACATGTACATAATTCAGAAATTCGTCTACATTGGAAAGTTGCCCAGATGCAGACACGCCTATAGATATAGGCCCATGTTTGGATGAAAATATGTATGTAAGGTCACCATACAGATGATGTGTACAACAATCCTGAAATCGTAGCCCATATGGATGAAACTAGATCCGCAGTCTTCTTATCTCGTTCACTTGATCATTCGGGTACAAGTCTAGCCATGCGAATATATGATTTGTAGTCAAACATGGAAAGACATCGTTTGATTACCAGCCAATGATGTGAGCTGTTAACAAATGCGAGAGAACCACCATTAATGTCAATGGCTCTCAAGGTACTGTAGTACATTTTGTAAGGCATGAATAGATGATTTGATGTCGAACACCAAACAAAATCTTTCGGTCAAAGGTTTGGAAGCGAGGATCTTGTCGATGCTGTAACAAGCCTCATGGTATTGGAATCTGATGTTTCTAAGTGAACTTCCTGGATATTGATTTGTCGTCGACAGGAAGTCACCATATTGCAAAACAGGAGTTACTGATTTCAGAGACAAGGGTATGACTTGATATAGCAATTTTCAGGGATGACGGTCATGAAAATGAAGGTTTACGAGTATTGCATATGGATGAACTTTTAATCACTGGATGACTTCTCTTGAACATATCAGTGCAACTGTGATGAGTTGGTAGCGTTGACCCAAAACCGAAGTGAAGGTATGATGAACCATAGGTGTGAATGAACCATCAAGATGATTACCCAACCCAAACAGTCACAGACATGAGGTGAAAGAAGTGTCATGTTCAAGAGTGTCTTGCTACCAAAAAGAAACTTTGCTTACTTTTCCCAAATTTTCCCCGGTCATTTGTCGACCAATACCTCTTTATTTTTTGACAAGCTTGAGGAGGATAACAGTTGCTTGATCTATAATTCAACCCTTCAGGTGAATAAAGTATCGTTATTTAATAATTTAACGAGTCTAGCGATGAATGAAACTCGATTCTTGCGATGATTGAGAAGCCCGTAGCTATTTTAAGTTTTAACGAGCTTAACAACAATGATAGCCCAATCCTTTTTCATATTTAGAGAGTCTGAAAAAGAGGACAAAAGGGAACTCCAAAAGAAATTCTTTGTAAATTTGTCACTCAGATCCAAAAAAGTGCTGAGAGAACCTCTTTGGTCATGTTTAACCAAGGTATTCCTTTTTCGTAAATAATCCATCTTAGTACGGAAAAGGGTTAAACTTACACTGAGTAGATATCGATTCATTTACTTTATTGAGCTCGAAAATAAAAGTGCTCGGCAATATTTTTATATTATTGGAGTCTGAAAAGAGTTGAAAGAAGACTCTAGGGGTTCCTTTTTTGCTATTATCGAAGCTCGAAAAAGAGATAAAAGTGCACTTCAAAACCTTTTTTGTTTTTATCAAAGCTCGAAAAATAAGGAGAAAAAGTATGCTTTGTGGTCAAGTCATTCTTTGAATAAATCTGCATGACTAATCTGTTCATCAGTTGTATTTCCTGTTCAGAAAAACATCAAATGGATTAAAAATATCCGTTTCATGATAAAAACATAATAAAACTATAGTCATAGCAATAAATTTAACTTGCAAACAATTAAATGACTATAAAAAGTAGTTTCACTATTCATTTTTACCATTCCATAGTTACCATTTGCATTTTGGAGCTCTGAACCTGATTTTTCCCCCGAACTTCAGTCATTGATTGCGGTCATTTTTGTGGACGTATTTCATTGCCATTTGATCCAGGTTAGTGCCATGAACCTCCTCTTTCCTTCAGTATTAATTTCATTTCAATTCTTTGCAAATTTTTAGGGTTTTGAGGCCCCTAAGGTAAATTCTACCCAAAATGAGGGCAACGCACTTGTGAATGTTGAAACCTATGTTGCATAGCAAGCACAGTAAAGGGTATCTGCATGTGCAACACACTGTCTCAGCCTAGGGAGTACGTTGGGCACAGATCAAGTTTTTGGTTTTCATGCTGTATCCAAAATTTGCCTATTTTTTTTTGCAATGATTGGAATGTAATGGATCTTATGGTTGATTTTCAGGTTTCCATTGGATTATAATGACAATTACATGGAGGGAAAGAGAACATGAAGAACAAGATATGATTCCCTTGAATGATCTGGGTACTATAAGAGCCTTAAGAGATTGTGGACTACTTAAGTACTTCAAATTGTCGGGAATGAGGCAACAAATAGAACTATTGGAGTTCTTAGTTCGAGCATGGGATCCGAAGATAGAGGCATTTCACATTAAGAACAAAGTGGTTCCCATAACAGTTGAGGATGTGTATTTCCTCACAGGCTTGTCGAGGAGAGGTTTGCCCATTTCTCTCAGAGGGTCTACCATTGGAGGAGAGACAGTGAGGGATTATGTTATGCAGTATTGCTATCCAGGGTCAGAACCTAGCAAAGATGGAAAAATAAACATCCGGGATGTCAAGGATTTGCCTTTGAGAGCCATCCTTTTCACGATCACTAAACTTGCTGGCACCGTTACACTACATGTAGCGAACTGATCGTATATGAAGTATGTGCTAGAGTGCTTAGAGCCAATAGTATTCAACTAGTATGAAGCTGTTATATCTCAGATAAAGGAACAACTAAATAAAGAAAAGGGAGGAAGGAAGAAATTTTTTAGTTATGGTTCAATCCTTATCTCCTTTGCTTTGGAACGGATTCCACTGATGTAGCCACAACATGTAACATTGGATATATCTAGTCCTAGAGATCCTCAAATGTAGAGATGGGTAGAACTCATGGGTCGACATGCAGGCCAATAAACTATTGTGTTCTTGACTGCATTCTTCACTTGGTTCCAGCGACATGTCATCGCCATCGATGAGTATGCATACGCAGGCGTCGACTTCCAAAGAGATCCAGATATAGTATTACCAGAAGGCGCTCAGTGGGGTGCAATAGGTAAGAATGATTCGACCATGTTTTTTGATTTTTATAAGGTTTATACAATTTTTTTGTGTTTTGATTTCTTTCCAAGACTAAACTAAATATTTAATGTAATGCAGATATTGGTCGCGTTTAACCAGTAAAGGAACTAGAGCGCGAAGCAGATGTGCTAGCAGAGAGGGCTGTCGGGAGAGCAGTCCTTCATGACCTTGATATGGCTGAGACTCTGGCTGAGCTTCAGCAGCACATAAAGGGATTGACCTTCGGAATTCCAGATTGCCGGATCGAAGAGCTTCCTATGTGACTCCAACAACACACTATTGGGGTTCCTAACCGTTGGATGCGGTTGCTCTGTAGGATTGCTAGATCTATATCATGTTACCATGAGAACCACTAGTTTACTTGTGAAATTTTTCATACATTTTGAGGTCAGATGACCAATGTGTCTTGAGCACAAATTTTGTAAAAAACTATAACTATATATCTATATGTTTTCAGAGTTTTTCCTATGTTTAATGCGCAATCCTATTCAATGATGTGAATGTTTTCTTTACCTATGTCACAAATGTCTGTATAAAACTTGATTAGCTAATGAATCAGTCAAGGTGTTCAAATTTATGGAAATGTGTTGATATTGAATGAAATCAAAATGTCTCTCCAAAAGTCGAACTCTTAGGAACAATCTAAGAAGTGTTGGATTTCTAACAGTATAAATACTAGTAAGTTGTAGTACCACAAGTTGTGAGCCTAACCTTATGATTATGCGGTTAATACCAAATGAAATGGCATCAGAGAGAAGTTAGATCAACGCGCTATACTAAACGATATTTTTCGTTGATCTACCAATACAAATCCCTTGAAAACTCACTAACTCGTCGTTCAGAGCGAAAATGGCCCACGCTGCAGAGGCTAAATTATGCGTACTACGACTAGCACCATCAACATATCCAAAAAATGGTTCCGAAGATTCAGTCATCTGCTATGAAATGTAAAGTGGATTACTAATGTCAAGAAAACTCTAAAAACAAATTAATATAGTGAATGCAAATCAACAACATATAAACAATATAATACAAAAAATTACTACGCTCATGATTAAGCATAGTAATGTTTCAAATACAACCCATTTCTAGGCTGTGCCAATGGAATCCCATCATAATCAACTAACTGATAGGCAACCTTAGCAAGAACTCTTTTGAAAATATAGGGGCCATGCCATAATGGTTTGAATTTCCATGTACCTATTACATCAGCTTCTTGATCATAAAGAAGGACCAGTTCACCCTCTGAGTAGATGCGAGGCTGGACATTTTTGTCATATTGCACCTTTATACGTCTCTTATGTGCTTCTTTGGCCAATTGGGCTTCATGACGCATTTCATCTAGATGGATGAGGTTAAGGAGACACACTTCTTCTTTTGAGGTGTCAGGTAACAAGTCTATTTCGAGTTTTAATGATGATATTTCACATTGGATTGGTAAGATAGCTTCCAGACCATACACCAATTGAAAAGGAGTAAATCTGGTTTCATTTCTTACCAAGGTTCGATATGCCCACAAAGCGGAGTACAGGATCAAGTGCCAGTTCCTTTTACGAACTCCTATCATCCGTTGAAGCATTTGTTTAAGAATTTTGTTAATGGCCTCAACTTGTCCATTTGATTGTGGATAATAAGGAGTAGACTTATCATGTGACAATCCTAACTTGGCAGTCAATTCAGACATCATATGGTTGTGAAAATGCTTCCCATGATTCGTAACTATAGCCTTTGGGACCCCAAACCATGCAATAACATGGGTGAAGAAAAACAATGCAGCTATTTTTCCTGTGTTGTTGAATGTAGGCATCACTTCAACCCATTTGGTAAAATAGTCGACTGCGAAAATAATATAACCATGCCCCCCAGACGAAGGAGGGTTACAGGTCATGAAGTCAATACCCCATTTCGTAAATGGTCCAGCAGATACAACATGATGCATTAGCACTGACGGTTTGCAGATTTTACGATAAAAAATCTGGCATGCATGACAACTTCTGACTACGAGGATGCAATCTCGAAAAATAGTAGGCCAAAAGTAACCAGCGTGGAGTATCTTCTACGCGGTAGCATATCTAGATAAATGTCCACCAAAAGCCCCAACATGGCAATCATTTAACACTTTTTCGACCTCCTCATGAGTGAGGCACCTCCTTAAAATGGTATCAACACCACGGCGATAAAGTGTATCGCTGAGGATCAGATAATCTTTGGCTTGGTATCGAATACATCGCTGATCAGAGCGAGAGGTATTAGGTCAAAAAGTTTGGGTTTGGAGATAAATGATGAAATCTCCATACCAGGGATTAGATGATCCACTCAGAAATAGAGACTCGTCTGGAAAAGATGGTTCCGACATAGTATCAATACTATCAGAGGGAAGGTCACAGAGAAACTCAGCCAAAAGTAAATACTTCTTTGACTTGGATTTGATGAATTCCAAATCAAATTCCTGCAAAATGACAATCCATTTTTAATATTTTCCCCCCAGAAATTGACGTGATAAAATGTAAGTCATGGGGTTGCAATCTGAAACTATTGTTTTTTTTCGGAGCAGGATATAATGGCGAAATATTTGGACAGCTTGAACAGCTGCCAAGGCAAGAATTTCCACGTACGAGTACTTAACTTCCATATCATTGAGATTATGACTCAAATAATAGATCGGATGTTCAATTCCTTCTTCAACTTGGACCAAAACCATAGCGATGGTCGTTTCAGCCGCGACAATATATAAGAAATAATCATTTTGATAATTAGGAGGATACATTAATGACGCTTGGACAAGGTGGTCCTTGACAACATCAAAAGAAGCTTGCGCAACTTGGTTCCAATGGAAGGGAACCCCCTTTTTCAATAATCGAGTAAATCCTTTAGCCATTTCAGCGTAGTTTGGAATGAACCTTCTTAGGAAGTTAGCCTTTTCTTGAAGTTTCTGTATCTGAAGTAAGTTTGATGGTGTAGGCAAATCAAGAATGGCCTGTACCTTTAGTGGGTCTATTCATATTCCTTCTTTTGAGACTAAGAATCCAAGAAATTGACCAGAACCAACACAAAATACACATTTGTGTGGATTGAGGCGTATCTTGTAGTGTTAGCAGTGTAAGAAAATGGATCTCAAATGCATCGGGTGATCAGTCTGATTTCGTGAATGCACTGGTAAATCATCTAGATATGGTTGAACAATGTGCTTAATTTCATTTAAAGCATAATCCATTGCCCTCTTAAAAGGGTCCCCAACGTTCTTTAAACCAAACAAAAGTTTCCTATATGCAAATGTGCCCCAGGGACAGATGAATGGTATCTTATGTTGGTCATCTGAGTGGATATTGATTTGATTGTAGCCGGAAAATCATTCCATGAACGAAATTTTTTTACATCCAGCACAATTGTCAATAATCTGATCGATAAAGGCAGTAGGATAGTTGTATTTTGGACAAGCTTGATTGACATCCCGATAATCGACGCACACTCTAATGGTTCCTTGTTTTTTCATAACAGGAATGATATTGGAAACCCACTTAGTTAGCAGAACAGGGTAAATGAAACTAGCATGCAATTTTTTTTCAACTTCTGCTTTGATGGCAACGAATTTCTTTGGATGAACAGGACAAAGTCATTGACACACCGGTTTGACATCAGGATACATATTAATAGTGTGTTCAACTATACTAGTATCTATGCCTGGCATTTCCTCGTAAGACCAAGCGAATACGTCATGAAATTCAAGAAAAAGAGAACGATATGAATCAAGTTATGATGGAGAACAAGATACATCGACATGAATATTTTCTACAACACCAGGTTTGGTCAAAATATCGATAGAAATCGTTTCTTCGATATTAGATAAATTTTTCTCAAAGTCAATTGCATTAATTGGTAAAGCATTCGAAAAGAAAGTTTTGATGGATGGGTGATATAGTTCACTAAGATTATTTTCTTCATAATCAGGAAGATGGGAATGATGATGATAATATTCCCATGGTTATCCTTCTGACATCATAACTTCCAAAATATTTTCATCTGTCAAAAATTTTGAGGAAAATGGATCAGATGGAGTACCAAAATCTAATGAACAATCAACCCAAACACTCAGCGATGCTAATTTCGGTTTTTCCACCCAAGCCAAATAGATTGATTGCTATGCTAGCTCAATAGGTCTGGGAAGTAAAACATCATCCAACGTAAAAATATCAAAATCACCTGTACTCTTCCTTAAGCCAGATAGAGTGGAAGAGATCATGTTGCAGGTCTTTATGCTTGCAATTTCTGCTGACGTCCTGGGTGGCGGTAATGCAAAGGTTCCCATAAGAGTGGAATCCTTTAAGAGTCCTACACCAATGTTCTGAATTTCTAGTTGGGGTAAGTGAAAAAATGGAATGCTTCCAGTTACCTGCGAAGTGGAGGTAAAAAAGGATAATTGATTTATGACTATGATTGTACATTTATGTGGAAAGGCAATCATTCTCAATTATGTAGAAACAATGGTAGTCATTTCATATACCCATGGTATTCTGAGTAAAATATTATAGTAAAGGGGTCCGTCAACAACCTCGACATCAATATTTACTGTTTTTCACCCTAATTCAACATGAAGGTTATTGATAATACCACAAGGTTTATATGTTCTTCCATAAAAAGCCTTCAATGTCGTTGATTATTGTGATAATAGCGGCGAGCCAAGTGACTTCCAATAGTTTAGAGACATAATGCACGTAGATGCTCCCTCATCAATAATAGTGCGATGAACAAGGTGATTGAGAACATTTACTTGTATGGAGAATGCCAATTCTGTTGGTAATTGTGGCACATAGCCCGTATGATTAAAGACGACAAGATTAGAATCCATCAGATCAATTCCACCAATGGCTGACAATAAAGCTTGCTTCTGGGAGGGAAAATTTTGTAATACCTCAAGAGCAGACATAGCTGAAGGGTATTGTGCCAAATATTCAACGATATTATAATTTTGTGTAGCTCTTGCTCGAGGATTATATGTCGATTTATGAATTACTCCCTTTGGTGGCTTAATTTTCAATTCAGGAATAACAGTAGGTGGTACTGATTCATTATATGGATTCGTTGTGGAGGTAGTAGGTTGATCAGTGGCCGGACTACCATAGAATTTATTCCGCATCGACAACAAAATATCTTGTGAAGGTTTTGTGGTGGATAAAATTAACACTTGGGAACTAGGAGATGGATCCTTAGCAACCAAATTTGTGTCCGGTTTTGGAAATGGGTCTGTCAACACAGCTGATGCATGGGAAGTCTTGATGATTTTTGAGACTTCAGCATGGTGAGGAAAATCCCTGATAAAATGTTCCTTGTTATAGATTATGCATGGATAATGAGGTTTCCATGGTCCAGATGGTTGATCAGATGATCTTTCCTGCGAGTTAGAATTTTTCTTTTTCTTTGATTTCCCCTTTTTCTTACCTCCTGGTTGATTGTCACTTTTGCCTTTGTCAAATGACATGGCATTAATTTCGGAAGTAGGAGAAGGATTAGATGCAGTAGTGTGGTGTGTTTTTGCAGTTCCTATCAAGCCGTCTCCAGCACTAGAGTCCTTTATTTGAGGAGGAACATTGAAATTAGATCGTGGTGCATTAGGAATTTTTTCATAGAGCATGCCAGACTAAGTGTAAATCAAGTCTAAATATTGGGCATGAGCGATAAATTTCTCTTCTGTAATGATGCCACCTTTAAACACATCTTCAGTTATAGATGGTAACAGGGACTTAATGAACCATTCAACAAGGAGCTGATCAGGAACAAATGTCTTAACCATTCGTCGATGGTGACGCCACTCATGAATATGATTGGAAATGTGAGTAGCATTAGTCTTTTTGAAGTTTGTCAAGAGTTCCATTCCAGTTTTTTATCTAATTGGTAACTAGAAATGGGTCAAAAATACAGTAGCTAAAGTAGTGAAATTGTCGAAAGAAGCTCTAGGTAACTCAATGTACCATTTAGCATCCGGACCTGTGAGCGTACGCTGGAAAATACGTAGTCGAACAGAATCATCATTCAAGGAATTTGATGAACACCATAAATGATAAGTCATGACATGAGTCAACGGATCTTCTCCAGGGTTTCCATTTAATTTAGGAATGTTGGAGTGTAATTTATGAGGTATCACCGACCACCAAGGAGAATAATTAATAGGATCATTGGTTAACCGGTTTAAATCTACTAATTCCAAGGTTGCAACAAAAGGCAACTATCTATTAAGGTCAGGTTGAGCATAGCCAGGGTAAGATGGAATTGCTTGGGCAATAGGTATTTGAGCACTAGCATATGGAATTTGCTGCTAGTAACCTAGATAGGGGTTTTTTTGCATAGCAAATTCTTGAGAATTATGTTGACCAAAACCTGGATATGATACTTGTTGAAATGAAGTTTGAGGCATTTGCGCTTGTGGCTGCCAAGGGGTCTGTCCACTAATGTTATAACCCAAATTAGTATAAGTTGGATTCGGTTGATATGTATAACCAGGTTCCGTTTGTGACATCCCATAAAATGGTACACCAACTTGTGAATAAATGATCCCTGATACAGGTTGTTGTAAATTAACCAAAGGATTTTGAGTCTGTGGACCCAACATTTGATGATATTGAGTCGAAGAACTTGCCTGATAAGGTTGATGTACAATATTTTGATTTTGTAATAGGGGTATAGATGTATTAACAAGTGGTAATGAATTGGGTGTAACAGGATGAACCAGTTGATATGAGTGTACAACTGTTTGTGGTTGGATAGCCAGAGTGGGCTGCCATTGACAAACATTCATGTCAACATTAGTTTGACAAAAAAATGACTAAGTACTGTCATATTGGGTGACCAAAGGTTGTCCCCCAGCATAAGGAGGATAATAAGACAGAAAATATTTTTCTCCAAATGCTGGGAGTCCAGTTGATATGGTACTTAAAGGAATTGACCCAAAAGGACCGACTTGATACTGCCCTGATGATGTATGTAATGAATCAAGTCATTCAATACTAACTATAGGACTACCAGTTAAAACACCAGATGATGACATTGGCAAAAAACATGGTCTTGAAGATGTGCCAGATAATGATTTCTAACCTGTTGGGACCGAAGGGCCACCGTGCAAATATGACTTTGGTGAGGTTGTGAACATCGACGGAGTAGTGAGGGTAGGAGATGACATAATTGGAACAGGAGACCCAATCGAAGATGTTGGTTCAGACATGGTTGTATGACCAAATGTACACTCTCCAAAATTTACGGGAGATTGAATGGCAATAGGATCAACAAAAGCAGATGGAAACGATTGAGGAAAAGACTGGTACAGGTAAAGGTCCACCCCAAAATGGGTTGGAGTTAAAGGTGTATCATCTTGTGGGATTTATTCAATCACAATTTAACCAGGAGGAAGAACTTCACCGCCAGTCCCAAAATATATTTTAGACGATTGACTGTGTGATATAGGAGTTTCAGTGGCTACAGAAATTTGTGGAGTGACCAAGGTAGGAACAACTTCTGGTTGTTCAACTTCAGGATTCAAATTTTTTGGCAAAGAAGAGACAAGATCTGGATCAATTTGTGATTGAACAATGTCGGGTCCAAGAGGTATGGTCTCAGTGATTGAATGGATCATGACCATGGGTGGCTATGAAGACTCCGTTTCGAAAACAGTAAACGAACCGGGATGTGTGGAAACAATTTGAGCTAGCTCTGGTTTAAAAGATGATGTTTCTCCAGACATACGAATTGTACTTGATTCAGCATATCATGATCGCCTTCGCCTACCAGACGTAACTTCTGGTGGTAAAGGTGGTTTTAAAGCTAATCTACACGAACGACGGGGGACAGGATTTTGTTCTTCCACAATTAGTGATTTATTTTATCCAAAAAAAAAAACAAAAAGAGGGTAATGCTAGGAAAAAGGGTTTACCAAGAAACTGTGAATTGCAGAATACCTCCTGGCAAACCAAGAAGTATGGGTAGGTAATCTCCCCGAATGCTGTGTTCAGTGTATCACAATTTCAAGGTGGCTGACTCGATTCACTATGGATGGATAGCACCTAAAAGTTGTCCTCCCAAATATACCTGAAGGTACGTGGAGGCCCAAGTCCGTATTAGTGTTGTTTGATGCGAAACCACATAGTGATAGTACCCCTTTATACTTATCGTACTGTAATAGCGCTCGATATACCCGAAAGTACCTGGACAAGCTACGATATACTTACGTACGTGGAGTGAGGTATCACACTCAGAATGTATCGCAGAAAAGTTAACGACAACTACTATGTTTTACAACGTAGGAACAAGTCTCTAGCCTAGACCTTCTAAATGTTATTGTTATGGTTCCAATGCGTTTTTAAGTAAATTGAGATTTATTCTATGTTGATATTGCTTAACAATTTGCCTTTCAAGTTCACCGCGATGATGTATATGAAATTCCTAAAATGCAAGCTAAGAATGATAAGCAAAATTTCACTTTCAACTTTTTCAATGAAGAACCTAGCTACTAAGGGAAGAGAGCAAATAGTTCGTGAGCAAACAAATCAATGAACAAAAACAAAATCAATGAATTAAAAACTAAATGTAGATTTCCTAATGTTCCTTTTTGCAAAACACACATAATCCTACATGCAAATGCAAGTTTTTATTTTTATTTTCTTTAATGTTATGAATGCAGAAAAGAAACTAGGTGCACTAGATTAATAATTCAAATGCTTTTTACTTTCGAGAAACGAAGAATACAAACAAAAATTTCTCTTTTGAAGGAAAAACGATGATTTCAATAACAATTTCTCCTATCAAGGAGATGAAGATTTTACGACAATTTCCTATTTCGAAAGAAAATGATTCTTAATGTGACCATAAAAAATACTTTAAAATCAACTTTTCAATGATAAAGAAAAACTTTTCTAAACAAACATTGAACAAATTTTCAGCCAAAGGAGGAAGAAGTATATAGATTCACTGGTCAATTGAGCATCAAACTTTTTAGAACACAGCAACAAACAAAACTGAAGCAAGTTGCAAAGTCAAACTCAAGGGAATTTGGTCACTTTCAGGAGTCAACGCAGTCTCCAAGGGGAGATAGTGCTTTGCAACGTAGGCTAGGTAGGGAGACAGTGCTCTGCAAAGCACTGTGTCCAGTCTAAGGGTGCGTTGGGCACAGTAAACAAAGAAAAATGCTACTGTTTAACTCACTGTATTTGCAAATTAGGTTCTGAAAAAGGTTAATATTTATGTGTAACAGCTACTGGGTGGATAAACAAAGAAAATCAGAGGCTGTAACACCTAGAACTAAGAGAAACTCTCCCCAGCGGTGTTGCCAATTTTTTGGGCTAGAATTGTAATCTACGGATAAATTATGCTTCCCTAGACATGTGTTAGTCTAGAAAAATAGGCGAAATACTATACGAATATTTCTCCTAACTCAGAACATATACACAGAGAGGATTGGAGGCTTACTTGTTCAGTCGCTTCCAAATGGCTCCTTCTGTCGCTTCCGTTGCAGCTTCAAATTCAAGCGGTTTGTGAGCTATATGCTTCTTGCAAGAAAGAACACTGAAAAAAAAAAATATGCAATAATATATATATCTATTCAAGCTAGTTAGCTAAATCAGTAAAGCATAAACCACATACATCAACCAAGATCTTACAATATGGAAAATCAAAGCCAATACAGATGCATGTAGGGAAAAATAAGAAGTACTCTTTATTGATGATAGAAGGAGAGGTTACAACCTAATGAATGATTTGAAGTGACCTTCCAGCAACTTTCCCAAGCCTCATCACAGTATAAATCTCTCCAGTAGCAGGTTCACAAATCTAGCTCTCAATTGAAAATCCTCCAGCATTTCTCTACTCAAATTCTTCCTTCTCAAGCACTTAAATCTGTGCTCAATTTATAAATGAACTGTAGGTTGTTTTTCAATCAATTACTTTCCAAAAATAGGCAAGACATGTTTCCAGTCATGTAGATGTCAAATGGACACTTGGATCCGAAGCTTGACACATGTGAACTCTTCTAGAAGGCACCGGCCAAGTGGAGATTCCGAAACAATGATAATTTTTCTCCCAATCTGACCAACACACCTGTGAATGTCGGGAAGTGATTTGCAGAGCAGCCTTGCATGGGGCTACCTGTATATGCAACGCACTTAGGCCCCTTAGAGCTTGCATTGGTGAGCTCTCATATGCTATATAATAAGCTTCAAACCATGGAAACCTTTGCTTGATGAAAGTCTTGCTTGATTTGTCTTGTTTCTTGTCTTAGGGCATGTAGCAACTGAAATGATAGGGAATTATAGACCCTTGATCATTGGTCATGGAGATGATGTCCAATTAACCAGGTCATTGGGAATGGTGCCCAAATTGACTTATAACAATTTTTGTGTAAAAACAAGTTTTCTATTTTGTTTACGTAAGATATTTGTTTTTTGTTATTTAGTAATTTATGCGTAGATATAAATTTTTTCAGGAAAATGGCATCAAGGAAGGTTTTTGTCAATCTTTCTGGACCAAAGTCAACATTTTCATCATCTAAAGCTATAGGTGGACCTTCAAAAAACATTGCTAGACGAACTGCATCTCAGTTAATTACTGAAAATGTGGGAGATGCATCCACAAAAGAAAATAAGTTGGTTTCATACTAGAAGAAATCAACAGAAGTGAATCGTTCAAAATATGCATGGTTTCTAAAATATATAGAAGATGAATCTCTGCAATTATGTCTATATTCTAGTAAGAATTTTGATGCTGAAAGTTATGACCTGGTGGGAAAAGTATTAGACCTATATATTCTTCCAAACACTGAAAGTGTTTATATACTATCAAAACTTCCCAAGTCACATGATAAACATAGATATCATTTTAAATTGTCGATGTATAACATGGGGGAAGATTCTTCAAATATATGCAAAAAAAACGTACAAAATATTGCACAAAATATTGTAAGTATTTTTATTTACACTTATCTATTTTGTGTTATTCAAATTGTATCATTGTATTATTAATAACTTAGTTAATATTGACATATTATATTTGTTTTACAGGATTTTGCTGAGGGAATTTCAATTATGTTGGGGGGAATCAATTATATAGAGCGAGATATTATGAATTTTGTCTCCATTTTCCATGAACATGAAGCAGAAGATATGGGAAAGAAGCAAACAAAATACTTCATGATGCTACAAGATTGTATCAAAGGGATAAATATAGTAAAGGTAGACATGTTACTTTTCAAAATGAGGAAGTTGAAGTTGAAGTTGAAGTTGAAGTTGAAGCTAAAGCTGAAGAATGTGTTTCCATATCTGAGGATCAGATTAGAACTGATGTAGAAAGGAGAAGAGACATTAAAAAAAAACAGGAATGCCCAAGAATGTCTCCCTTATATTTGATGATGAGGATATTGTTTTGGTTCAAGAAAATATCATAACCAATATGAGGAAGAAACAAAAAATTGCTCATTCTGAAAAAATCATGGACAACAATGAAGGGCCTAGTGAAAAATCCAAAGCAAGCAGGGAAATCATTACGCCGAGAGTTGATTTAGAGGATGGCATTATGAAAAAAAAAAATTCCATTCAACATAATTTGGCAGAGAAAAATTTAATTGAGGGTGTTTGGTCATTTCAACTTAATTCCATTCAATTCTACAAGCTAGATGAAGGACAGTTCAAATATCAAATTAGAAAGCCACACCACTTGCATGTTCACAATTTGAAAACATTGATGAGGTACAACCCTTTTGCACATGTGGTTGATTATGTTATTCTTGTTGATCCAAGTTAGGTTCCTAACAAAGAATCATTTAACAATTCAAAATGTTTTGAATACAAATATTATGTACTTGGGGGCAACCATTCTGTAGAAGATCAAAGGAAATTAATGGAGGAATATCCCAATAACCCGTGTTTTGAAACAATGAAATGTATCATTTATGATGGTTTAATAGATACAGAAAATAATTTATTGGCATGGGATCATAGTTCAAATAATGAGTATAGGATGTCTATGACTTTCATCCATAGGGTCTGATTAATTCATAGTGAATTTGAAGAAAAATGTGGTGGTGATAAGACAAAGGTTGATCATGCATTCTGGAAGGAATGTTGTATGGAAATTGGTTATCAAATCGAAGAAAAAATAAGTTCAAAAGGTGGCAACGTAAATTATGAAATATTCAGAGGTATGGATAACATTTTCTAGTTGGCATTTAGAACTGGAGAGATATGGGAATTAATTGATCAGATTATTGAGTTGTGGGATAACATTGACATCAAAAGTAAGAAGGTCAAAATGTCTAAACCATTGATATGTACCAATAGTAAGTCAGGTCCTGAAATGAGGCTCCTTCCAGAAGATATGACTATCACACCTTGGAGATCAATGCAAGGAGTGAAGGATGAAAATCTTGTCAAAAAAATATTATCTCGTGTAAAGTCAGGAGAATTATTAATGGAGGAAATGTCTAAGGAATTTCTAAAGTAAGTTTGTTATTTTTACTTTTTTTTGGATTATAACTTTTTGTTAAATATAATATATTGTTGTTTGTATTATTTGTTATACATAACACTATATTAACATTGTTTACTTCATTTATTCAGTCACAAGGTTTATACTAAAATACAAGAACAAATGGTTAAATTGTTGAATGAAGATAGTTGGGATGATGTTATACGCAACTACCCAGATTCAAGTTCTACATCAATGCTAAAAGATTTTTATCTTGCATTTAAAAGGGTATGTTCATTCATACATTCATTTTATTCATATGTATAATATTTTTAATTTATAACTTATACATTTATTTTGTTTATTTTATTAAATATGAAGAAGGATGAAAATGGAGCACCAGATAGTTTCAGAAGCTTTATTGAAAAAATAAAAATGGAAAGGATAAGAAAACAATGTCTTAGTGATGTTGAATTTGATCATAGTCTTAACCATTTCATTTGGAATGGGCTCCACACTATCCAATATAAAATAATATCAGGTGATTGTGGAGACATTTCAAAACTCATACCTAAAAGGGATTATTCCCTAGTTATTGCAAATATTCCTCATGGTTTAAATATCCCAAACATTGAATATTATAGTGACCCTTATATTTATCAAGCATTTATTAAAGTGGTTGCAGGATTTCTAGAAGTCACAACATCACCATTTTGGAGATTTGTGACATTTCATTCAGACACACAATTGGGGTTGTTATTATCAAGCTTCAAGGGAAAAGCAAAGTCAAGGATGTAGCTTACATGGTAAGACGTTGAAATTGTATGTTTGATTAATGTTAAAAAAATCATTTATGTACAAGTTAATTGAAGTTATAAGTGACTGTGAGTTCATTCATGTTGAAAGTTGGACAAAGGATGATAGCTATAAGGCTATTCTTTTCAATCAAGTAGATGGAAAGAATCATAGCCAAGTACTGGTCCATGATGCTATTGTAAAAAAAATGACATATGAAGATAAAGAAGCAAAAGGAGAGATAGTTAACATATAGCAAAAACCACAGTCATTGATTAACTATCTTTTAGATTTATGTTCAAATGAAGGAGATTGGGTTTTGGATTTATTTTCAGGCTCAGGTAAGTTTTATTATATAAGAATGAATTTCAATATTTTCTTTTTTAATTTTTTTGTGTTTATACTAATTTACTAAATTTTTTCTTTTGTACTTGATGATTAGGTAAAACACTAGCATGTTGCTTACAAAAAGGAAGAAATTTCATTTCCATTGAAAAAGACCCAATACAATGCAAATTTATTCATCAAAGAGTCAATGCTATTTAATTTATTCGAGATGAAATTCAAGAAGTTGGTTTGAGAAAAAGGGATTTTAATGAATTTCGTGTGGAAAAAAAAACAAAATATCCTCAACCACCATTAGATGGAATGATTGGAAAGACATACTTTGGGATGTTCGCAGACATCAAGATCCATCAAAAGAGGTAAATGATGAAACTGAAGCCAGTGATGAAAATATTGTGGAAGAGGACAATAATGATACCCTTGAAGATGAAGAGTTTGGGCTACATGATATTATTTATTATAGATTAAGTTAAGCTTCCAAATGAAGCTCATTTTTTGTAACTATTCATAAGATATACTTGTAATTTTTTTACTCTGACATTTTATGAGAATAAATAAATATTCAATTATTGTTATTATATGTTTAATATTTGTATAATGTGATTTTCACTTCATTTTTATGTGAATCATGTAAGTTTTGAAAAAAACTATAATTATTATTAATTTTTCACATAAAATTCACAAAAATTGCTATTTTTATACTTTTTTGTTAATTTTTTCCTATAAAAATATTTTACTTGACATGTCAGTTTTAGCAAAAAAGACGCAAAATGTGTATATTTTCAGTTATTTTTATATTCAAAATGTGTGTTTTTTTATGTAAATTGTTAAAAATTCTTGCTTTTTTAGTGGCAATTATTTCATGTGCAATGAAATATTATTTAACAATATATAAATAGACAGAATATTGACACTTAAAAATTTTGACCTTTTTTGTTTTTTTTGACACTGCAAAAAATCAAATATCTCACTACAATTTTTTTTTAAAAGAAAAACAAAAAAACAAATGCTTGAAAAGCACTTAAAGAAAATGTGTAAGTGAAGAGGAAGAAGTTGAGTACCTCAAAAATGGTTAAATTTAGAAAATAATTATTAGCATTTAATAGATTAGAAAATTTTAAGTAAAAAATAAGTCTTCTAAAAAAAGGGGATGATGCTAGCATCAACACTTTTCAAAATCAACATAAAAACACTAACATTTTAAAAATAATGTCTATACTTGGTACATAAGAAAATTTAATGTGTAAAAAACATGCTAAAAAAAAATTAAGAGTATTATGAATCAACACTTTTCAAAATCGGACCATTTTTTGCTACCTAAAAAAAGCGGGTACTCGCTTCCATTCGCGTTTCAAAGTTTATATTGTTTTAAGCATGGATATAACTATGTATGTAAAAAAAATGACCCCCTAATTTCATATTAGGACTATGGGGCATAATTAGACCTAAAATTCAAGGTACATTATAAAGATGAGGTTATCTAAAAATAATCTTTCTTCCATTACATCAATTCACAATTTCGATTTCCATTCCCTGGTTGGGTTTACTCAGCAATGGAGAGGCCTCTCGGTCAAGGAGGCCTAGCAGACATGGTGGAACAACTACCGGGTAGAGAAAGTGAAATAAATTCCATTGCTTATCTCCTTGGGGACATGGCTAGATAGAAATCGAGCTATTTTCAGGGACAAAGAGATCCCCTTTCATGTTGTTTATTAGGAAGGGGCAGCCAGTTATGATCTATTGCCAGATCAAGTTCTTATCACGAAGATAAGGACCATTAATCCTGAGTAGATTAGGGAGACATCCCCTGGGCATATTTCGATGGTGTTTCCGACCCAGAGAATACGTGTGGGGCTGGAATAGTTATCCATCTAAATCAGGACCAGAGGTTGGAGGCCTCTATCGGTCTTGGCCAGGGTTCAAATAATTATGTTGAGATTAAATAACTACATCTCCTTCTCTACTGGCTCACACACTTGGAAATTAACTCAATTTAGATTTTTGGGGACTCGCTCAACATTATCAAATGGTTCAATAAGTAATATGTTTGATAAAATTATATTTTAATCCCTATCCTTGAGGAATGTTGGTTTATGAAGACTCATTTTACTTATGTTGATTTATGTCACATTTACAGGGAAATAAATGTTGCTACAGACTTCCTTTCTAAGGAGGGTTTATAGCAAGATCCGGGCAGCTGGAGGACTCGAGAAATAGGGCCGGAAGGCTCTGTGGCTTCAGAACATCCTCCTTTTGTCTAGATCACTTCATCTAGATTCTATTTCAGTTTCTTTTCAACAACAACTGTATGTAATTATTTAATTTTCATGCAGAAAACATTTCATTCTATTTAGTACTTTAAAAACTCATATGCAGACTCAGTCTCAAAACTGTTTTTATTTCCACTCACTCCATACAACCATTCCTGTTTGGGCTGGTTTTCCTCATAAGAGGAGGCCCGAGAATACACTGTGGAGTTTTGTCTATTTGGGTCGATGGAAAGTTAGCAGTTTTTCCCCTTAAATAGGGAAGTTTCTGAACAAACTCATCACACTAATAGGATGGGGTTTTTGGAGATGAGCTGATTACTCGGCTTATATTTTGGAGAGCATAGACTCTTACCAAGAAATGCTTAATTTCATGTACACAGTTAAATTTTTATAGTATAAAGAGTTCAATTTTTTCTTTGGAAAAAAAATCAAATCGCAATTTCGATATAACCATAATATTCTTCTTTTTGAGAGATTTCCAATGATATACACTTTGTCTCATTCCGAGCTATGGGTGTAAATTTATGCTAATTGTTTCAAAATATGCCTGTAAAGGCTACATCATCATCCATACGCCCACGTGGCTACCACATGGATTCCTTGACCACATGTCAGTATGACTTGGTTCACGTCTCCAAGCCCACATGGTGTATCATGCCTTTCCATATTGGTGAATTCCATAATTCAAACACATCAAAACTCTTGTGGTTTCGATAATTGATATTTCTCCTTGATAGTATAGTTGGTCTAGATGATAGGATTATAGAGAAACAACCTAGACCATCAATAGGTCGATTTTCGATATGACTCAGTATGGGAAAACATAGGTATGTTGGTATAATATCTATTATCCAATTCATTGATATGTCGATATGGGCCTACCCCACTGATTCCTTGATATGTTTATGGGATGGCCGACAACTCATCCTTCTACCTGATTATCCTCCATCCAATAAATTATTGACATGTAGAAATTGATGTGTCCACTACCACGTGGCACTGCCAACATGTGCCAGCTATCACTCATACTGGCCTAGTTGGCAGGCCCAAAAATTCTTAATATAGGTGACATGTGTCATACACATGGCATCACTAACTCATCGATTGTGACATCATTTATCAATTTTCCCGATGCTCTAATATTCTGGCTCATCCAAGGCTCCAAGGTCCTAGTGTCATCAATTGATGTGATCGGTTAATAGATTGATTTCCATCAAGTGACAACTCGTTTACCAGGTCCACTCCATATTAGGGAATCCTCCGAAGAGTGTTTCCATAATTCCTAAAAGGCCTAGTATATTGTAAACCCCCCTCCTGACTAGCTCTAGGTCACATCCCCCATATCGACCATGTGACTAGAGGCTAGGGCTTTGGTCTCCAAACCCCAAATTTATTTTTGGCAGAAACGCCAAAATGAAAACCTTGAATTTTCTCTCTCCCAAACCATGGACCTCACAACCGATTTATATCTCAAACCAATATAAATAATGGATATTTAAAACCTTTAGCTAGACATAACTTCTCTAGTATGTCTAATAACATACCATGGACATTAGCCATGAGTAGGAATAGAATTCCTTCAGTACCAAACTTGATATGTCATTTCCTCCCTGTCCATAGCATGAAAGGCATAACAAAAAAGTACATTAAAGAATTATTATGGAGCATATGAGTATTAAAAAACTATTGTAGCTAGATCTATTATTTGATATCATAAATATAAATCATAAGTATTATATTACTCATTAACTAGACAAGTACATAAACATAATACATTTCAGCATTGATCACTTCTCTCTCATTAACATAATTTACATTACACAGATTAAGTCCATAATGGCACTTATCTGGTTAATATCCCATGCGGTATGAAACTTGTTGTTGTCTATATTGTACAGGGACCGCAAAAACTGCTCAGGGCAGGGGCTGTCACCCTAATCCTTACCCACTATATTCCAGCTGTCTCCCAATAATAGGCTATGGTGGGTATTCCCTATGGAAACAAGATGAGAGACAAGTTTGGAACCAACCTATATGGGAGACACAATTGAGTTCCCTAGCCACTTGGTTAATTTAAGCAAGATATATGATTGGATTCAGTTTTGATACCAGTGCCTTATGGATTCAAATTCTCGCTTATTTATAAATTAGATGCCAAGTAGTTGGATGGAAAAATGTTGCTTTAAATTTTTTAACTATCATAGGTTGACGTGCAAGGAATTATGAGTGTTTCTTAAGTTAAGATCGCCGAGGTTGTTTAAGTACTTAGTTATGGTTTGACTATAAATTATATCAATAAGTACTTTCTAGTGAGTTATAATCTTAATCATAGGAAAATGTGTGAAGATATTAATTGCCAATGAGATAAAATTAAAAAATTACAAGGTACAAGAATAATCTAGCCAATGCAGATGATTGTTACCACAAGATTATAAATGCTCAATTTAAATCTCTCAAGATATATCAATGAGATACATGCCAATATTTAAAATTCTTAGAATCAAAATGTTAAGTCTTTGCACAAGGGATTCACAGTTAGATTATCCTAATGTCAATTAATCTCATAAAGTGACAAGAGATGTTAACTTGCCTTAAGTCCAAGGCTTCAATGTTAATTAGAGTGATGAACGAGATTAGAGACCAACATCCAATGAAAATTTCAAATTTACTCAAGATTATATCAAATTTCTTTAGAGAATGAGATAATGTGCACAATCTGGAACTATGGATCTTCACAAGATACCAAATGCTAGATACTTCCTATCCAATGCATTAGAAAATGAAAACATCAACAAATAATGAACTAATGGAAGGAATTGTGGCCACTTGTTATATTAAAATTTTCAATGACATAAATGAGAAACAAGGACAACAATAATATTTCTTATGATAACAGTTAATTATTTATGCTCTAAAGCAATTTAGAGAGCCAAATATCGGTGAAACGGTCAAGACAAAATTCATGAACAATATATGACACAAATGGAACTGTATGGATTATAATTCACTGTGAAATGGATATGGAATTCTAATCTATTTGAAGGGAATAGAGACATTCAACCTCTGTAATTATAATTTTCAAGCTAAGAAACCTTTAGTCACCCAACACAGATTTATAATTAGATGCCATAGTAAAAGAAAAAATAACAGAAGCCGACTTGTCAATGGAATTTGCAATTGGTACTAGAACAAATGTAGCATGATGACTATTCAAAGGCAAGGAAATGAACAAGAGAGAGTGGCTTAATTTTCTGGAAGAACAAACAATGGTAAATCAAGCTCACCAATATGAATATTCGGTCGTCTTAAGATGTAATTTAGGCATTTTTACGCTCATACCTCAGAGATGTAATACGAGCACATAAATGTTATGCAAACATATGTTACCGTGAGAAATTCTCATAAAATATTCCAACCAATGACTACCAAAGCATGAAATAAACTGTTTAATTTTCCTAGGTAATTAGTTAGGTGACTTTGGAGCATTAAAACAATCCTTATATTACTGTCAATGTAGTTTTTGAATGGCTGTGACAGAGAAGTGAGGAGAAAATGTTAGAAAAACAAACCATTGGGGCCTTAGGCCTTGATGTTCGTGATCATCCTTGTTCAAAATTTCAAAGCTCAACTCCAAAATTCTGCAACACACTCAAAGGTTTAGCTCAGAAAATCAAATAAGCACCAATACCGCCAGAGAATGTCAATGAGGGTAAAGGTGAGGCTAGGAGAGGGGAAGTTGAGACTTAGAGGGCTGCAACTTAGGTAGGGAAAGCCCCTAAAGGGTTTGTGACATAGGACAAGGAGTAGAGGCTAGGGAGCTAAAGCTTCAAAATCTTGACAATAGAGGATAGGAGGCTAGGTTAGGGGTTGGAGAGGTTAGCAGAGGGTTGGAAGAGAGGGGGGAGGGTTTTTTTGGGGTAGCATAGGAAGGGAAGGTTAGGTAGAATGTGGCCACATAAGAGGATGAGGAGTTGATGGGGATAAAGGAGGAGCGAAATAAGAAAAGAAACAAGGAATGCAGCGAAAAGGAGATGAAGACTAGGTGAGCATTACCGACAGGCTGAGAGGGTTGTCGTGGTGAAAGGAGGGAGGGATATAGGCTTAAGAGAGGGCTAATGGAGGCCCCTATACCATATGCTCAAGATAAAAAAGCAGGGGAGAGAAAAAGGACCAGGAAAGGTGAAAATCAAGCCAAAATTAGGCCTTGAAGACTTCAAAATTTCAAATCCCTCCAAAATCCTAAGAGAATTAGTCCAAAAACATATAAAAACCCTAAAATGTTTCCTCCTAGAGTGAGTGCCTCACCTTCTGTATTAGAATTGTAGTTCTTAGGCATTTTGGAGCTCAAATTAGGACTCTAGGACTTAGTTTAGCCCTTCCCTCTTGAACAATTTAGCTGACCGGGTCAGACGTCTTGCTGGGAGGGAAAATTTTGCTTAAAACCCAAACTTGAAAGCTAGTTATTCCTCAGAAAATTTTATTTTCCTTGATAGCTTGAGAAGATCACCTATACAAAATAAAAATAGAGATACCCAAAAAACCCCAACGTAAAAAATTCTACGAGAACCCCAATTAGCAAAATAATATACAACTTTTAATCTGCAAATTTATTTATAAAATCTACAAATATACAAGTGTTTCAAAAAATTTAAATAATGAGAAATATATTTTTATGGATTTTTTCTTTGATGACTAGCTAAAAATATTTTAGAAACCCCAATGCACGCTCTATCCTTACTGAAGATTTAATCCACCATAAAATTATTTGGGATCCAAGAAAAATGATTCTTGCCCAAGTTTGTGAACTTGGAGGCCAAGGATTGAAGTACCTGCAAACACTATGTATTTATCTCAAAATAATATATTAATCATATAAAGAATAAAACCACTTAAGATTAGCCAAGAACTATCAATAGTATGATTTTATCTCTATCTAATGAAAACATATCTTACCATTATTCAACATAACATAGGAAAGCCCATAGTCAGTATGTACCACAAATAAATAAGCATATAACATCTTGAGTTTCACCCCAAATTCTTTATTATGATAGAAAAATAGTTCTCAACAAGAAAAATAATTTACCAAGATTCTTCAGTATTAATTTTCTAGCCCGAGCTCATCATGCTAGGGACTCAACTGAATCTCTAATTTATAGATAAATCCTCCAAGTCGAAAAATAATGGCTAGTTTCTTTGATCCTTGTCAAAATAATCTTGGGTGTTGATAAACACTTCAATATCTTTTAATCTTGGCCCTTATTTTTTCATTTTTGAGGAATTTTCGAATTTATCATTTAATTCCATTTTTATTAGCTCAAAATTAATTATTTTGAGCTAATTTCCTCAAAATTTTGACTTTGACTTAACCACCAAGGTCCAAGAGACCAAATTTTCTTGAAAAATACAATATTCCCTTGGTGGAGGACCTTTAAAATTTGATTCCTTTAAGACCCACGAATTTTTCCACTTGGAGAATTAATTTTCATAAGATAACTTAACTTGACTCTAATTAGTTAATTTTCTAGCTTAGGATTTAGTTTTATTTTGCTAGAAAAATTAATTAATTTACACATGAGGGGATTTAATATTTTTCAATCCTATAATACATAATATTTTTACCTTTACACCCTCAAAAGGGGAATACACAATTGGCCTAGAACCTCAAGACACATAACCCATCTGTGACACAATATGATCTAGTAGACCAAATGATTTGTAATAAAATAATTATGCCAACTAGCTTAAATTATTCCCAAATCACTTTTAGATTAGACTTGACTAGAAACACTAGGAGTCACGTACGACTTTGACGATAAATTTCACCCTAGCTTTAGGGTTTAAGCTGGAGGGAAACAACTCTTATAATTATCCATGTTTAGAAACACAAGTAATCATTGAGGTTCAAAAACCTCCTAGGATGAAATTAGTCACCGAAATCACAGGCTTACCTAGGTTGTTAGATAATTAAATGATCATAGTAGAATAATTTACATTACAACTTGTAGAATGGGTTTACAAATGACATGTAGACTACTGATAGATGACCCGATCCTGTTGAAAAAATTTGGTACCTCTTCTTCCTTGGAACTTTGACAAATTGAGTGCAACATATGGGGACACATTGCTTCCATGAAGTAAAATTAGAACCCCATAATATTATATCCAAGAAAATATAATTCCATCAAATAGATATCCATTCAACTTCGAAATAATCATGCATATATAGAAAATATCGTTGGAATAAAAAATCTACTCTAATAAACTGAAATGTAAAAGACATAATAATAATCCGTGAAATAAACTCTCTAGTGACATGAAATGAAAAGGATTAGGGTTGGAGATACAATACAAATGATGCCCCATGGCATCTGGTATCTTCAACATAGTGTAGACTAAGCATATTCCGACTCTCTGACAAGTTTTGGGCTGCCTCTTGGATATGCCACGCCAGATCCTGCATATTGAAGGAATCTGAATATCGAGTTTCCCCTGACTATTGGATGCATTAAAATTATTCCTTATTATATTTCGCTTTTTATGCTTGCTGCATGTAGGATGCGATGTTGATGTTGAGGTGATCGACATAGAACTTTCTATCTAGTTTGGATAATGCTCATATGGAAAATTTGGAATATACACAATTTTTGTGACCCACTCTTCCTTATTTTCATGACCCTGTTCTGTCAAAGTTGTTGGATCGGTGTTGTAATCATTGATATGATTTCCTTCAGTTTCCTTCCTTCTTGGATCCTCTTCGTTTAACCATTTCTTGATGGAATCGAGGAATTATTCATAATAATATGAATATTAGTTTGGCGAACTTGGAGGTTTCTATACTGGATCCTTTGCCCTTGGCTGGAGTTCCTGAACCTGTGATTTTTCCATATTTTGTAGCATAATTTGAAGAGTGGTTTTTTAAATTCTTATGGCATTCATTTCTTCAACATGTATCGATTCTATAATTTTCATTGTTGTATGTGATCAACCTCTATGTTATTAAACAAGATCTGCAACCTATCCACAATGGCATTCATTTAGTTGGAATGTTCATCCTTAATATAACTGATTTCCTTGACATGATTGTTCTCCATGGTGATCATATGATTAGAATGATTAGTATGCATGATTTTAAGCTCTCAACATGATTTTATTCTTTAGCTAATAATCTTCTCTGAAGATATATTTGATTATCTTCCATTTCCTTTATCATTCTATTATTATTTTCTTGAATACAATTCATTTATTTCTTAAGATTTGCTTTTAGGGAACTTAGCTCCTCAACATGTTCTTCTTCTATGGTATCCATCATGTTCTGAAAGTTGATCCTTTGATTATATTTAGAAACTTCCATTGTCTGCAACATGTTTCCCATGGAACTCATTTCTATGGCATGATCTGCTATTAATTTTTCTTGACTAGACTGCATGTCTTTGATCATTTGAGTTAATTCATTAACAACTTGCTTATCACTTTCCTTTTCATTGTCAAAATGATTAATTTGGTTACTAGTCCCTGCGTTTCTACTATTGAATATTCTCCTTGCAATGTCACAAGTGGATTTTTCATGAAAGTGGTGACAAGATCTAAAATACAATACTTCTTGGTCACTATAATGTTGTAAATAATTCTATTTCATCTTATTTATGCGATATGCCATCGAATTGATTTCTTTGTTCCTCTAGCATATATTTAACAATTTTTTTCAATTCCTTAATAACATATTCCTCTTCCACTTCTTCTTCTAGAAGGTCATGAGGGTGATCTTCAATGTTAGTGAAATGACAAGGGGCGGACAAGTCATCCATGATGACTTGCTTAAGGGGAAATGGAAGCTAAATGGATGCAGAGAAGGATATCCTTGTTCAAGACAATCAAGAAATCTACAAGAGGTGAGACTCTAGAAGGAATTCTTGTAAAAATTGAAATAAGTGGAATCACCACTTGAACCTAAATATATATCCAAAATCCAAAAGGAAAAAACTGAAATCTAGTTAGGGAGAAATAGGTGGCTATTAATGAAGTATTCTTGTATGAGAAAATTTAATGCTTAGTAGAGTTTAATCTGTTTAACTGAGCTCAGAGAGTGGGATTAGCCAAGCTATAAAAAATATTTCATTAATGGATGAATCAATGGAGTCGTCACCCAAACAGGAAACCAACCCAAATGTCCAGGTGCTAAAGTGAAAACAAAGGAGTGAACAAGGCAATAATAATATTAGTGAGATATGAAAGCACCAATGAAAGTGGTGCTTGATGGATTTAGAAGATGAAAATGGATTAGAAGATTCTAAAGATTGATGATAATTTTCGTAACACCAAAGTCCAACAAATTGGTCCCCAACAACGACACCAAAAATTTTGTTGCATTAACGGGAAAATGAATTATGGAGAAATGAAGGATTGAAAATTATAAGATGATAGAATGTCGTAAGAAGAAAAACTCATCCTCGACAACGACGCCAAAAAATTTTGTCGCCCAGATTGTACAGGCACCGTGACAACTGCTCAGGGCAGGGACTGCCACCTTGATCCCTGCCCACTTCGTTCTAGTTGTCTCCCACTAGCAGGATATGGGGGGTAGTCCCTATGGAAACAAGACGAGAGACAAGTTGGAAACCAACCTATCTAGGAGACACATTTGAGTTGCCTAGACACTTGGTTAATTTAAGCAAGATATAAGATTGGATTCACTATTGAGATCAATGCCTTATGAAGTTAAATTTCTGAATGGACAAATGTTGCTTTAGAGTGACTGAATATCTTAAGATGACATGCAAGGAATTATGAGTGCTTCTTAATTTAAGATCACTGATATTGTTTAAGTACTTAGTTATGGTTTTACTATATGTTATATCAACAAGTATTTTATATTGAGTTATAATCTTAATCATAAGAAAAAGTGTGAAGATACTAAGTGCCAATGAGATACAAGTAAAAACCTACAAGGTACAAGAATAATCTAGCGAACACAGATGATTGTTACGAGAAGATTATAAATGCTCAATTTAAAGCTCTCGAGATATATCAATGAGATACATGCCAATATTTAAAACACTTAGAATCAAAATGTAAAATATTTTCTCAAGGGATTCACATTTAGATTATCCTAATGTCAATTAATATTGTGAAGAGACAAGAGATGTTAACTTTACTTTAGTCCAAGGCTTCAATATTAATTAGAGTGATGAACGAGATTAGGGATTAACATCTAATGAACATTTCATATTTACTCAAGATGATCTCAAAGTGCTTTAGAGAATGAGATAATGTGCACAATCTGGAACTATGGATATTCACAAGATACCCAACGCTAGATACTTCCTATCCAATGCATTAGATAGTGAAAACATAAAAAAAATGAACCAATGGAAGGACATGGGGCCACTTGTGATATTCAACTTTTCAATGACATAAATGAGCAACAAGGTCAACAATAAGATTTATTATGACAAAAATTAATTATTTATGTTCTAAACAAATTTAGAGAGCCAAATATCGGTGAAACGGTCAAGACCAAATTCATGAACAAGCTATGACACAAATGCCACTGCATCGATTAGAATTTAGTGTGCAATGGAGATGAAATTCTAAGCTATCTGAAGAGAATAGAGGCATACAACCTCTAAAATTATGATTTTCAAGCTAAGAAACCTTCATTCATGTAGAAATTACCCAAAGGGATTCAAATAATCTTGTAATGTACTAAACCAAAATACTGAATAATTCCTAAAATTTGTGGAAACCAAATACGATCGCACAATCACATAACAAGTAAGAGAAAGAAATTATCAATCGCACAACACAATATGTATATGGGGAAAGAAACTTCTCAAAACCATGCTATCTGAATATTGAATATGGTCAAGAAAATGAAACAATACAATGTTATTCCTCAAAATGAGAAATATCTGCACTCTGCTGACTGTCTCACTCTGATCCTACTCGAATCTGGCACTAATCTAAGCAGGTTTGGTCCTTTATTTAAAATCTTTCTTTCCTCTGCCTCAACTATATTTCTTACGTATTCCTGGGCTAATTGAGCCCCTATTAATTAGGAAAATCCAAAATAATGATTGTGCAATTCATCTAAGGCTTCTTGATGACCTTGTTAGCACTCTACTGGATCTTTGAGGCTGAGAAGAGACCAAAAAAGGTAACTACAGACCAAGCTCTCACCAAGTAGATAGCCCTACTAGGTAGGAGAGGGCTCTCTCCAAGGGATCACAAACAATAGGGTTGGATCAATTATTTTTTAGGCTCGGAATAGTAGCACAGGGGTTTTGATTGGTTGATTTGGGTGCTGGATGAGTGAATTAGGTCAAAGAGGTAACTAGGTCAGGGAAATTAAGATCAAAATTGCAGACATCTAATGGGGCAAGGTAGGTAAGAACTCTAACACTTTAGGGTTCTTAGGTGAGATGGATAAGACTGGTGAGGTGCTAAAAAGAGCATGACAGTACATGAATTCTTTTTAAACTGAAGAAACTGAAACAAATTATGGTGATTCTCCCAAAACAGAGCATAAAAGATATATTCTGCTTATCAAACTTGAGAATCAAACATATCATAGAACTACAACGAACATGGAAAGTACAAGACAATCATACATATGAAATAGAAGAAGAAACTATGTCAAAATACAGTACCACATGAATCCCAGAAGAATAGCTGCAACTCATCCAATATATTCCTACCAAAGTCTGCATACACTATTGTCTCTGCTCAATACAACAACATCCAACCTATCAAATGAGTGAAGAGGTAAAATATATAGACATGAAACAACTTCTACCAACCTCAGGGGTTGAATCCCTGAGTTGTAGAGTTGATCCAAATAAGGCTGAACTGCAAACCTAAAGTGTAGGGGGGTCAAACTCGCTCATCCCTAACTTTGGTGAAACCAATTTATTCATCTTCAAAAATACTTTTACCTAATGTATTTACCCTTAAGTAACTAAAAAGTAACTTAATTAAATTTAAATCCATCATTTACATCAGTAAAATCATGATTTTCCATGGTCAAACTCAGAAAACTAAGAAAAAATCAGAAATATCAGTAATTGGTCACAAGCGCAACGCCAATGTTAGGAGTGCAATGCCAGTGTCATGAGCACAATGCCAACTTCAGTTTAACTTTTGAAAGGGTTGTTGATGTCCAAATTGAACTTAGGATAGCTCATTAGAAAGCCTGTCCTATCTAGTTTCCAAAAGTGTACTTGGTTTTTAAAAATGATGATTTATAGCCCTCCAAAAGTTGTATCTCCCAAGACTGGTCAGGAGTGCAGCGCCTCCCTGAAAATGAGGGTAGAAATGTGATTTTTGAGGTGTTTTTGGCCATTTCTCCTTGCCATATTGTCCAATTTTGCTTTTCAAAGTGTCAAAATTGAATTTTTTCTACCTTATGAATCTAATGGTGGACTTTTTTTCATTTTGAGGCCCTTAGAAGAAGCGCAACGCCTAGGGCGTTACGCTTCTAACAGTCAAACTGTGCCAAATTTATGGGTTTTTTTGCAAAAATAGGCCTCCGTGATGGAACAATATATCCCTAACCATGAACTGTTTTGAAAAATTGAGAGAGTTTTTTTTACTTGACATGTTAGGAACAAAAACCTCCTCTCGTTTCCCAATATTCATCTATTATTGTCCACAATATTCTTTGCCAAAATGTGACTTAAACAGGATTTTTCACATGCAGAAAAATAGGCTTTGAAGATGTGAATATATCTCTTAGTCTGTAATATCTGTGTAAAATATGAGATTGGTTTTTGTACTTTGATATATTATGAACAAAAACCTCCTCCGGTTTCTCAAAATTCATCTTTGTTTGGCCAAAATATGTTTTGCAAAAACATGACTAAACATGATATTTCTGGAAAATATGCCTTCAAGGATTTTTTCAAATTTCCCAAATTTTCTCCAACTTTCCTCAAAATTTCTCCAAAATTGCTTCATAGAGACCCGAGATTGTATGCTATGCTATCATTGATGTATCAATAATAAAATCCAACTTATCCTTCTCTTTCTAGTTGATTAGGGTTTCCTTTGCACTGCGATTTCAAGTAGGGTTTGTATTGCTCAACATCTAGTTTCATGCCTTAGGATTCTCCCTTCTTTATTTTGGGTCTTCTTCTCTTATTCTATGATGTTTCTATTTTCATTCATGGTGTTTGTCTTGTTTTGAAACCTTATAGAAAGGGAAGGGAAATGGGGTAGGATAGTAGGTTTAGGGAGTTGGGATTAGTGTAGGAAAATTTAGGGGATCGGGGAAGGGAGTTAGGGAGCTTAGGGAAGTGGTATGGGATATAAAGACTTAGGGAAATGGGGTGGGGAAATTTATTATAGGTATAGGGAGGCTACCTAGGAAATTTGTATCCTAGGAGCTAGGGTTTCGGAGAATGTGTCTTAGAAATGGGGATTTAGTGATATAGGGATAGGGATAAGGTTTACTGAGATGTGGGAAGGGTAAATTTGGGTTTAGGGGAACAAATTTAGGATGTGGGAGTGAAACTAGGGTTTCTAGCTTGAAAAATCAAAACTTGAAACAATGAGAATGAACACCATGAAATTTGCAATGATGAAATGCATAGAGAGCTTTGATGAGGATAAATTAATTGTTTGTAACTGAAGGAACCATGAATTCATTATTAGAAAGAATTGCAAGAGATTTTGCACATTTTGAGAAAATTTGGGTAGGAGCACAGCGCTGGTCTGCTAGGAGCGCAGTGCCTTTGCCAGGAGCGCAACGCCAAGCCCAGGAGCGCAATGCCAAAATGTCAGGAGCGCAATGCCACCTTTAAATCTACTTTTGGATGACTTCCCGAAGTTCGAATTGGGTGCATGATAGCTCATTGGAAATATATTTCTGTCTACTACACAATGGACATATCAAGCACTGAAAATGATCTAGTATAGCCCCTCAAAAATCAATTATATAGAGACTGGTAAAACAATGTAGAATGGGGGTTCAAAAAGCATAGCATGCTCTTGCAGACCACTTTTGGAGGCCTTCATGAACTCCAAATTGAGCTCATGATATCTCATTGGAAATATCTCTCTGTGTATTTATCATTTGATTCATCAAGAAAGTTATTTGTACACTCCATCTAGGAGAAAATTTTAGTTTCCCAAGGTCGCTCCAGAAGTGCAACAAATTTCTTGTAGAAACTATATGTTTTACATTTCTCTAGAACCATAACACCTGTGTAAAATTTGAAGGAGGTTTTTCTTCCTTGTTATATCAAAAACCTCTTTTAGTTTTGTGAAATTCATCTCCATTTGGTCATAAACATACTTTGAAGAAAAACTGGCCCTATGTGTGGAAAATGATTTTCCCTTGGAGTGACTTCTTGAAAAATGATGGAGACATGATGTTTATGAGTTGAAATGGTCTCATACTTGATGAAATTTCATGAATTGGCTTGGGACCCACATTTCCTCTAATTGCTGGTGCAAGCTGGTGCAATTTTGTTTTTGATGACCTTGAAAACCCTAATACCTAATGGAGACCCTGACTGAATGAAACCATGTGGAAAATGTAGGTTCTTCTCCATCAATTGATAACCACAGAAGCTTGAAAACTGGAATGATGAAAATAACTAAAATAATAATGAAAACTCTTGGTGATGGTACACTCAAAAAAGTGGTGAAATGGGCCAGCAAGTGATGGAAGTTTTGAAAAGAGTGAGGTTCAGACTTAGGACTACCTCCAGGGCCCAAACTTTTTGCATGATGAGCTAATGGAATGAAAAAAATTTCGGAATGGGACCCTAATATGATGTGAAAAGAGATATTTTGATCACTGGTGGCAGGATGCAAAAACTGTCACTAACATTGGCTCCAGTTGGGGATAGTATCTCCTTGGAGGTGCCAAGAACACCGTAGACCAAGTAGCCTAACCATTGGGCATGGAGCCAAAAGCTTAAAACAAAACTGAATACTAAAAACTTGACTCAATAAACTAAACTGACTAAGACTAAAACACAACTAACAACCTGAACTGTAGACTAACTGTAATATTTGCTGGAAGATACTACTGAAAAAGATGCTCAGAATTGAGATTATTCATGACACCTACTCTAACTGATCCATTCATCACCAGATCAAGTGAAATAGAACAAACAATGCAACCATGTAAGCATTCTGGCTGTTGTTTGAATTCTCTACAAGTGCTTGTTTGTGAGCAAGAAGAGAGAACTACTGAAAGGAAACTCCCATGAAAACTTGTCAACAGATTGAATCTTAATGAAATTGAAAAGCATGAGCCCACCGAATGACCTCAAGAATGCTGCAAAAGGATCTTCATAGGAATACATATTAATTTCCAGGCCATCTAAAACATTACTTCTATATTCTAAGCGATCTTCATAACATGAATATGAACTTTCATCTTTATCCTTACTTTCCTGATATGACTGCAAATGTTTGAATGTGCTTTGTAATGAGACTCCTGTTGAAAATGACAAAGTAACCGACCGTTAGATCAAGTTTATATCACCACTCTTTTTAGGCTCGTAGTTAGCTAATGGAGAAGGAATTTTACTATAGATATCATCCAACACATCAGCTATAGGATCATGAAAAACTTGAAAAGTCTGTTGCAAACTATTTTCCATTGGTTCTAATAAGACTGCATGACTTTCTATAGGATGCTCATCCTTTTCTTTAGAGACATTATGCAAATTTTCCTTCAAAAACTGAAATTCTTCAAAACATAATGGTACAGAATCATCTTGCATCATTTTATCATATGTTTCAGCTTCCAATCCTTCATCTGCAATTTGAAATTCAATGGAACTTGGTGGCTGCAAATATAGAGCTAAGGAGGCTTCTATGTCGCAAATGATTTCCTCAACCATTTCTGGAGAAGGTTTCTCATTAACAACTTGCTCAAGAAGTTCATTATCTTCCTCAACCTCAACATCAAAATTGAAAGACTGCTGATTTCTAGTCTTGGAAAAATTTTCTCTCAGAAATTGAAATGAAGCAAAACATAAAGGAAAATATCCTTCACTTATTTAAAAATTTTCTTCATTTTACTCATCGTTGTCATCATATATATGCATTAGTTGATCACTGAATTTCAGTTTCTGAAACCGAGCTTCTTCCTCCCACAAACTAGATGTTGATTTCTCTATAGAATTAGCTTCAATTTGGAGAACATAATCATCATCATACTGATCAAACTTTAGCAAATCATAAAAAGAAAAAAATGTCATTAAAAATACACATTAGACCAAGTTATCGCCAAGTAGCTAGCCCTACTAGGCAGGAGAGGGATCTATCCAAGGGATCACAACCAAGAGGGCTGGATAAATTAGGTTTTAGGCTAGGTATAGTAGCACAGGGGTTTTGATTGGTTGATTTGGGTGTTGGATGAGTGACTAAGGTCAAAGAGGTAACCAGGTCAGGGAAAATAAGATCAGAATTGTAGACATCTAATGGGGAATGGTAGGTAAGCACTCTAACACTTTAGGTTTATTAGGTAAGATGGATCAGACAAGTGAGGAGCTAAAAATATCATGGCAGTACATGAATTATTTTTAAACTGAAGAAACTGAAACAAATTATGGTGATTCTCCCAAAACAGAGGATAAAAGATGTATTATGCTTATCAAACTTGAGAATAAACATATCATATAACTGGAATGAACATGGAAAGAAAAAAAAATTCATACATATGAAACAGAAGTAGAAACTATGTCAAAATACAGTACCACACGAATCCCAAAAGAATAGCCGCAACTCATCTAATATATTCCTGCCAAAGTCTAAATACACTAGTGTCTCTGATCAATACAACAACATCCAACCTCTCAAATGAGTGAAGAGGTGAAATATATAGACATGAAACAACTTATCCCAACCTCAGGGGTCGAATCCCTGAGTTGTGGCGCTGATCCACAAAAGGTTGAACTACAAACCTAAAGTGTAGGGAGGTCAAACAGACTCATCCCTAACTTTGGTGAAACTGATTCATTCATCTTCAAAAAAACTTTTACCTAATGTATTTAACCTTTAGTAACTCAAAAATAACTTAATTACATTTAAATCCATCATTTACATTAGTAAAATCATGAATTTCCATGGTCAAAATCATAAAATTAAGAAAAAATCAGAAATATTAGTCACTGGTCAGGAGCGCAATGCTAGTGTTAGGAGCACATTGCCAACTTCAACTTAGCATTTGAGGGGGTTGCTGATGTCCAAATTGAGCTCAGGATAGCTCATTGGAAAGCCTGTCTTGTCTAGTTTACAAAAATGTACCTGGTTTTAAAAAATAAAGAGGTTTAGGCCTCAAAAAGTCGAATCTCCCAAGACTAGTCAGGAGTGTAGTGCCTCCCTGAAAATGAGGGCAGAAATGTCATTTTTGAGATATTTTTGGCCATTTCTCGTTGCCATATTGTCAAATTTTGCTTTGAAAAGTGTCAAAATTGAATTTTTTTTGTCTTATGAATCTAATGGTGGTATTTTTTTTCATTTTGAGGCCCTTATAAGAAGCACATTGCCTAGGGCGTTGCGCTCCTTACAGTCAAACTGTGCCAAATTTTTGGGTTTTTTTGCAAAACTAGGCCTCCGCAATGGAGCGATATATACCTAACCATGAACACTTTTTCAAAACTGAGAGAGGTTTTGGTTACTTGGCGCGCTAGGAACAAAAACATCCTCCTGTTTCCAAATATTCTTCTTGGATTGTCCAAAATATTCTCTACCAAAAGGTGACTTAAACATTACTTTGCAAGGGCAGAAAAGTAGGCTGTGAAGATGTGCATATATCTCTCATTCTGTAATACTCGTGTAAAAAGTGAGATTGGTTTTTGTACTTTGATATCTTATGAACAAAACCTCCTCCCGTTTCTCAAAATTCATCTTTTTTTGGCCACAATATGTTCTGAAAAAAGATGACTAAACAAGATATTTCTCGAAAATGTGCCTTCAAGGATTTTTTCAAATTTCCCAAATTTTCCCCAAATTTCCTCAAAATTGCTCCAGAATTGCTTCATGGAGACTTGATATGGTATGCTATGCTATCATGGATGTATTAATAATCAAATCCAACTTATCCTTCTCTTTATGCTTGATTAGGGTTTCTTTTGCACTGTGATTTCAAGTAGGGTTTATATTGCTCAAGGTCTAGTTTCATGCCTTAGGATTCTCCCTCATTTATTGTGGGTCTTCTTCTCTTCTTCTATGGCATCTCTCTTTTCATTCATGGTGTTTGTATTGTTTTGAAACCCTAGATAAAGGGAAGGGAAAGGGGGTAGGATAGTAGGTTTAGGGAGTTGGGATTAGTGTAGGAAAATTTAGGGGATTGGGGAAGGGAGTTAGGGAGCTTAGGGAAGTGGTAGGGGATAGGAAGACTTAGGGAAATGGGGTGAGGAAATTTATTACATGTATAGGGAGGCTACCTAGGAAATTTGTAGCCTAGGAGCTAGGGTTTTGGGGAATGTGTCTTAGGAATGGGGATTTAGTGATATAGGGATAGGGATAAGGTTTATTGAGATGTGGGAAGGGTAAATTTGGGTTTAGGGGAACAAATTTAGGATGTGGGAGTGAAACTAGGGTTTCTAGCTTGAAAACTCAAAACTTGAAACACGGAGAATGAACACCATGAAATTTGCAATGATGAAATGTATGGAGGGATTTTATGAGGTTAAATTACTTGTTTACAACTGAAGGAACCCTGAATTGATGATTAGAAATACTTGCAAGAGGTTTTGGGAATTATGAGAAAAGTTGGGTAGGAGCGCAACACTGGTCTGCTAGGAGCATAGTGCCTTTTTCAGGAGCGCAACACCACTTCAAGCCTACTTTTGGATGAATTTTCGAAGTCCAAATGGGGTGCATGATAGCTCATTAGAAATATATTTCTATCTACTACCTAATGGACCTATCAAGCACTGAAAATGATCAAGTATAGCCCCTCATAAATCAATTATCCCAATTCTGGTAAAAACGTGCAGAATGGGGGTGCAAAAAGCACAACGTGCTCTTGCAAGCCACTTTTGGAGGCCTTCCTGAACTCCAAATTAAGCTCATGATGTATAATTGGAAATATATCTCTATTTAGTTATCATTTGATTCATCAAGAAAGTTATTTGAACACTCCAGCTAGGAGAAAATTTTAGTTTCCCAAGGTCACTCTAGAAGTGCAACAACTCTCTTGTAGAAACTATATGTTTTATATTTCTCAAAAACCATAACACTAGTGTAAAAACAGGAGGAGGTTTTTCTTCCTTGTTCTATGCTTAACAAAAGCCTCTTTCAGTTTTGTGAAATTCATCTCCATTTGGTAATAAACATACTTTGAAGAAAAACTGGCCTATGTGTGGCAAATGATTTGTCCCTTGGAATGAATTCTTGAAAAATGATGGAGACATGATGTTTATGAGCTGAAATGGCCTCATACTTGATGAGATTTCATGAATTGGCTTGGGACCCACATTTCCTCTAATTTCTGGTGCAGGCTGGTGCAATTTTGTTTTTGATGACCTTGAAAACCCTAATACCTAATGGAGACTATGACTAAATGAAACGATGATAAAAATAACTGAAATAATAGTGAAAAATATTGGTGATGGTACACTCAACAAAGTGGTGAAATGAGCCAGCAAGTGATGAAATTTTTGAAAAGAGTGAGGTCTAACCTAGGACTACCTCCAGTGACCAAATTTTTGCATGATGACCTAATTAAATGACAAAAATTTCAGAATGAGACCCTAATATGATGTGAAAAGAGATATTTTGATCACTGGTGGAAGGATACAAAAATTTTCACTAAAATTGGATCCAGCTGGGGATGGTATCTCCTTGGAGGTGCCAATAACACTGTAGACCAAGTAGCCTAACCATTGGGCATGGATTCAAAATCTAAAAACCAAACTGAATACTAAAAACTTGACTCAATAAACTAAACTAACTCAGACTAAAACACAATCGACAACCTAAACTGTAGACTAACTGCAAGCTTTACTGGATGATACAACTGAAAAATATGCTCAGAATTGAGATTATTCATCACACCTACCTAACTGATTCATTCATCACCTAATCAAGTGAAATGGAACAACCAATGCAACCATGTAATAATTCTGGCTACTATTTGAATTCTCTGCAATTTCTTCGTTACGAGAAAGAAGAGAGAACTACTGAAAGGAAACTCCCATGAAAACTTGTCAACATATTTAATATTAATGAAATTGCAAGGAATTAGCCCACCGACTATCCTCAAGAATTATGCAAAAGGATCTTCATAGGAATACATATTAATTTCCAGCCCATCTAATACATTACTGCTATATTCTAGGCGATCTTCATAACATGAATATGAACTTTCATTTTTATCCTTACTTTCCTGATATGACTGCAAATGCTCAGATGAGATTTTAGTGAGACTCTTGCTGAAAATGATAAAGAAATTGGCTATCGGATCAAGTTTATATCAACACTCTTTTCAGGCTCATAGTTAACTAATGGAGAAGGAATTCTGCTGCATATATCATCCAACACATCAGCTATAGGGTCATGAAAAACTTGAAAAGTCTGTTGCAACCTATTTTCCATTGGTTCTAATGAGACTGCATGACTTTCTACAAGCTACTCATCCTTTTCTTTAGAGACATTATGAAAAATTTCCTTCAAAAAGTGAAATGCTTCAAAACATAATGGTACGGAATCATCTTGCATCATTTGATCATATGTTTCAACTTCTAAGCCTTCATCTGCAATTTTAAATTCAATGGAACTCGGTGGCTGCAAATATAGAGCTAAGGAGGCTTCTATGTCGCAGATGATTTCCTAAACCATTTCAAGAGAAGGTTTCTCATTAACAACTTGCTCAAGAAGTTCATTATATTCCTCAACCTCAACATCAAAACTGAAAGACTACTGATTTCTATTCTTGGAAAGATTTTCTCTCATAAATTGAAATGAAGCAAAACATAAAGGCGAAGATTGTTCACTTATTTCAAAATTTTCTTCATTTTCCTCATCTTTTTCATCATAGATATGCATCAGTTGATCACTACATTTCAATTACTGAAACTGAGCTTCTTCATCCCACAAACCAGCTGCTGATTTCTCTGCAGAATTATCTTCAATTTGGAGAACTTAATCATCATCACACTAATCAAACTTTGGCAAATCATCAAAAGAAAAAATGTCATCAAACATACACATAAGACCAAGCTCTCGCCAAGTAGATATCCCTACTAGGCAAGAGAGGGTTCTCTCCAAGGGATCACAACCAAGAGGGCTGGATCAATTAGGTTTTAGTCCAGGTATAGTAGCACAGGGGTTTTGATTGGTTGATTTGGGTGCTGGATGAGTGAATTAGGTTAAAGAGGTAACTAGGTCAGGTTAAATAAGATTAGAATTGCAGACATCTAATGGGGAAAGGTAGGTAAGCACTCTAACACTTTAGGGTTCTTAGGTGAGATGGATCAGACTGGTGAGGTGATAAAAAGAGCATGAGGGTACATGAATTATTTGTAAACTGAAGGAACTAAAACAAATTATGTTGATTCTCTCAAAATAGAGTATAAAAGATGTATTCTGATTATCAAACTTGAGAATCAAACATATCATAGAATTGGAATGAACATGGAAAGTAAAAAAAATTCATACATATGAAACATAAGAAGTAACTATGTCAAAATACAGTACCACATGAATCCAAAAAGAATCGCTGCAACTCATCCAATATGTTCTTGCCAAAGTCCAAATACACTAGTGTCTCTGATCAATAAAACAACATCCAACCTCTCAAATGAGTGAAGAGGTGAAATATATAGACATGAAACAACTGCTCTCAACCTTAGAGGTTGAATCCCTGATTTTTGGAGTTGATCCACAAAAGGCTGAACTGCAAACCTAAAGTGTAGGGAGGTCAAACAGACTCATCCCTAACTTTGGTGAAACTGATTCATTCATCTTCAAAAAGAATTTTACCTAATGTATTTTCTCTTAAGTAACTCAAAAGTAACTTAATTAAATTTTCATCCATCATATACATTAGTAAAATCATGATTTCCATGGTCAAACTTAGAAAACTAAGAAAAAATTAGAAATATCAGTCATTGGTCAGGAGCGCAGCGCTAGTGTTACGAGCACAACGCCAACTTCAACTCATCTTTTGAGGGGGTTGCTGATGTCCAAATTGAGCTCAAGATAGCTCATTGGAAAGCATGTCTTGTCTAGTTTCCAAAAATGTACTTGGATTTCATAAATGATGAGTTTTAGCCCTCCAAAATTTGAATATCCAAAGACTGGTCAGGAGCGCAATGCTTCCCTGAAAATGAGGGCATAAATGTCATTTTTGAGGTGTTTTTGGCCATTTCTTCTTGCCAGATTGTCCAATTTTTCTTTGAAAAGTGTCAAAATTGCATGTTTGCTGCCTTCTGAATCCAATTCTGGTCTTATTTTTTCATTTTTATGCCCCTAGAAGAAAATCAACACCTAGGGCACTGCGCTCTTGATAGTCAAACTGTGCCAAATTTCCTCGTTGTTTTATAAAAATAGGCCTCTAAGATGGAGACATATATCCATAACCATGATTTTTTTTTCAAAAATGAGAGATGTTTTTGTTCCTTGTTATTGTAGGAACAAAAACCTCCTCCTGTTTCCCAATATTTGTCTCTGATTGTCACACAATATTCTCTACAAAAAGGTGGCTTAAATAGGACTTTGCAAAGGAATTTGCAAAGGCAGAAAAATAGGCTGTGAAGATGTGAATGTATCTGTTACAGGTCAAAATACCTCCTCATCAGCTCATAGGAGAAGACAAATATGGAAGGAATACAAAGACCTAAATTAAACCTATTTCTGCCAAGGTAACACCTTTCTATAACAAATAAGGAGCGTTATAACGCATAATACCAGTAAATGTGCCGCGTTAGTGGCTAGGGCAACGCTCTGTTTACACTAGAGGGCAACGTTACCTGTGTTTTGAGTTTGAAATGGGAAAAACATGCGGAAAATGATTTGAATCTCTGGATTTCCCTCACAAGAGAGTCAGTTCACAAAGGAAACTGCAAAGCACCAATTCATTATTGGTCACTGCCATAAAAGACTGAACTCCCAAGGAGGAAAAAGCATAGAGATTAAAGAAACAACTTAGTTTTTTCTATTCCAAACTAGTGGAAAGAGAAAGGCAACAATGGATTTCTCCCTCTTCTATAAAAAGGAGCTGAAGGCTCTTAGTTGAAGGTCGAAGGATTGTTCATGTTCTGAATACTTGTGAAGTAGAGGATAGTGTTATAGTGTGAAGGCCAAGAGTCAAAGAGGTTCCTAGAGAGCTTGTTGACTAAGACTTCACTACTTAAGAGATAGAGATATTGGGAGGCTGAGGAGGGCTTGGTACGACCGACGGTTGTAATCCTCCTTCTTTCAATATCAATAGAACTATATTTGTTTTTTCCATCCGATGCTTAATATTGCCATTATTGTTTGAATATTTACACAGCATGATATGAATGGCCCAGATGGGTATAATTTAGATGTTCATTATATATTAGCTTAATTGATAGGATATATGTTGTGTTAGAAATTACACGGGTGCTTTGTTTGATTGCAGGACTAATATTTGGAGCCGGTGAAGGAAGACTCTTGCTTTGCTGCCTAGTGTTCTCCAAGGGACTCCGAGATCATCAAAGAGGTAATTTTCTATCGCATTCCGTCAAGTTGTTCCAAGTTAATATGAACATTTATATGCCATCTTTGTGAACTACACAGCTAATCTTACTGTCTGCCTCGGGCACCGGAAAGCCCTCAGAGGGATATACGATAACCAACAACCCAGGAATTTTACCCTATAGCAGAATTGGCGACTCCGCTGGGGATTGTTCCCCATAGTTTCCGGACTATTTCTTTCCTCCTTTCTGCTCCCCTCTGTTCATAGATCCTTTCGACCAGTACTTATGCCTAGTAAACATTTTAAAAGCTCGCAGAGTTCAATCCTGTTTCTATTTGACCATCTGAAGAATTTTTCCCTGGATAACGTTACACCTGTAGTTTCTCCAGTGCGTTATAATGCCGAATCTGCTTAAAAATAGTGTGTTAGTATCTGGATTAACGCTTACTTTACTCAGAGACAGTGCGTTACTCAGCCAAAAACTTGTTGTTCACTGCCGTGATTGTGTTTTAGCTGCAGAATTTTTTGGCCATCAGTATATCTCCTTGACTGAATCCCTGCGCTTTTTTACTAAACTGGCATTTATGTTTGTTTGCTCTTGTTTGAAAAGTTAGTGTCAAAAGCATTTACTTTTTAGAGAAGATTTTTTTTTTTTTAAAGTTTTTTCTACATCTAGTTGAGTTAATTTTGAAATTTTCAGTTTATAGACTGTTAAGAAGAGGTAGTTAGAAGTCTGAATCTTTAAAGCTAAACTGAGTTATTTTAATTTTATTGCATGGATGTTGAAAAGAAACCTCTCCTTGTAGAAATACTCTTCATCAAATTGAATATTTAAATCATGTTTTGCATGGTTTCTTGAGTCAGAGTCTCATTACATTTCATACGTCCACTCCCCCTCCGCAAGACTAATAATAAAGTACACTAAGAATCAAGCGATAATAAAATCAATCAACTCTTTTTTGAGCTCACACAAATAGTAGTTCAGGCTAGGATCTTGGGTTAGGAGCAGTGAGAAAATTACCCAAGATCTCAAAACTTGAAACTAGAGTCATTAACGAGCGAAATCCTACTGTAGTCATATTATCGGGACCGTTCCTTTACCGAATCTCAGCGCGAGACAACACTTGGGTGCACAAGAAGGTAGCCCGCCTTCGACTGCATTCGGTGGGTGTGTTATATATTGGGGTTCCCTTAGGGGATGTCGAAACTAGATTGGGGATCTAGGTATTCTGCCCATATAGCACACTGTCCATGACCGTGGACCCCCCTGATGATGTCTGTGATTTGAGTTATCTTTAGTGGCCATAATTTTTAGGGACTTACACAAGGTGACTGGGACGGGCTGTCCTGGTACCTGAAATAGACGGACCCACTCTGTCTTCAGTCTTTAGGAGGGTACTTGTCTTCACGAGAGTGCTTACACCTATCGTCTAAGGTTCGGGCGAAGCTCTAGAGTGATCGTAACTGTACTTTTGACCAACCCTCTCTGTATACTATTGTGATACTGGATTTCATCACCAGCAAATGGTAGTACTCAGACAGGGCACCCTATTCTGGTTGCTTGCTGATTGATTTTAGAGAGTCCTTTTTCTTTTTTAGGTGTGTGGTTACTGTCACTGAGACTTTATAATACATCACAATTTATTAAAATTTGTTAAAATTAAACAGGTCACCGTGGCATCCCCCGACCCACGCCGTCTGTCTAGACGACAACAAGGTCTTCCTCCTCTAACTATTGAGGAAGAACTGAACCTTGGTGAACCCGTGCCTTCTACGGAAGAGTAGTCTCCACTGACTAATCTTGAGTGTCACATAGCCTCATATCATCCGGAATTTCCGGAGGACCCTTTCACTGAAGGGGTTGTACCTCATTACAATCCTCCGCTCACTGATCTGTAGGGGCCTGTGATAATTCAGATTCCACCACGCCAGAATATGTCTTCGGCCGCGCAAACATCCATTGCACCACCAGCATCCACTGGGTCGATGCCAATGGCAACCATCCCAAGTTCGCCACCATCCTCCCCACCGGTGGTCAGTTCTATGCCATCACTGGGTAACCCCAGTAGTCAACATATACCTACTCCCAACCCTACGGTCATCACAACTGTCAGTAGCTTACCGAATCCTTCGGCATCTACTTCTACCGTGACCATGTTGGGACCCACGATAGCTCCTCCCACGAGTATGACTACTTCGGTGCCGTTTAGAAACCCTTTCAGTTGGAACCCTCTGCTGAGTTCAAACCCCTTGGCCACTATACCAGGGGGCAGTGTTTCCAATACACAGGTAGCAGGGAACATTTCGCTTCCCCTGCTATCCTTAGGACAAATGGGACAACCTATTTTCAATACATTTCCCTTAAGTGGTTCAAACATAGGTGTAGGGTCTATGCCATTGCCAAACTATGCAAGTAGTAGCATGCCTCTGGGAAACTCGATTGCATCCATTTGGACTAACCAACCCTAACCTCCATCTAGAATGGGAGGGCACTTTTATACTGGGGGCAACCAACCGTTCGCCCCACAATACAATATGCCCTATGGACAGCAACAGTATGTCCCTACTCCTCCACCTATCGGAAGTTTTTATCAAAGTCCCACTTATCCTCCTAGTAACACATTGATGAGGGGACCCTATGGTCCAAGTAGTCAGCCCATACTGCCTTGGTTAGATTCGGGAGAAAATCCACAATTTCCATTTTTGGCAGCTTTGGACATCCCCGATATCCATAAACTGACTAACTACCCCATCAATCACAACCCGCTTTGGCCTCCTGTACCGCATAAGATTCCTTCTGACATCCCGAAATTCGACGGGAAACAAGGGGATGACCCAGCCGCACACATCACTACCTTTCATCTATGGTCTATATCCAATTCCATGGTGGAAGATAGTGTTCGGCTTCGACTCTTTCCCCGCACCCTTACAGGCAATGCCTCCAAGTGGTACATAGAATTTCCACACACCGCCATCAATACTTTTGGCGCTTTAGCGACGGAGTTCCTAAAGAACTTCCAATTACCAATTAGAGTGGAAACTGGAACAGAATTGTTAACATCATTGCGCCAAGACACCGCCACCCACATCTCTGATCATATTCATGAATGGAGACATAGGAGGAGGCTAGTCAAAGCGCCAATCCCAGATCATCTCTTAGCCAATTGGTTTTGCAAGTCTCTTTTACCCCACATCTCTAAAGACATTGGCATTTCTGGTGTGGTTACGGAAGATCAATGTATTCGCCGTGCCCAGTATTTGGATTTAATCTATTCACAATTTGGCACGCTATACGATCTGCTCCCCCACACCCCTGGTAACCCAAATCCTCCGGCCACTCAGAAAACCGGAGCACATGCCGATGGTCTTGTTGGCACAATCTCCGTTGTGGCCACAAATCAGTCTCGGGGGCAAACTTCCCAGCCATCTTTGGCTGCCACCGCCCCTCACCAAATGACTACTCTTCCTACCGCTGAGGTGAATTCTGTGCAAACCTCACAAAAACCTAGCAGGAAAAATAAGAAGAACAAGAAAAAGACGTCTTCTTCAGAAGAGTAGTCAGATAATCATAATAACTCTAATAAAAAAAACGCTGCCAAAAATGACAAAGGGAAGCATAAACCCATGAAATTTCCTTGCAAGATCTGTGCAGAGGACCACTTGACATAAAAATGTCCTCGGCTGCAGGAATGCACCGATTTTATTGCCAACAAGGATTCTGGGCGAACACCTGTCGTTCTTCATAATCCTTTCCCTATTCAGCAGCAGCAACATCAACACATGGTTGACAATCCGCCACAACCCCATACGGTAGCCCCCCTATGAAATTCTTGACAAGCAAGCTGGGGGGCTATGTCATTTTGGATACCTTCAAGGAATGCATCTCCCTTGAAGACACATCATCCTTGAGGTCTCTATGTGCTTTGCCTTATACAAATCCCCTCTGCTATTTCCCTAGCTCAAAGCCTTCATTTACCTCTTGTACCCCTGCAAAATGTCCCTTTTTCCCTTTTTTCTCCTTCTGTCAAAGTGTCTCTACTCCCCTCTAATCCCCCCTAGAAATCCCTACACCCTTGTTTGCCCAAATCCCCCCTCCATCTCCCCATTGTTACCCTCCTTAGGCCTCAAAATACATTAAAATGGCATAAAAACCCACTCCCGACCTTATAATAGGCCTAAGCCCCCTTCTCCGCTAGCCCTTTTGTCTTCTCAGCTCGACTTGCCACAGCGCGTGACCCGGGGCTTTTTCCTGCGGGGTTTTTAAGGGAAGTAGGGGAGTCGAGTCCATGGAGGGGAGAGCGTTGACTCCTCCGGATATGGGATGACTCAAATCAACGGTTGTTATTCACTACGGGGGGTCGCTCCAAAATTCTCGTGCCTGTACACCTTGGCCCCCCGCAGTCCATCCCTACCGTCCGTTTTTATCCCGCAGATCAACGGCTCACGGTCCATTCATTTCGGGGGCGTTCCTGACCGTCAATCTTGATTGATCGAATGATCCTCGTTGACCCCGCTGCCTCCGTCGTTTTCCACGTTCAAATCCTAGATCGCATCTCCGTCGTCCATTCACCCGACAGATCGACGGAGCAGAGCCCATCCACCCTGTGGTCCCCGCTACACTGTTCATAAACCGTCGTTTTATTCCGCACCACCCTCGCGCGCTTGGTGGTTTTCCTCCATCACCCGGCGATTCCATAAATTACTAGCGTGTACGAGTGTGTGGCTTCGAGAAACTGCCCATTTCGCGCATTATCTCCCGGACGAAAGCCGGGTAGCGGAATTCACCTCGGCCGTCAGATCTTGGAGCCCTCATCCAACGGCGCTCATTCATCGAACCCGCACACTGCTTAATCCCGCCCATCATACCCGTGGGCCCTCCATCCGTCATCCTCCGCCGTTGATCTATCAGCGATCAACGGTCCAGATTCTTTCCCCACCGTTGACTGTTTCACAGTCTCCCACTCCCACCATGTCACCTCCACGTTTCCTTGTCGTACGCCCGCATGTCTCACTGCATATATTTGTTTCTGAAGTCATTTTTACGTGGTTTTCCCATGCAAACTGTCTTCGCTACGCATCCGCCTCCCATATGTTTTTCCGCCATGTCACCAACCTGCGCGTCCACCCTCATCATTCCGCTGCATCCATCGCCCCTTCCATTGTCTTCTTCACAGATATTGTGTTGTTGCAGGGTTTTCAATAGTAAATGACCGCCATGATGCGCGATCTCTGTTATAGCGACAAAAGCATCAATGAAGACCATGTGCAGAGGCTGCATTTAGAGCCTGATTTTACAGGAAGCGTCTGAGGGCTACTTGCGCCATAAATTCATCAACGGATAGAGTTTAAACTCTACCAACCCTCCGGTGCCATTGAAGCTCGAAATTCATAGACAGAGACAGCACAGGAACAGCAGAGAGCTCGAGGCAAGAAATAGGAGACTTCTGTAGGGACTTTTAGAAGGCTAAAGTACAATTTGGAAGACCCCGTGGATCTCTTGGACGATCCTATGCACAGAGAGATAATATTATCAGGTTTTCCATATTAGCAGAGCATTCTCCCATGAAAGGACACGGTACACATCATTTTTGAGTCTACATTGTGCCTCGAATGAAGATCTACGCCCTTTCAGCACTCCTACATCATCAAGAAGCATTTTTTACACGGTATGGAGACCCTAACATCATTATTTCACCAATTCATCCAGTCAACAGAGAATGGCAGTAGTTCTGCAGCCAGAGTACCAGAAGTAATTGCACATATTTAAAGCAGAATGGGTTGCGGCCTTCCTCCTCTTCTGAGCATTAATTCTTCATTTAATTGTTCACCTACCATCTTCTGCTCTATTTTTTCCTATAAGAATCTAGAAGAACACATTGTAAAGGTTGTTGTTCGGTGTTGGGAGCCTGGCATTAGAGAGTTCATCATTGTTAGAAACTTGATCTTGTAGGGAAATGTGATAGTTATGTAATAAGTTTGGGGGAAAGTACATTTTATGTATGTTTGTGTGTACATGACTGGTTTTGCATCAATTAATCAAAGCACATTTCACAGGATCCTGGTCTATTACTATTGGTGATGTGTTTCTTAACTCTGTTTATTACATTTCCATATTGTTTCATGTTCTTCTGGTAGGCATCAGAATAATGGTATAGGATTCACCCTTGTTAGGTGCCCTATGCTGTCTGCTCTCCCTACCTTTATGTTTTCTGCTTAAATGTGTTATCTAAGAGTAAATTCATGGGTTTAACCAGTGCAGCGGATGTTATTGCCTGCTGGCTGATGTATGAACTTGGGGGTTTGCCACTTGGATGTTTCTTTGTCAAATCTATCTCTGTTTTTCCCTTGGAGTTGCTAAAGCAGACCTGGAGTTAAATGACCTCTGGTCCGATCTATAAGCAGCCCCTTTGTCTCTTTGAGAGCTGCCTTTGAGTATGTCCAAGCAGGTCTGGAGTTAAATGACCTCTGACCTGATCTATAGGCAGAAAATTGGCTGTCTTTCCTTCTTTCACTTTCTCTCCTTAATGTTCCATCCCACCATCTAATCTAAAGATCCTCTAGTATTAGATGACTTGCCCTTTGGAAGCCTTGGCTAGTGGATGCAAGTAATTTCCTCTCATGACTCCATAGCCCAATGGATGGCACGGTCTTGGCCCATTCTCCTTGCTGAAGCCTCCTGCTGTTCTGTTCCTTTCTTCCCATTGCTTTCCCAGTCTGTGATCTCCTAACCAACCCAGCAACCCTTCAACCAAATCATTTAAAAACCCCCCTCTGTGCTTCATAACTAGCCTAATATCTCAATTCGAGCTTTAAAGACATATCATTCTTTGCTCTATTGGAGAGATCCCTCTCCGGGTCCAGGAGGGCTAGATCCTAGGGCCCCAAAGTGGTTCTGATGTTGTCTCATCTTTTGGTCTTGCCAATCTAGCCAAAACATGGGAACCCCAACATAATGGCGACTCCGCTGGGGATGAATCTGAGAGTCAAGAACCGCTAATAGTTGGTCTATTTCCCATTGTCGTCACCAACATAATGGCGACTCCGCTGGGGAAAATCTGAGAGTCAAGGACCGCTTTGCCTCTAGATTGGCTTCTAATTGCTGATGGTGGACAGCATCTTGCTTCAAACATTCATAATCATCCACCTGGCGACTCCACACTCCCTATGATCCAAAGACCAAATGACTCCACTGGTGAAGGACACTGAACTGGTTGAGGAGAAGCAGTAGCCTTCTTTGCAAAAGCATGAATCCAAACATGGACAGAGATGCAAAGTATGATGCTTTGTGCGATCAATTAATTGAATTAACAGAAACATTTGGTGAAGTGCTAAAGATGCACATGGCTAATATGAATACAGATGATGACTATTTTGAGCAGCCTATGCATCTTTCAGAGCAAGAACAAACTCAAGACCGAGAAGATGAGCAAGACATGTATGATGTTCAAGAATCTATAGAAGATGAGGAGGTTGGTGATCAGGAACTGCCTGATTGCTTACCTATGCCTTGTGTTATGTTGACCAAATAACATCAAGACCTATTAGCAAAGGCTGATAAGGAAAGCTGCCTGGAGGAAGCAGAAGATCACAAAGAAGAGGCAGGACCTGATGTGGAAGAAGAGGCTCAAGAAAACATCCCGCCCCCAAAATCAGCTAATACAAGAGAAAGAGGACTGTTGTGCTTCTGTCCATGATGAAAGGGAAACCCCTCTTTTGACAGAAGAAGAGATAGAGTGGATATTAAAACAACAGTCCACCTCTGAGGCCTTCTATAGAACACACACTCTTGCCCATTCATCTTATGAGTTTGATGATTTAGATTTAGAAGACTCCTGTGTGGATCAGAATGAAGAAAGACCTGTTGAGAATCCGATAGGTTTGGAGGGTGACATTACTTACAATTATGATTTTCCTTTTTATGATCCGTTTGATGATGATTGCTTTCAAAGAGAAGCTGAGCTTGCAGGACCATCATCCTTCGAGCCGTGGAAGGGAGATCAGGACCAACGGCACCAGAGAAGTAATGAAGCCAGTCAACCTATCTATGATACTGATGGGGAGAGCTATGACAGTATAATAGCAGATGAAGATTCTATGAATCTTCATTCTGCTCTATCACACATCATCAGTGAGACTGGAAACCAGCAGTTTTTCTTTCCAGAAGACGAGGAGGAAAGCAAAGAAGAGATTCTGGAGCAGAATTTAAGCAAAGAGCTTTCTCTTGAAAAAGAGGAAGCAATGGACCAAAACCCTGCTCAAGAATACATAGATCTTCTCACAGAGCTCAGCACCTCAGAGAAAAATATATCAGAGCTCCAAGAGGACAACACTGCCATATATGATGAGTCCTCTAGTTCAAAAGATGAAGAAGATTCTATTCTTCAAGAGAGTCTTATCCTTGAGCCAGTGAAAGAAGAGGAAGTCCTGGTTGAAGCCTGCTTGCTAGATATTCATAACCAGGCATAATTTCATGATCCTTATGCACATTTCCTGCATATACTTCAAGAAGGATCAAGGGTCTTTTTGATCAGCATGTTGCAAATAGAGAGAAATTTTTTCAAGGCTGCTGTTATGGAACAAGAAGAGTAGGAGCTTCCCTACCTATCCAGCATGCTCAAGGAATTGAGCAAGAAGGACCAGCCATGGGATCATTTGATGGACTGGTTACATTGGAAGACAATTTTTGTAAGCTAGACTTGTAAATATTTCAGTAGAGTAGGGTAGGTAGGAAAAGCTCAATAAAGCTCAGCCTATGAGCAGGTAGTTAGTTGTTTCAATTTCTGTCTTAGAATGTAGAGAAGAAACCTGCTAGACAGTCTAATCCTAGCAGGTAGTAGTGTAGGTAGAGAAACATGTGAGACCAACAGTCTAATCTGGTCTCATGGAGCAATAAGGGTAGAAGTAGAATAGGTTTGTTTTCTTGTTTGCAAATAAAATGATGTAAAGGGTTTGCTAGCTCAAATGCACCCTAAGGAAAGAAAAAATGCTAGGATTGTAGTGTGGGTAGGTAGACTGATTGGGAAAAATGTTTCTGCTGATGTAACATGTTCATATTGTGGCAGCTGATCAAAGAAAGGGATGTGCCAAGTAGCAGGCAACTGGCCTACTCCAAAGATCATTTCTGGTGTCTTGCCTCCTTCAAGAAGAAGCCATCCTCATGTGGAGCCACTGTTAGCCCCCCCCTATGAAATTCTTGACAAGCAAGCTGGGGGGCTATGTCATTTTGGAGACCTTCAAGGAATGCATCTCCCTTGAAGACACATCATCCTTGAGGTCTCTATGTGCTTTGCCTTATACAAATCCCCTCTACTATTTCCCTAGCTCAAAGCCTTCATTTACCTCTTATACCCCTGCAAAATGTCACTTTTCCCTTTTTTTTCCTTCTGTCAAAGTGTCTCTGCTCCCCTCTATTTCCCCCCTATTAACCCCCCTAAATCCCCTCTAAAAAAATCCCTACACCCTTGGTTTCCCCATTTTCCCCCTTAATCTCCCTATCATTACCCTTTGGGCCTCAAAATACATTAGAAAGGGGTTAAAAACCCACTTCCGATATTATAATAGGCCTAAGCCCCCTTCTCCGCTAGCCCAGCGCCTTTCCACTCCATATAACCTGGCGCCATGACCAAGGATTTTTCCCTGCAGGGGTTTTTCTCTGTCTGTAGAGTCAAACCATGGAGCCCCCGCAGTTGACTCCTCGGGATATGGGACGACTCAAATCAACGGTTGTTATTCACTACGGGGGTTCGCTCCAAAATTCCCGTGCCTGTACACCTTGGCCCCCCGCAGTCCATCCCCACCGTCCGTTTTTATCCCGCAGATCAACGGCTCACGGTCCATTCATTTCGGGGGCGTTCCTGACCGTCAATCTTGATTGATCGAATGATCCTCGTTGACCCCGCTGCCTCCGTCGTTTTCCACGTTCAAATCCTAGATCGCATCTCCGTCGTCCATTCACCCGACAGATCGACGGAGCAGAGCCCATCCACCCTGTGGTCCCCGCTACACTGTTCATAAACCGTCGTTTTATTCCGCACCACCCTCGCGCGCTTGGTGGTTTTTCCCCGGAGGCCAGTGATTCCACTCACCTTTCGCCACCTGTCCTCTTGTATGTTTTTGAAACCACTTTTTTCGCTCGTTAAAGTCATCCCCCGCGCATTATCTGTCGGACGTGGGCGCCCAGGGAAATGATCGTCGACCGTCCGATCTGGGACGGGCCATCCAACGGCCATCGCCCACTCAAGATGCATGAAGTCTAATGAAGTTGCATGCACAATATCTCACGCCATGGCCTACCGTCCGTCATCCTCCGTCGTCGATCTCCGCCACGATCAACGGTCCAGATCCGTCTACTCGCTATTGACCTTTCCACCGTCGCCCCGGCCTCCACATCATCCGTCCACGTGTCTTCATCATACGCGAGGTCATCCCCATGGGTACCCTCCGTACAATCTCCCCATCCATTCATTTTGATTCATCCAAAAGGGCCATTTTCAATGTTTTTCGTTGAAATTTCGCCTGCAACTGCATTCCACCACCTTTCTCCACGCCATGCATATTTCACCGTAACCCCGCATCATTCCGCCATGTCACCAACCTGCGCGTCCACCCTCATCATTCCGCTGCATCCATCGCCCCTTCCATTGTCTTCTTCACAGATATTGTGTTGTTGCAGGGTTTTCAATAGTAAATGACCGCCATGATGCGCGATCTCTGTTATAGCGACAAAAGCATCAATGAAGACCATGTGCAGAGGCTGCATTTAGAGCCTGATTTTACAGGAAGCGTCTGAGGGCTGCTTGCGCCATAAATTCATCAACAGACAGAGTTTAAACTCTACCAACCCTTCGGTGCCATTGAAGCTCGAAATTCATAGACAGAGACAGCACAAGAACAGCAGAGAGCTCGAGGCAAGAAATAGGAGACTTCTGTAGGGAATTTTAGAAGGCAAAAGTACAATTTGGAAGACCCCGTGGATATCTTGGACGGTCCTATGCACAGAGAGATAATATTATCAGGTTTTCCATATCAGCAGAGCGTTCTCCCATGAAAGGACACGGTACACATCATTTTTGAGTCTACATTGTGCCTCGAATGAAGATCTACGCCCTTTCAGCACTCCTACATCATCAAGAAGCATTTTTTACACGGTATGGAGACCCTAACATCATTATTTCACCAATTCATCCAGTCAACAGAGAATGGCAGTAGTTCTGCAGCCAGAGTACCAGAAGTAATTGCACATATTTAAAGCAGAATGGGTTGCGGCCTTCCTCCTCTTCTGAGCATTAATTCTTCATTTAATTGTTCACCTACCATCTTCTGCTCTATTTTTTCCTATAAGAATCTAGAAGAACACATTGTAAAGGTTGTTGTTCAGTTGTTTGGCTGTTGCTGTTAGAGGGATTCATACGTACATTAGAGCAGTCTTGAGAGAAGTGTGAGTAGTTGTATGTAATAGGGTGGGGGAGAAAGTATGGTATGGCTGTAGTGACTTATTGTCCATGGTAGTTTGCACCAATTAATCAAAGCACATTTCACAGGATCCTGGTCTATTGCTATTGGTGATGTTTTTCCTAACTCTGTTAATTACATTTTCAGGCTGTTTCATGCTCTTCTGGTAGGCAACAGAAGTATAACATAGGATTCACCCTTTTTAGGTGCCCTATGTTTCCTGCTCTCCCTATCTTTAATGTTTTCTGCTTTATGTGTTATCTAAGAGTGAATTCATGGGGTTTAACCAGCGTAGTGGATGTTATTGCCTGCTGGCTGATGTATGAACTTAGGGGTTTGCTGCTTGGATGTTTCTTTGTCAAATTTATCTTTGTTTTTCCCTTGGAGTTGCTAAAGCAGACCTGGAGTTAAATGACCTCTGGTCCGATCTATAAGCAGCCCCTTTGTCCCTCTTTGAGAGCTGCCTTTGAGTATGTCCAAGCAGGTTTGGAGTTAAATGACCTCTGACCTGATCTATAGACAGAAAATTGGTTGCCTTTCTTTCTTCCACTTTCTCTCCTTAATGTTCCATTCCACCATCTGCCTAAGAGATCCTTTAGTGTAGATGACTTTCCCTTTGAAAGCCTTGGATAGTGGATGCAAGTAATTTCATTTCATGACTCCATAGCCCAATGGATGGCACTGTCTTGGCCTATCCTCTTAGCTGAAACTTCCTGCTGCTTTGTTCCTTCCCTCCCATTACTTTCTCAGCCTATGATCTCCTAACCAACCCAGCAACCCTTCAACCAAATCATTTTAAAACCCCCTTTGTGCTTCATACCTAGCCTAACATCTCATCTTGAGCTTTTAAATACATATCACTCTTTGTTTTATTGGAGAGATCCCTCTTTGGGTCCAGGAGGGCTAGATCCTAGGGCCTAAAAGTGGTTCTGATGTTGTCTCATCTTTTCGAGTGACCTTGTCCCCGTGGCCAGACCCCAACACCATCGATGAGGAAATTATGGTTCGCATCCTTTCGGTGAAGGACCATCTGCCATTTATGGCATTGAGAGTGTTGAGCTTCAAACTCGAGCCAAGCTTTATGGAAATCCTACCATAGATGCTCAAGAACCTGGAACTAGTTCAAATCCACCGCCGCCCAACGATTCGTATATCGAACGGCCTACTGTTGAACCCGTGATTCGTCCCCCCAAAGGGACACTTCGACGCAAGACTCATAACACCTCTGCACGTGCAGCCCAAAACTACAACATTGTAGAAGATTTGGCGCAGGCACCGTCAGCCATGTCTGCTCTCGAAGTATTACAGACCTGTCCAGCACAAAGGAAAGCCTTGCTTTCGGCCATTGGTGGAATAGACCCCCAGGATTCCATGCTAGCTATCTTTGATATGGAAAAGGCTAAACCTCGCCTCTCACACCAACTCGCATTCCAGGTGCAGGTTGTGTCGAAAGGGAGACCAATCCATCACACTGTCATAGACGAAGGTGCTTCGAATTGCGTTATGTCACAAGCTTGCTGGCTCAATTTAGGTTCTCCTACCCTCACCCCGCCATCGAATTCCCTCAAAGATTTTGATGGCCACACATTCCTCCCAAAAGGATACCTTGCTAGCTTTCCCATCACTCTGAGTGGGAAAACGGTAAACGTGGATGTTGAAGTCGTAGAGCACCATCTAGACTATAATCTATTGCTTGGTCGCAGTTAGTCTTATGCCATGACTGCCATTGTGTCTTCGGTCTTCCGACTCATCCTATTTCCATTGGATGGGAAAATAGTCACAGTGGATCAGCTATCCTTCTGCACCCCTGATTATGCCACGTTATAAAGTAGCACTGTACCCCTAATAGGAGCCTTTCCTGACTCTTACGTCAGTATCGGTACTGGTCTTCTGAAGGCATCTTCTCTACTGGGTTGTTTTCCTCTCTCGCCGCCATAGATCCCAAACACGGTTGCAATGATATCCACCACTTTGGATGGCTATATCGACCCATGGATCATTCCGGCACTTTCAGACATTGATTCCTATGGAGATCAGATGCCGCTCTCACCAGCAGAGTTGGCTTACCAAGCCATCCAAATAGCATCTGAACCCTCCACTGCTATGGTTTCAACCGAAGGTACAAACCTCCCACCCATCACAGTTCTCTCTAAGGATCTCCTCAATGAAGTCTTGCCTACAGACGAAGCTATTCGAGAGATCATGTCTCTAGAAGAACGACCTTGGGGAGAGTTTCACCATCACGCTTCGATGATTGACTCGAAGGCGATAAAAACTGAAATCCCATCCTTTGACCAACCTGAGATAGTTCCCTCCCCTTATACGACTGTTCAAACTATCGATTCAGAAGGGAACATGGGTAATCTTTCTAAGACAATGCTCATTGATATCTCGGTCAAAAAAGGTATCGTGGAAAATATTCAGATTGGAGCCGGCTGCAATCCTGAGGAAATTGCGTGCTTCACATCCCTTTTCAAGGAATTCCGTGATGTGTTTGCTTGGTCTCACAAGAAAATTCCTGACATAGATAATTCTATTGACGAGAAAGAGATCAAGAAATTCCGAGCATTCTTTTTATAGTATTTTTCTTGCTCGTTAATCCGAAAAACCTCGAGTCCTCTTCTTCGGGCTCGTTAAACTTACATGAAGAAGCTTCGAGCATTCTTTTTACGGTATTTTTCTTGCTCGTTAATCTGAAAAACCTCGAGTTCCCTTATTCGGACTCATTAAACTTATACAAAGTTGATATTGAGCGTTCCTTTTATGGTCTTTTTCTTGCTCGTTAATTCGAAAAACCTAGAGTTCTCTTCTTCAGACTCGTTAAAATCATGAAGAAACACTGAGCATTCTTTTTAGGAACCTTTTTCTCGCTCATAAAACTGAAAAAACCTCGAGTTGACTTTTTCGGGCTCGTTAAACTACCACAACAGAGAGCAAGGAGCCATTCTTTTCCTCTTTTTCAAAAGCTCTTTAAACCGAAAAAGTAACCGAGTTTTATCCGCGTGACTCGTTAAAATTTCATGGAGGGCGCCGAGTTTTTCTTTGTTGGACTCATTGAAATTTCACAAAGAGTATTGAGTTTACTCTGTCTCCTCGTACTCATAACAAAATGAGTTAGACGCCCATTGAACATAGATTTCTCACTATTCCGACTTCAATGGACTAACTCACGGAAAATGAACTGTTTCGGGCTTACTATTATCCCTTTGCCATGCCTGGTTATCAAGACATGACAAAGGTACCCCAATGGAGTCGTCTTTTACGATATTTTTCAGACTCTCTAAACATGAAAAATTCACTGAGTTTGCTCATCTGGACTCATTAAAATTAATCAGACGGAGCGCAGAGTTGTCTTTTCAGACATTTTTCAAACTCTCTAAACATGAAAAATTCACCGAGTTTACCCATTTGGACTCATTAAACCTAATCATAAGGGGCACGGAGTTGTATTTTATGATATTTTTCAGACTCTCTAAATATGAAAAATTCACTGATTTTACTCATCTGGACTCGTTAAACTTAATCAGACGGGGAAAAATTTGGACAAAATGGATACTACCTCTGTTATATTTCAGAAAGGTCGATTTGGCAGCCAAATTCTTGAACATGGCACTTCCCAGCCGAAGAAAACTCTTTCGCGGTTAGCAGTTTACACTGAAATTTAACGTTACCTGTGTTTTGAGTTTGAAATGGGAAAAATGCGCGGAAAATGATTTGAATCTCCGACTTTCCCTCACAAGAGAGTCAGTTCACAAAGGAAACTGCAAAGCACCAATTCATTATTGGTCACTGCCATAAAAGACTGAACTCCCAAGGAGGCAAAAGCATAGAGATTAAAGAAACATCTTAGTTTTTTCTATTCCAAACTAGTGGAAAGAGAAAGGCAACAATGGCTTTCTCCCTCTCCTATAAAAAGGAGCTGAAGGCTCTTAGTTGAAGGTCGAAGGATTGTTAATGTTCCAAATACTTGTGAAGTAGAGGATAGTGTTATAGTGTGAAGGCCAAGAGTCAAAGAGGTTCCTAGAGAGCTTGTTGACTAAGACTTCACTACTTAAGAGATAGAGAGATTGGGAGGCTGAAACGGGCTTGGTACGACCGACGGTTGTAATCCTCCTTCTTTCAATATCAATAGAATTGTATTTGTTTTGTCCATCCGATGCTTAATATTGTCATTATTGTTTGAATATTTACACAGCATGATATGAATGGCCCAGATGGGTATAATTTAGATGTTCATTATATATTAGCTTAATTGAAAGGATATATGTTGTGTTAGAAATTACAAGGGTGCTTTGTTTGATTGTAGGACTAAAATTTGGAGCCGGTGAAGGAAGACTCTTGCTTCGTTGCCTAGTGTTCTCCAAGGGACTCCGAGATCATCAAAGAGGTAATTTTCTATCGCATTCCGTCAAGTTGTTCCAAGTTAATATGAACATGTATATGCCATCTTTGTGAACTGTACAACTAATCTTATTGTCTGTCTCGGGCACCGGAAAGCCCTGAGAGGGATATACAGTAACCAACAACCCAAGCATTTTACCCTATAGCAGTATCTCTCATTTTGTAATATATGTGTCAAATGTGAGATATATTTGGTACTTTGATATAATAGGAACAAAAACCTCCTCCATTTTCTCAAAATTCATCTTTGTTTGGCCACAATATGTTCTGAAATCAGATGACTAAAAATGATATTTTTGGATCCAATGGTGGATTTTTTTTTTCATTTTGAGGCCCTTAGAAGAAGCGCAACGCCTAGGGCGTTACACTCCTGACAGTAAAACTATGCCAAATTTCTGGGTTTTTTTTCAAAACTAGGCCTCCATGATGGAGCGATATATCCCTAACCATGAACTGTTTTGCAAAGTTAAGAGAGGTTTTTTTTACTTGGCATGTTAGGAAAAAAAAAACCTCCTCTCATTTCCCAATATTCATCTATGATTGTCCACAATATTCTCGACCAAAATGTGACTTAAATAGGACTTTGCACATGCAGAAAAATAGGCTGTGAATATGTGAATATATCTCTCATTTTGTCATACCTATGTAAAATATGAGATTAGTTTTTGTACTTTGATATCTTATGAACAAAAACCTCTTCCAGTTTCTCAAAATTCATCATTTTTTGGTCACAATATGTTCTGAAAAAAGATGACTAAACATGATATTTCTGGAAAATATGCCTTCAAGGATTTTTTCAAATTTCCCAAATATCTCCAAATTTTCTCAAAATTTCTCCAAAATTGCTTCATAGAGGCCTGAGATGGTATGCTATGCTATCATGGATGCATCACTAATCAAATCAAACGTATTCTTCTCTTTCTTCTTGATTAGGGTTTCATTTGCACTGTGATTTCAAGTAGGGTTTGAACTACTCAAGGTCTAGTTTCATGCCTTAGGATTCTCCCTCCTCTATTATGGGTATTATTATCTTCTTCTATGGTGTTTCTCTTTTCATCCATGGTGTTTCTCTTTTCATTCATGGTGTTTGTCTTGTTTTGAAACCCTAGAGAAGGGGAAGGGAAAGGGGGTAGGATAATAGGTTTAGGGAGTTGGGATTAGTGTAGGAAAATTTAGGGGATTGGGGAAGGGAGTTAGGGAGATTAAGGAAGTGGTAGGGGATAGAAATAATTAGGGAAATGGGGTGGGGAAATTTATTACAGGTATAGGGAGGCTACCTAGGAAATTTGTAGCCTAGGAGCTCGGGTTTTGGGGAATGTGTCCTAGGAATGGGTATTTAGTGATATAGGGATAGGGATAAGGTTTACTAAGATGTGGGAAGGGTAAATTTGGGTTTAGGGGATCAAATTTAGGATGTGGGAGTGAGACTAGGGTTTATAGCTTGAAAACCCAAAACTTGAAACAAGTAGAATGAACACCATGAAATTTTCAATGATGAAATGTATGGAGGGCTTTGATGAGGTTAACTTGTTTACAAGTGAAGGAACCCTGAATTGATGATTAGAAAGACTTTCAAGAGGTTTTGGGAATTTTGATCAAATTTGGGCAGGAGCGCAAATCCTTTTCCAGGAGTGCAATGCTATTTTGCTAGGAGTGCAATGCCAGAATGCCAGGAGCGTAGCGCCAGAATGCCAGGAGCGCAACGCCAAAATGCCAGGAGAACATCGCCACCTTGAAAGCTACTTTTGGATGACTTCTCCAAGTCAAAATTGGGTACATGATAGCTCATTGGAAAGATATTTCTGTATTCTACCCAATGGACCTATCAAAAACTTAAAATTATCAAGTATAGCTGCTAAAAAATAAATTCTCCCAAGATTGGTAAAAAAATGCAGAATGGGGGTGAAAAAAGGGTAGCATGCTCTTGCAGGCCAATTTTGGAGGCCTTATTGAACTCCAAAGTTAGCTCATGATATCTAATTGGAGAGATATCTCTATCTAGTTATCATTTGATTCATAAAAAAAGTCATTTGGACACTCCAACTAGGAAAATTTTTAGTGTCCCAAGGTATCTCCAAAAGTGCAACAACTCTCTTGTAGAAACTATATTTTTGACATTTCTCCAAAACCATAACACCTGTGTAAACACTGAAGGAGGTTTTTCTTTATTGTTCTATGATTAACAAAAACTCTTTCAGTTTTGTGAAATTCATCTCCATTTGGTCAGAAACATACTTTGAAGAAAAACTGGCCCTATGTGTGGCAAATGATTTTTCCCTTGGAATGAATTCTTGAAAAATGATGGAGACATGATGTTTATGAGTTGAAATGGCCTCATAATTGATGAAATTTCATGAATTGGCTTGGGACCTGCATTTCCTCTAATTTCTAGTGCAGGCTGGTGCAATTTTGTTTTTGATGACCTTGAAAACCCTAATACCTAATGGAGACTCTGATTGAATGAAACCATGATGAAAATAAGTGAAATAATAATGACAACTCTTCATGATGGTACGCTCAGAAAAGTGGTGAAATGAGCCAGCAAGTAATGATATTTTTGAAAAGAGTGAGGTCTGACCTAGGACTAGCTCCAGTGACCAAATTTTTGCATGATGACCTAATGAAATGACAAAATTTTTAGAATGGGACCCTAATATGATGTGAAAAGAGATATTTTGATCACTAGTGGCAATATGCAAAAACTGTCACTAACAGACCTCATGCATGGCATGTACAATTTTCTAATTATACAACTGATTGTTATCTTCCCTTTAACCTCAAAATCAACTAGGCCTTCCTTAGAACTAACATGAAACAACTATTTGTAGTGAATTATCAGTTAACTGATTGATCACTACTTGTTAATTAAATCAGATTTAATTCACTGGAACTATCACTAGCTCATCTCTCAGTTAGAACTAGTTAAACAAATTTTAACTCAATTAATTGAGCTAGCTAATTACAACTCACAAGTTACTGTAATTGGACCCCCTAAAATCATGGGAGAAATCTACATGCATCTTCTCTGACCCTCAACTTGAATTTCCTATGCTAATTAAGTCTTCCTGATTTAGTTAACTACTACAAGTTGTCATGAGATGAAATTACAATTTTTATTCCAATTTATTTAGGGGAAAATTAAATTAGAAGCCCCTCAGTGGTGCCATTTATAGGTTCAATTTTTTGGGTGCCATTTCTAGTTTCCCTTTTCAATGTTTATTGTTTCCAAATTAAAAAATCCCTCTCAATAAGAAAATAATTCAACTCTATTCCGTTCTGGTACCTTTGGAATGTTCTGCATGCAACACTTCTCTAGTGTTGTTTGCTCCTGCAACTCCTGAAACTGAATAGACTCCAAAACTGAATTAGTATGATGCATTTGTCATTAGAGTCTCTAACCGCTACTAGTTACTGCACTGTCTATTGAAAACTCTGTGCTACTGCTAACTCTGCATCTGTGCTCTCTACACTACTTCCAACTCTGATCTGTGCTCCAATATCTGACACCTGTCACTCTGATTTTTGTCTTTATGACATCTTGACTACATCAATCGAAATTGATCCTTCCGGCTACTATATACTGTGGTTGCCTCATATCCAGGTCTGATCCATGAGACAATTCATATCAATGAACCCTGCCCAAATTTCTTCTCTTGGGATTATGACTTCACATCACACACCTCTCACTTGGAGGTATGGTTGCATGTGCTCCCTTTGCTCATATAGCTTGAAATTCCCCCCTCCTTGAGGTTTCTACTTGAGTGGACGCCTCCACTCGGTCTCCTCTCTACTTATCTAACTATGGCTATTCCACAACTTCTGAGACTGCTTCTGAGGCTACATGTTGAGAGGTAATTCATGCTCCCTCTCAACTACCAAGTCTCTAACCTCTTCTTTTCTCCTCAAATATTTGCATGGATCTTCTACCTTGAGAGCATAGAGGTTCTTGACTTGTACATTGATCTGTTTAACCCATCCAGTGGCGATGTGTCGAAGGGAAACATTTCCTTTTCTAAATATCACATCATAACCACGATCTTCCAATACTGCTATGGAAATAATATTCTTATTTTTTCCTGGAACATACAAAACATATTTAAGTTTGAAAGGGGATCCAATCTCCTAATGAAAGGTAACTGTACCTATGTCGGTCGTGCTATACCTCCCATCATCTCCAAACTCTATGTTTTGCCGGAGGTCCTTCTCATCCAAGTCACTAAAGAGATCTCTATTCCCTGTTATATGGAATGAGTCACCGCTATCGAGATACCACATGCATCCAATTATAGTGTTTTCCATGCATGCAATGAGAGTAAAGTCAATGTCGAACTGTGAATCTACTGCTTCACTAGTTGTTGTAACTGCAATATCCTTCTTTCTTGCCTTCTGCGAATACTTCGAGGCATAGTGCCCATACTCATGACAGTGAAAACACTAATTTGGACAAGTCTCTCTTGACCTCTTCACCTTAGAACTTCTTTCTCTTATCTTTTTTGCATTTTCTGACCAATGCAAAATATTCTTCATTTTCTGTGCTGGAAGTTCTATCTCTGGTGCTTTGCCTTATCTATTCTTGTACCAAGTTAGACCACAAACACTCCTAGTCTAGTAGCCTCTCCCTCCCATTCACAAATTCTTGGTAACTATTCCAACTCTTAGGAAGGCCTAGAAGAGCTAGGCTCACCAAATCATCTTGGGCTACTATCACACCAACACTTCCAATCTCATCTCAACATTGAGTGAATTTCGTCAAGTATTTTGGTATTGTCTCACCCTCCTCCATCTTGATCTTTCTGAGCTTGTATTTCAACGCCAAATTCCTGTGGTCATTGCTATTATGAAACATATATGTCAATGCTTTCCACATAGCATATGGAGTTTCCTTTTAATGGAGAATCAAGAAACTATGATCTCAAACTCCCTCTAACAAGATCCTTCTTGCCTTTTCTAGCTTCTTCTTCCATGCATAAAGAAGTTGAGCATCTGTTGTGGCGAGATCAGGAATATCACTATTTATGAATTCCTCTAGTCTGTTGTCCTCGAGCACTGCCTCCATCCTGTCCTTCCATGCTATGTAATTCGAATTTCCCTCAAGGGAATATTCGAGTCTCAAGCCATTGAAAGACATATTGATCTTATGTTGGTCCTGAAGAATAAATCTGCAATTTCGATGTACGTGTTCAAAATAAAACTCTGGTTCTTCTCTTCTATTGTGATTCCTGGTGCTATGATACCATATAGAAATTACCACAATGGATTCAATTGATATTTTTGTTACGAGAAAAGCTACCCTTAGGCCTTGGTTTGAGGGACCTAACAGAGCAGATGTCATATCATCACAAGAAGCACTCTAATTATTATTTTTTATGCTTTAAACTAGAAAATGAGGATTGTGGACCTTACCCATTTATCCTTCGTTTGAGGTCGATCCTGTAGGGTGAAAACCCTCTGCTACTCCTCGTTCTCCAAAACCTATAAATTAGTCAAGAACAAGCACATAAGATAGTTTCAAAGCATATATATCCTAGATGTAAGCATGTTAGCAAATATAATCTCATAAAGATAACATGAAATGAACCATTCAAGATTATTAAGAATGTATAAGAGACACATAACACATAAACATCAGGAACAAGATGGTACTTCTTTTATTGATAAAATGTATAGAAAAAGTGGAGAAATCACCTGAGATCTGCCACGGCCTTGAGCAAAACCGTCCTCTAGATTTGTCCAGCCCTAGCCTCACAAGGCTTCTTCCATAATGATGCTGCACAAAGGATGTCACATAGAATGGGAGTGATCATCACAAGGAAACAAGGATTTCATGAACCTAGGAAGTGTAGGAAGCATAGGGGAAATATCAAAGTTGATTAGGGCTATAACATGCTATAATATCAATAATATTCTCTCTCTCCTCCTTTAGGCCATTCCCTTGAGGTGTATTTATACTTCCTCAAATTAGTTTTTTCATTTGGGGAACAGTTAGGCCACGAGATGGGGTAGTTAAGTTACAAGTAAAATTGTAAACCCAACCTATTTAATAGGAGAATTATATATTTTTTAATATTTTCAATAGCATACGCGATTCAGCTATGGATGGACCCACGTGTGCACGCGGAAAAAACTGGGCAGAGTCGCGTATGGATTTTAAAATATTGTTTTTTAAGAAGTGTGACCAAGTCTGAATGGAAGGGCTGCCCAAGGCTAATGCATAAGTTATCAAGTATATAGAGATGATAAATGATGCTATAACACTTGTAATGTACTAAAAAAAAAATTTAATCTTTCCTACAATTTGCAGAAACTAAATACTATCGCACAATCACATAACAAGTAAGATAAAGAAATTATCAATCACACAACACAAGATGTATCTGGGGAAATAAACTGCTCAAAACCCTGCTATATGTATATTTAATATGATCAATATAATTAAATAATACAATGTTATTCCTCACAATGAGAAACCTCTGCACTCTGTTGGCTGTCTCACTCTGATCCTACTCGAATGTGGCACTGATCTAAGCAAGTTTGGTCCTCTATTTAACCTCTTGCTTGCCTCTATTTGGCCTGCCTTGCTTACGCATTCCCGGGCTAATTGAGCCCCTCTTAATTGGGACAATCTCAAATAATTATTTCTAAATTCATCCAAGGCTTCCCAATGACCTCATTCATGAACTCTACAATTTTCTAATTATACAACTGATAGTTATCTTCCCTTTAACCTCAAACTCAATTGGACCTTCCTTAGAACTGGCATGCAAAACATATTTATAGAGAATTATGAGTTAAATAATTTATCACTACTTTTGAATTAAAGCAGAATCAATTCACTAGACCTATCACTAGCCCATCCCTCAGTTAGAACTAGTTAAACTAATTTTAACTCAATAAATTGAGTTAACTAATTACGACTCACAAATAATTGTAACTAGACCGCCTAAAATCATGGGAGAACTCTACATGCCCCCTATCTGACCCTCAACTGAAATGTCCTAAGATAAATAAGTATTCATGACTCAGTTAACTAATACAAGTTGTCATGAGATGAAATTACAATTTTCCAATTTAATTAAGGGAAAATTAAATCAAAAGCCCCCTATGGTGCCATTTTTGGTTTCCATTTTCAATGTTTCTTGTTGCCAATTTCAACAAGTCACCCAACACAGATTTATAATTAGATGCCACTGTAAAATAAAAAATTACAGAAATCCACTTGTCAAAATACTTTGCAATTGGTGCTAGAACAAACGCAGTATGGTGACAATTCACAGGTAAGGATATGAACAAGAGAGAGTGGATTACTTTGCTGAAAGAACAAACAATGCTAAATCAAGCTCACCAATATGAATATCCAGTCCTCTTGAGATGTAATTTAGGCACTGTTATGCTCAAACCTAAAAGATGTACTATGAGCACAAAAATGTTGCGTCAACATATGTTACAGTGAAATTTTTCATAAAATATTCCAACCAATGACTACCAAAGCATGCAATAGGCTGTTGAAATTTCCTAGGTAATTATTTAGGTGACTTTGGAGCATTAAAAAAATCCTTATACTATTTTCAATGTAGTTTTTTAATGTATTTCACAGAGAAATGAGGAGAAAAGGTTAGAAAACCAAACCATTGAGGCCCTAGGCATTAATGTTCATGATCATACTTATTCACAATTTCAAATCTCAACTCCAAACTTCTGCAACACACTCAATGGTTTAGCTCAAAAAATTAAATAAGCACAAATAATGATAGAGAATTCCAATGAGGGTAAAGGTGAGTCTAGGAGAGGGGACAGTGAGCCTTAGAGGATTACGACTTAGGTATGGAAAGACCCTAAAGGGTTTGCAGCATAGGAAAAGGAGTAGAGGTAGGGGAGCTAAAGCTTCAAAATTTGGACGACATAGGATAGGAGGCTAGGTGAGGGAATGGAGAGGTTAGTAGAGGGATAGAAGAGAGGGAAGAGGGTTGTTGTGGGGTATCATAGGAACGGAAGGTTAGGTAGAAGGCTCTCGCAGAGGAGAAGGAGTAGATGGGGATAAAGGGGGAGTAGAAGAAGAAAAAAAACAGGGAAGGCAATGAAAAGGAGATGGAGACTAGGTGAGGATTGACGACATGCTAAGAGGGCTGCAGTTGTGAAAGGAGGGAGGGATATAACCCAAGGAGAGGTATAATGGAGGCCCCTAGGCTCTATTCTCAAGACAAAATGGAAAGGGAGAGAGAAAGGACCAAGATGGGGGAAAATCAAGCCAAAATTAGTCCTTGAAGACCTCATAATTTCGAATCCTTGCAAAATCCTAAGAGAATTAGTCCAAAACATATAAAAACCATGAAATTTTGCCTCTATAGCCAGCGACTCACCTTGCGGCTTAGTGTTGCATTTTTTATTCCTTTTGGAGCTCAAGTTAGGGCTTTAGGAATTAGTTTAGCCTTTCCCTCTTGAACAATTTAGCTGACTAGGTTAGACGTCTTGCTAAGGGGGGAATTTTTTCTTAAAACCCCAGCTTGAAAGCTAGTTCTTCATCATAAAATTTTATTTTCCTTAATAAATTGAGAATATCACCTGTACAAAACAAAAATAGAGATACCCAAAATACCCCAACATAAAAAATTCTAAGAGAACCCCAAAACCCCAATTAGCAAAATAATATACAAATTTAATCTACAAATTTATTTATAAAATATAGAAATATACAAGGGTTTTTAAATTTTTAAATTTTGAGAAGATTATTTTTATGGATTTTTTCTTTGATGAATAGTTAAAAATATTTTAGAAACCCCAAAGAACACTATAGCCTTAGGGAAAATTTAATCCACCATAAAATTATTTGGGATCCAAGCAAAATGATTCTTGCCCAAGTTTGTGTACTTGGAGTCCAAGGATTGGAGTACCCACAAACACTATGTATTTATCTCAAAATAATATGTTAATTATATAGAGAATCAAACCACCTAATATTAGCCCAAAACTATTAATAGTATGATTTTATCTCTCTCCAATGAAAACATATCTTACCATTATTCAACATAATAGGAAAGCCAGTAGTCAGTGCGTACCACAAATCAATAAGCATATAACATCTTGAGTTGCACCCTAAAGTATTTATTATTATAGAAAAAATAGTTCCCAATGGGGCAATAGTTTACAAAGATTCTTCAACAATAATTATCTAGCTAGAGCTCATCGTGCTAGAGACTCAATTAACTCTTTAATTTATAGATAAATCCTCCAAGTGGAAAAATAACAGTTAGTTTCTTTGATCCTTGTCAAAATAATCTTGGTTGTTCATAAACACTTCAATATATTTTAATCTTGGCCTTGATTTTTTATTTTTGAGGAATTTTTGAACTTATCATTTAATTCCATTTTTATTAGCTTGAAATTAATTATTTTGAGCTAATTTCCTAAAAAAATTGACTTTGACTTAACCACGAAGGTCCAAGGGTCCAAATTTTCTTGAAAAATACAATATTCCTTGTTGAAATGGCACCCAAAGGGGACTTCTGATTTAATTTTCCCTTAATTAAATTGGAAGAGAAATTGTAATTTCATCTCATGGCAACTTGTATTAGTTAACTAAGTCAAAATGACTGAGTTAGTTTAGGAAATTCGAGTTGAGTGTCAGAGAGGAGGAATGTAGAGTTATCCCATGATTTAAGGGGGTCCAATTATAGCTATTTGTGAGTTGTAATTATTTAAATCAATAAATTGAGTTAACATCAGTTTAACTAGTTCTAATTGAGAGATGATGTAGTGATAGGTCTAGTGAATTAAATCTGATTTAATTCACAAGTAGTGATCAACCATTTAATTGATAATTCACACTAAATAGATGTTGCATGCCAGTTCTGAGGAAGTCCCACTTGAGACCGAGGTGAAAGGGATGATAACTGTCAGTTGTATAATTAAAAAATTGTACAGGTCAGTTATAGTCATGTGGAGGCCAAGGATGCAGTGCACAATCAATTATTAATTAGGTTGGCTGAGAATTGGTTAATCAATTGACTAATTTTTCCTAGATCAGAATGAGATAGTTGGCAGAGTGCAGGAGTTTCTCTAAGAGAGAAAATCATTGTATTGATTCATGGTCTTGAATTTATACAATATACAGATTGTGGGGTTTTGAGCAGTTTCTTTCCCCAGATACATATTGTGTTGTGCGATTGATTGTCTCATTCTCTTACTTGTTATGGGATTGTGCGCTGCGTGTTTTGTTTCTGCAAATTGCAGAAGGACTCAATATTTTTTTTTAGTACATTACAATATCAGATTGAATCTCACTGTTATATTTTCTACATGGTATCAAAGTGCCACAAATCACAATAAGAAGAGAAGAAAATTTTTTTTTTTATTGGGTTCAAATTTGCAAATTTATTCTTCGGGATCCATCAACATATCAAGATGTCTTTCAATGGATTGAGACTCGAATATGCACTCGAGGGAAATTTGAATTACATTGCATGGAAGGAAAGGATGGAGGTAGTTCTTGAGGACAATGGATTGAAGGCTTTCATAGATACTAATTTCCCTGATCCTGTAATAGCATATGCTCAACTTATTGATGCATGGAAGAAGAATGTAGAAAAGGTGAGAAGGATCTTGTTAGAGGGAGTTCAAGATCATATTGTCTTGAGTCTCCATGGGAAGGTGGTTCCATATTCTATTTGGAAGGCCTTGACATATCTGTATTAGAATAGAAGCGACCATAAGAAGCTGGCGCTAAAAGACAAGCTCAGGAAGATCAAAATGGAAAAGGGTGACACAATCCAAAAATACTTGACAAAGTTCACTCAGTGTCGAGATGAGCTTGGAAGTGTTTGGATAACCATTTCCTTGGATGATTTGATGAGCCCAAATCTTATAGGCCTTCCCAAGAGCTAGCATAGCTACGAGGACTCTGTGAATGGAAGTGAGAAGCTACCAGATTGGGAGCGACTATGGTTCGATTTGGCAAAAGAAGAAATTTGGTGGAGCACCAAAGATGGATCCCCATCAAAGATGACAATGAGGAGAATTGTGCCTTGGCTGGAAATGAGAAGAAAGGAAAAGGGAAGGCATCCCATTCCAAATAGGAGTCCAACAAGGCAGGAAATAAGTGAGACTTGTCAAAGGTAAAATGTTTCAATTTTCATGAGCATGGAAACTATGCCACAAATTGTCCACAAAAGAAGAAAAACAAGAAGGCCTCAAGAGGAGCAGCATGTGAAGCATTGGCTTCACAGTTTGAGTTGGAATTCACCCTCATCGCATGCATGGTGTCATCGATGATGGGTTCTTTGTGGTACTTGGATAGTGGAGATTCATTCCATATGACCGTCAACAAATAATTCTTGAGTAGCTTGGAGGAGAAGGGTCTCCAGATGCACATTGAGATGGGTGACAGTGAGAGGTATAACGCTACCAGTGTAGGTACAATAACCTTTCAGAGGGAGTGAGGTAATCCACTCACATTAAAATATTTCATGTATGTTCTTGGTTTAAAGAATAATTTGGTTTTTTTGCTATGTTGGAAGATCGTGGCTATGATGTGATATTCAGTGAAGGAAAGGCGTTCCTTCGTCACAAAGCCACGAGATAGATGAAAAATATTGGGGTTCGAGTAAATAACCTATACAAACTAGATGTAGAAGACTATGAAACATTGAACTCTAAATCATAGAACGTGGAAACTCGAGACATCAGTGAGTTATGTCAAGGGAGGTTGGGCCATTTACCCCACAATGCTTTGAATATCATGCAACAAATTTCTACAGGACTTCCAAAGGGTGCACTTGCGCAGAGAGATAAATGCAAAGGGTGTACATTGGGAAGTATACCGAATCCACCTTTCACGATATGTGTGGACCGTTCTCAACAACTTCCATAGCAAAGAACAAATATTATGTGATTTTTGTTGATGATTTTTCAAGAAAGCGTTGGAATTTCTTCATGCAGAAGAAAGATAAGACGTTCTCCAAGTTTTGTGAGTTCAAGGCACTTGTTCAGAAAGATACAGGGAAGAAGGTGAATAATCTAAGGAGTGAAAATGGTGGAGAATACAACTCTAATGAATTCAATAACTTCTATGCCTTAAAAGGAATTCGAAGAGAATTGATTGCACCTCATAACCCACATCAAAATGCGGTTGCAGAAAGAAAAAAAGTATTGTGGAGAAGCATGAGCTATGTTGCATGATTAGGGCCTACTGTTGCATCTATGGGCAGAATCATGAAACACAATAGTATTTGTCCAGAAAATAAGTCCTCATCGGATAATTGGGATGATTACACCAGAGGAGGATTTTTCATGTAAGAGATAGGATGTGTCGTGTTTTAAAATTTTTGATTCATCTGTTTATTGACATGTAACCAAATATGCTAGGAAGAAGCTAGATCCAACAACAGAGTTGGGGATATTTGTGGGGTACACTAATACACCTCATAACCATCGGGTGTACTTTATAGCACACATGATGACATCGGGTAGAAGAGATGTGAAATTCGGTGAAGATAAAGCCATGCAATTGTCCCTTGAGAGAGAGCTTGTGTTGCATGCTATTAAGGAACTCTTGGCTCCAAAGGATGAACCTCGAGATGTGGAGTGGTCACAAGCAAAGGAATAGAGAGTGGTAGAAACCACTCATGCAGAGCCATATACCATAGATGGAAGGAAGCATATTAGAGAGGCCAAAAGATTATTGTTGAATGAGAGATATAATGTGGGAGCACCCACATCATATCACAGGTAGAGAAGGTCCCTAGAGTGGTACACTAGATACATGGATCTTATGAGCGAATGCATTGAGAGAGAACCATCCTCTTTCGAGGAATTAGTGTAGGAGACAGTGTGGGTTGATGCCATGGTTGAGGAGTATGACTCCATTATCAGAAACAATGCATGGGAACTTGTCCCAAGACCAGTGGTGAAGTTAGTTGTAGGATCCAACTGGGCCCACAAGGTGAGCATGTTGATTTTTGTAGCATTGGGAAGTGTTCCAGGTCTCAAATTTTGGGGAGAGTCTTGGACAACAATATTCCAGAGAACCCAGAAATCATGTGTGGAAATTCCACTTAGATTTTTTTATATTAAAATAATTAAATTATTTTAATGTGATCCCTAAGTCTAAACTTAGGGAAATTAAATAATTAAAGGGTATTAATAAATCAGAGTGTGAATCTTCTAGAAAACGAAGATCAAGTCATGTTTTAATATGAGCCATTGATTAAAATTATAATCTGGGCCATTGATTCATCAGCGAGAAGACTATAAGAGGAGGCTAAGGGACATTTGGAAATCAAGCCGGGCACATTCTTGGTACCCGAAGGAAATCAATTCTGAAGTAAGAGAATTCGATTTCAGTGGGTGAATTTGTAGAGGCAGGGCTGCAGAAGCTGAAGGAGGAGGGAGAGAGCAGAAGAATCAGAGAGGAAGAAGGCAGAGGACGAGGAGTAGGGAGCGTTGAGCAGCAACACTTTCCCTCCATGTGGAAATTACACAGTCCAGGCAGGTAATGCGCAGAGGGGCTACACAGACTAATGCAGAGAGTGCAGGAGGTCATCCCATGTGTCGGTAATTATTCTGGCTGCGGGAAAATTCACATAAGGTGTATGCTACTTGATTCTGATCGTCAATATTTATGTAAACATTCTTTTCACTGCTGAAGATAAATACAAACCCTCATCTGCTGCACCAGTTTTCCCACATTGGGTTTTTCCAAGGAAAACTGTCCAAAAATAACTATGTTCATATGGTTGTTTCTATTGTGATATATGTGTTATGTCCGTTCTTATTATTTTTATTAGAGTGAAGTACTGCAGCTGTGTTTATTTCAAAATCTGTTGAAGCACCTATAAATAACTTATCTAATAAGTAGGAGAAATAAATCAATCACTGCAGTAATAATTTTTAGATTGAAAATTTCACATGGTATCAGAGAAAAAGGCTAAATACAGGAAGGGAGGATCTACTATGGACCAAATATCTATCATTCAGAAGGGTTCACACAGTTATAAGGACTCACACAGTCCTCCAGAGCACTTAGAAACACCGAGGGAACATGACATGATTGTGCTGGCATACAGACTAGAGGAGGATCTTGCTTTTGTGTCAAGAATTGCTCTTCCAGGTGTTTGGTATATTGATAGTGGAGCATCTGCTCATATGACGGGAGTTAGAGAATGTTTTTCAAGCTACCAAGAAGAGCAGATGAATTTCTAGATTACAATGGGAAACAAGGCCCAAGTGTACCCTCGTTGGAAGAGGTACCATAATATTTCAGACAGAAGCTGGCAACAAGATTCAGGCCACAAACGTTCTGCATGTACCAGGGTTGGGGATGAATTTTCTCTCAATGTCTCAACTCTAGAACAAGAGTTATGATGTATACTTTATTGGAAACAAATTTTATGTAAAACATACTAGCTGGAAAAAGAATTCACAAATTGGAGTAAGGAGCCATAAACTATATAAGCTTTAGCTTGAATCTCGAATGGCTTTGATCAACAATACAAACAAAAGGGATCTGATTGAAATATGGCACAAAAGGATGGGGCATTTACATCATGGAGCCTTGAATATTCTCAAGAATACTGTCATAGGAGCTCTAGAACTCAGCACAAGGAGAGATGAGGTCTGAAGGGGATGCATACTAGGGAAGTATGCCAAAGAAAAATTTCCAAGGAGAAGCAGCAAGGCCAAGAGTGCATTGGACTTCGTACACTCAGATATTTGTGGTCCAATGTTCACAACCACTCTAAGTGGTGAAAATTATTTTTCTACCTTTATTGATGACCATTCCAGGAAGACTTGGATCTACTTTCTCAAAACCAAAGATGAAGTCTTTGAGCGTTTCAAATATTTCAAGGCAATGGTAGAAAATTCAACCGGAAAGAAGATAAAGAAGCTACGGTTAGATGATGGTGAAGAGTATATCAATAAATAATTCACCAGTTTCTGCGCGAAGGAAGGCATCAAGAGAGAATGGAAAGCTCCATACGATCCAGAGCAGAATGGAGCTGCAGAGAGGAAGAACAGGACCATTGTAGAAGCTGCAAGGGAAATTATATATGACCAAGACATGCCCAAATTTTTGTGGGAAGAAGCCTGTAATACAACTTTGTATGTGCAGAACAGTGTGCCCCATAGAGAATTGGGGAAAGTAACTCTTGAGAGCATGTTCACAGGAAGTAAGCCGGAAGTGAGCCATATCAGGATATTTGGCAGTATGGTGTATTTCCATGTACCAGATGAGAAGAGAGAGAGTTTGGATCAACCTACGGAAAAGGGTTATCTTGTGGGCTATAGTGAAAATGCGAAGGCATATCACATCTATATTCTAGAAAATGGGAAGATCATAGTAAGGCGGGATGTAAAATTCATGGAGGGGAGAGCCTTCAGAAGATCCCGGGAAATGGCTACAAATACACAGATTGAGGAGAATCCACTAGTACAGCCTCAACGAACTACAGAGGATGGGTCGAGTGCCTCTCCATGGCACAAGGATTCTAAAGAGAGTTCTTTCAAATAAAAGTAGGCATGAGAGTAGGTAAGACCACCCACCACCAGTGGAAGACCAAGCAAAAAACTCCAACAAATTCTAAGGGATGCAGAAGAATTTATTGGAGCCCCTAAGGACGAGAAGAGGGTACGGAATCAACTTGACAGATACCAGGCACTGGTGCTCAGGTAAGAGAACCCTCTAGCTTTCGGAAGGCAACTCAACATCAGGTGTGGGTAGATGCCATGGTGGACGAGTATAGCTCCATCATGACAAATGATGTCTGGGAAGTAGTCCCTAGACCACATGATAGATCAGTTGTAGGATCAAGGTGGATCTACAAGATCAAGTATGCTGCAGACGACAACATAGAGAAGTTCAAGGCCATATTTGTGGCTAAGGGGTACACACAAAAATAAGGGATCGATTATGAGGAAACCTTCACCCCTGTGGCCCAGTACACTTATATCAAGTCTGTCATCTCTCTAGCGGCGCAGATGGGATGGGATATTCACCAGATGGATGTCAAGACAACATTCTTGAATGGGGTGATAGAGGAGGAAGTGTACATAGAACAACCAGAGGGCTTCGAGACACATGAGCAGAAGACTCACGTTTGCAGGCTTAAGAAATCCTTGTATGGTCTAAAACAAGTCCCCGGAGCATGGTATGGGCAAATTGATAGCTATTTTTAGAAGATTGGTTTCGTCAAGAGTGATGCAGATCCCAATATCTACTACTTGAGAGTAGGGGACGAGCCCTTAATCCTGGTATTATATGTAGCTGATCTGTTTCTTACTAGATCATATAAGCTCATCAAGGACTGCAAGAAAAATCTAGCTACCAAATTTGACATGAAGGATTTGGGGAAGATGCACTATTTTCTTGGTTTGGAGGTTTGGCAGCAGAAGGAAGAAATATTCCTTAGGAAAGGAAGATACACTACAGAGATCCTGAAGAGGTTTTAGATGGAATACTGTAGATCTATGGCCATGCCGATGCTTACAAACTGAAAGAATATAGATAGAACATAGGATGATGAAGCTGATCCCACCTTGTATAGGAAACTCATCGAATGATTGGTGTATCTGGTCAATACTATACCACACATCTATTATGTAGTGAATACCCTCAATCAGTTCAAGGTGGAACCAAGGAGGTCTCACTGGGAAACAACCAAACATGTTCTCAGATACTTGAAGGGGACAATCTAGTATGGATTGAAGTACACCAGGGGAAATGAGGTCTAGTTGAGTGGGTTTACAGATGCAGATTGGGTTAGAAGCACAATGGATCAGAAAAGTACCAGTGGGTACTGTTTCAGTCTTGAATTAGGAATTACTTCCTGGTGCAATAGGAAACAGAAGTTCATCACACTGAGCTCAGTCGAGGCAGAATATATGGCAGAAAGCACAGCTTCGTGTGAGGCCATATGGATTCGTAAATTGCTCTTGAAATTACTCAAGAAGAGGATGGAACTGACTGAAATTATATGTGATAATCAGAGTTGCATCAAGCTCTCTGATAATCCTATGTTTCATGACTGGTCGAAACACATTGACATTCGGTGCGACTTCATCAGGGACTATGTCCAATGGAGAGATGTGAAGTTGAGGTACACTCCTACAGGAGAACAGGTGGCAGATATCCTCACCAAGGCTCTGAGTAAGATTAAGTTTACTTACTTTAGAGAAAATATGGGGATGGTCAGGAACCCATTCCTGTAAAGGAATGGGTGGTCTTTAGAGACAGAGGGAGCTGCAGTACAGATGAGGCAGTGGCAGAGTCACTGTCATAGGCAGCAGTACAGAGGGCATCAATGTAGAGTTGAGAGGCAGCAGCCAGGACATCAACAACACAACAGATGCTTCAGAATCAGAGCAGTCTAGTGGGTACCTTGCTTGAACACTTTCCTCGCTAAGAGGGAGTGTTGATTTTTGTAGGATCAGGAAGTGTTCCAGGTCTCAAATTTTTGGGAGAGGCTTGGACAACAGTATTCCAGAGAACCCAGAAATCGTTTGTGGAAATTCCACTCAGATTTTGTTTTATTAATATAATTAATTATTTTAATGTGATTCCTAAGTCTAAACTTAGGGAAATTAAATAATTAAAGGGTATTAATAAAGCAGAGTGTGAATCTTATAGAAAATGAAGATCAAGTCATATTTTAATATAAGCCATTGATTAAAGTTATAAATTGGGTTGTTGATTCATCAGCGAGAAGACTATAAGAGGAGGCTTGAGGGACATTTGGAATCCAAGCCGAGCACATTCTTAGTACCCGAAGGAAATCGATTATGAAGTAAGAGAATTTTATTTCAGTGGGTGAGTTTGTAGAGGCAGGGTTGAAGAAGCAAAAGGAGGAGGGAGAGAGCAACAGAGTTTGAGAGGAAGAAGGTAGAGGATGAGGAGGAGGTAGCGCTGAGCAGCAACAGTTGCCCTCCATGTAGAAATTACACAGTATAGGCAAGTACTGTGCAAAGGGGCTATGAATACTGACACAGAGGGTGAAGAAGGTCATCCCATGTGTCGAGAATTCTTCCGAAGTGTCCGAAAAAATCACATCAGGTGTATGCTACTTGATTTTGATCGTCAAGATTTCTGTAAACATTATTTTCACTGATGAAGATAAATACAAACCCTCATTTGCTGCATTGGTTTTCCCACATTGGGTTTTTTTGGGGACAATTGTCCAAAAATAACTGTGTTCATATGGTTAATTCTATTGTGTTATATGTGATATTTCTATTCTTTTGATTTTGATTAGAGTGAAGTACTGCAACTGTGTTTATTTAAAAATTTACTAAAGCATCTGTAAATAACTTATCTAATAAGTAGGAGAAATAAATAAATCACTGCAGTAATAATTTTCAGATTGAAAATTTCACAGAGCAAGGTAGGCTGAGCAAAGGCTGAGAATTCGTTAAGTAATTTACTGATTTTTACTAGATCAAAGTGAGGCAGTTTCCAGAGTGCAGGAGTTTCTCTGAGAGAGAAAAACATTGTATTGTTTCATAGTCTTGAATTTATACAATATACAGATATAGAGGTTTTGAGCAGTTTCTTTCCCCATATACATCTTGTGTTGTGCGAGTTATTGTCTCTTTATCTTACTTTTTATGTGATTGTGCGATCGTGTTTTGTTTCCGCAAATTTTAGAAGGATTCAGTATTTTGTTTTAGTACATTATAAGATTAGATTGAATCTCATTGTTATATTTTCTACATTTCCTTGGTGGAGGACCTTTAAAATTTGATTCCTTTAAGACCCATGAATTTTTCCACTTGGAGAATTAATTTTCCTAAGATAAATTAACTTGACTCTAATCAATTAATTTTATGGCCTATGATTTAATGTTATTTTGCGAGAAAAATTAATTAATTTAAACATGAGGGGATTTAATATTTTTCCATCCTCTAATACATAATATTTTTATCTTTAACCCCTCAAAGGGGGAATACACATTTGTCCTAGACCCTCAAGACACATAACCCATCTGAGAGACAATATGATCTAGTAGACCAAGTGATTTGTAATAAAATAATTAATCCAACTAGCTTAAATTATTCCCAAATCACTTTTACATCAGACTTGCTAGAAACACTAGGACTCACCTACGACTTTGAAAGTAAATTTCACCTTATTTTTGGGGTTTAAGTTGGAGGGAATTTTTTTTTATGATTAGCCATGTTTAGAAAAATAGGTAATCAATGAGGTTAAAAAACCTCCTAGAATGAAAATTTTCACTGAAATCACAAGCTTACTTAGGTTGTTACATAATTAAACTATCGTACTAGAATCATTTAAATTACAACTTGTAGAATGGGTTTTAAAATGACATGTATACTACTGATATATGACCCGATCCTGTTGAAAAATTTTGGTACCTTCGCTTCCTTGGAACTTTGACAAATTGAGTGCAATAAAACTTATGAAGGGTGAGCCACATTCCACCCCACCATTAGCTCAGTTGCATTGCAATATTTCTTGCAGTTGGACACCCCCAAGCTAAAAAAATAATACATGAGGGAAGTTATCACATAATAATACAAGGTGGAGTTCTAAACTTGATTTCCTTCATCAATCTAACTCATAAGTTTCCTTTAATATCACACCAAGCCCAAAGCTTTTGCCCAATTGTTATGGGTGATTTATCAACTGATTTACACTACAAGCATCCCAAGGGAAACATCTCCCAATCTAGTAGTGGTGTAAGGATGACGGAAACTCTCCTTCATCCTAATTAGAGGTAATATTGGAGTATTTTAGCTTGTAAAGCCAAGATCTGATCTCATTTACTATGTGGTCAAAATGGAACCTGCACAACACAAGGAGAGCCCTTCACTCAATGAAAAGTTCCTTGGTACCTCTTCCAAGTGCTCAAGTGATCGCTTCCAACATTTCACTTAGTATATGGCCATTACAAGTCCGCATAACATGAATGGATCCCTTCGCTCAGTCTTGAATCATCCATGCCACATTTTGGAATATTTATGCATAACATAGATAATATTCAATAATTAATTTAGTCCTCTAGCCTAGACTAAGACTTTCCCCTTGACCTTGCTCACCAAAATCAAATCAACCTAATCATGCATGGTGTTCCATTATCCTTCACATGAGAGCCCTCCTATTGTATCTAATTTTTTTTGTGCAAATTTTCTATGCTCTCCTCCTCTTGTGCTCTACTATTCTCTCTTTTTCGCTTCTCTTCCATGTTCTTCTAGAGTTGTGCCTCCACTAGCACCATCCCTTATTCTTTGTTTTTTCTGTCTCTTCTTATCTTCCACAGTCGAATTCCTTTGGTTGCTTCCCTTGATGGGATTACATGTTAGGTCTATCCATGCTTGGTTAGATAAGAAATTATGGTGAAGTATTCTAGTGGTATGTTGTCCATACCTATTGAGAAATCCTGGTACTGCTTCCCACTCCTCTCATAATTGTTGGAAATTATTGCTACACCTTCCCATTAAATTGGGAAAGGTTGGAAATATTGATCCTCATAACATTTGGATCAACCAATAATCCATTGGAAATTATTAACCTCCAATTCCATTTTGTTGGCTTCCCTCACCTCATAGCTTCACATGGCTTGTTTCATATCAAGGCTTCACCAAATCATTAGTTGTTATCTAAATAACAATTATACTTATTTTGGGTCATTTTCCTACTTACATTTACATTCTCATATAGGGATCAATAACATAATTAAGTAAAATTAAAATATGAATGGGGTTATATCTAGGGATGTTACAATCCCCTCCCCCTTAAAGGAATGTTGTCCTTGGTGTTCACACCCTTTTTGGGGTCATTTTGATCAACATTTCACTATTTCAAGTTCTCTTTGTTCAGTGTAGCAGTCTATGGGCGGCAACCTTTGAGTTGCACCAACATCATTTCTCCTTATTATCAACATCAATATTCATGTTATTTGTCCTTTCCACTACTTCAACAGCAGTTTTTTCTTCACATTTTGGTCAATTTTAGAACTTTGACATTCCTAAAACACTTATAAGCAAATAAATGTATCAAACAATTTTCCAAGCATAAGCATTTGCCTAAATTTTCAAAATTTTGGATTAAAAATAAAGTTACTTAACCATAATACTTATATGTAAGGTTATTATTTTCTTCATTAGGATTTCACAGGTAACAAGTTTAACTCATTGTTTACATCATACATACCCATTTCGGTGTCCAGGAAATCCCCTTCCTTGAGTGATCTACCTAATCGATATTCCACTTGTCCCAAGTCTGATATCATTTCGGTGGCCTTTTTCCCAGACTCTCTGCTTCTCAACATTTAGGTTTTCCAACTAGGGCCTTGACCAAATCCCTCTAAGGAGACATTACATGGAATACTTGCAATTCATTCACTAAGCCACTCATTTTTACAATCATCGTCTATCCTCCCTGGATAAATACATCATCTCACCTATATCACATGCATACAATTCACATGACATTTATAATAAAATCTTTAGTATTTGTTTTTTTTCCAACTTGCTTCATATAGAAACCAAGTCTCACAACTAGGAGACTCTTTGTATTGTTTGAATTTTTATAGGGGATAACATTCCCATCCCTCACCAAGGGTTTACATTCCATCCCATACCCAAGGGATTCTACTTGCAATATATATTTTCACACTCAATCGCAATGGTAGTTTCTCTAGCATAAAATTCATTCAATATATCATTTACAACAGTTACTAAATTGGGTTGATAACAATCACATAGTTTGTCAATAATTCATGATCAATTGTGTTATCACACCCTAAATTTTCAAAATCATAAGTTGAAATGTGTCAAGTTTGTATTTATATTGGTTAGATTGCAAAGCATCATGAAATGATAAATTTTATGATTAGAATAAGCTTCAAAGATTGTTTTAAGTTTCTTAGGGATGATCTCAAGTCATATCAAAGGAAAAAATCTTGAATAAATACTTTAAATCGACCTAAATTCTTAAATCTGGCCACCTGTCAGAATTTTTCTAAGTCCACAGTGATTTTAGTACTAAATAAACAATTTTTGTTGCGAAAACAACTAGTAATTTCGTAGCGTAACTAACACTTGTAAAGCTAAATGCACTACGAAAGCATGTCATCCTATAATGGTTTTATGCATAATGATGAGTTGTTGAGCTTTGAGGGTTTCGAGGTCATGCTGTCAGAATAGGGTCATCATTGAAAAACATAGCACGTTTTGGCATCAACCACCATTTTCTTAATAAGTCTCATATCATTTTTTTCAAATCCATTCCTCATTCCTCACGCTTTATTTTCTGCTCTCGTAAGCTGTTACCAAAGCAGCTTGCTGTCATTTTCATCTCCCGTAGAAATCCTCTCTCATGTTAGCCCTCTTTTACCATAAAAGCTCACTGTCATCAAGGGCTTTTACTGAACAGGTGTAAATATCCAAAGAATGCCACCGCTGCAAAAAAAGAAGAAAATGGCTACACCAAAGCAAGTTAATAAAGGAGGCCTACCATTCAGGTACAAACCTACAAGTCCAAGGTTAATCATGGAAGATCCATATTTCATGGAAATTTTTACAAGAGTAGGATGCATTCAGTTCTGTCAAAGGTTGCAAGGTCATCACAAACAGATATCCCAAGACTTTGTACTCAATTTCAAAGGAAAATTTACAAATATTGGTTTTCTTCATGTGCCAATTTCCCCTGATAGTATTTCTCAAGCAACCGGGATTCTTAGGACCAGAGAAGAATGGTTTAAAGATACAAAGTTTGATTTAAAGAGTTGTGATGATTATCTAAAGCCTGAACATGTATGGATAAATATGACTGTAGGGATCCCTAGAACTTGCCTTAGAGACAAATACTCTAAATTATTGACAATCATACATAAATACTTTACATGTGAAGGCAGATTCCATACAATCTACATGTATCACTTCAAGATGTTGCTTCATTTTACAGGGAAAAATATGATATATATTCCTTTTAACCTTTTTAGAAGCCTTGGAAAAATGGCAGAAAAAGTGAAAGGTAGACTTGAAAGAAGTGAAACTTCCATCTTTCACCATGGATTGATGAAATTACTAGTACTAGAAGAACTAAATAAACTAGACAGAGACTAGGCATCTTTATTGTTTATGAATGGGTATGAAATGGATGTTTTATATCCAAGGAAAACCTATAAACTCATAACTCCTTCTTCTAGGAAAAATATAAATACTATTGCAGAAGTAGAAGGGAATCAACAAGAAGGTTTAAAAGCTACAGCCAAAGATGTAGAAGTAGAAGATAATTTCATTAAATAGGCAACACCACATCCAACAACTAGTAAGCATTCTAAAAAGCATGCCATAATTAGAAAGACTAAACCTGCAGCAAAAAGGTCTAAAATAAGCACAAAGGAAACTATTGGAGGTAAAGGCAGGCTTGAAGACATCTTACATGCTATAGACATTACAAAAACCCTTGTAGTAAAAGCAACTCAGGTAGAAGGATCTAATATTAAAAGGAAGGGGCTTATGGCCAAGAAATTATATTTTTCATCAGAGGATTCAATTTTTCTTTTTAAACCTAGAAATCCTTTCACTAGATCACAGATTTCTGAGACTATCACCATTGGAAATAAGCAGCAAAAGGAAGATAAAGAAAAAAAGGGCAGCATTAGAAGAAGTCATAGTTATATCTCCTATTGAGACAGAGGTTACTAAAGAAAATAAAGGTCAATCTAAAAGAAATATTTAGAAGAAATCTGAGGTGGATTTTCCAGAGGGAAAATTTACAGATAAGGAAGAAACAGTCAAACAAAGAAAGGGAAAGGAAAAAGTCATAGAGCAAACTGAAAAAGAGCTTCTTGAAGAACACTTAAAAGAAGTTAAGGAAGAGTTGTATGAAACAAAGAGAGAGCTGGAAAGATACAAGCTAGATAGAAAAATGATAGATGAGGTGGAAAAGAAAGTGAATGATCAGGTTACTCATTTTGAAAAGTCTATTAGAAAGGCCAAAAAATTGTTGAAGAAATCACAGCCTTTACGCGTCATGAGGACAAACACAAGGCAGAGGAATTTATGGTTACTGGCAGAGAGGAAAAGTCTTAAGAGACAAGTCAAAGAGTTGAAATAAAATATGGAGATGATGAAGACAGAATTAGAGAAGAAATATTTGGAAAGGGGAGCTATGGAAAAAACTATTGAAGTTGCTCATTAAGAAACTGCTGGTAAATAAGAAGGTAAAAATGAATTATAGACCTTTTTTGTCTTATATTATCATACTTTACATGCAGGTATATTCATGGATATTTTTGGAGCCCAGATCCTAAGTTTTTTCAATTCTCTGAAAAATTAGGCAATTCCGTAGCGTATGCTAGGCTTGAAGCCCAGTTTTTGCTGCAAAATTTTTGAAGAATTCTTTTGGTTTGAACCACTTAAAATGACATGGTTAAAGAGTTGTGAGGGTTGTGTTTAATTTTTTTTTATCACTTAACACCCTCCAGTAGTCAAGAATAGCAGAATATTATCACATATGACCTTTTTTTATTTTTTCTACGAAATTCGCTATGAAAGTAGCTCAAAACTCTGTTTTGATAGCAAGGTCAATTTTTCGAAGAAGGTGAACGGTAAATGACTATTTCAAATATTTTCTCCATGAGGAATGAAAAAGAGTATAAGGGCAATGATAAAGAGTATTAGATCATAATATTGCTAAGTGGAGATATTTTGTTATGGATACAATTCGAAGATACCAACTCACTATGTTGCCATATCATCAAACTGACAGCTCCTTAATAGTAGGCAGAGCAGCTTCATGAAGACATTCAGAGCATTAATGTTTTGTTTGTGGCCACTATGGTTGAAATACATGATTCCTTTCGAGGAAGATTTGGATCATCTTTAGATTAAATGTAATAATTAGGTGTTTGAGTCATAGTAGGACTCTAACTCCTAATTCGAAAGGTGTCAGTTCTAGTTTTAAATATCTAGTTAGTGGTTAGATTTGGTGTTATTAATAGAGTTTAATGATCTAGCCACTTGGAAGATTGGATGTAAAGGCTAGATGCCTATAAGTAGTGAGTACTTCATGTATGAAGGGTTGGAAAATGTTATCTCAGCAGACTATTTTATTGTAAAGCTTTTGGAGTTTATGATATATACAATAACAATACCATTTTTCTTCACCTGAGATTCTTATTATATTTCAATGAGTTTCTATCCTATATTTTGAAATGTTTTTCTTCCAATTCCTTAATGCTTATTACACATAATTCATGGTTGTTCATGCTCTGACTTCCTTTAAGTATTAAGCTATGGTAAAATGAGTTTCTGTCCTATCTTTTGAAAGGTTTTCTTCAAAGTCTTAATGCTTATTACTCAGAATTCATGACTGTTCATGCTCTGACTTCCTTTAAGTATTAAGCTATGGTGAATCTCTTTAAATATTTTCCTTTCAATACCTTTATGTCTCATTGCTCAAAATTCATGTATCAGATGCTCTGACTTCTTTTGAACCTCAAGTTATTGGGATTTTCCTGAATGTGTTACTCTTTCATTGAAGTATATACAAGCCTTAGCTTCCACAAGAAAATCCTTTGTTATTGAGAGCCCTATCACTGACTCCATAGCCCAATGGTAGTATTAGCCTTCATATTTTTAACCTGTAAACATTCAAAACCAATACATAAATCATAGAGTTAGCAATTTATCTTTATCATTATCTAAATCATAAAACCCCCTTGAGAGAGCCCTATTATACTGAAGAGGCTAAGCTTCAGTCAAAAGATGGTTTGAAACAGTTATACTAAAGTTGTTTGATCAACAGCTAGTCAGGTACGATTTTGGTGATAACATTTTGGCGCCATTTCCGGGGACCGAAGGTATAAATTTTCCCTGAGAAGAATGATAAAGTTTCAGTTCTAAGGTCTAAGAGAAGCAAACACTTAGGAACATATTGGTTGTATTTCTGCTCTGGCGACTCCACACAATCAAATAATCAATTGGAAGGTGACTCCACTGCTTGAAGATCAATACCTTGATGAATTTTCAAGATGAATTCCATTGCAATAATAAATGCCAGGTGTGCACCTATGAATTGGTCTCACATCCCTGGTTTTCCAAATCCTATGCAAAAGGTTGAATGGTTAACTGATCTTCCTATATTTAAAGATAAAAATAAAGATAATGTTGCTCTTCATTTGGTTAGATTCCATATGCATGTACACAGTCTTAAGGTTCAGTTCCCTAAGGATTGTCTCATGAAGATGTTTATGACCGCTTTAGAAGGAAAATCATGGTCTTGGTACGAAATCTTGCCAAATGGTTCATTATATTCTCTTTCTGATTTCCGTGTTGCATTTTATGAGATGTATGAAGAGGGTCATCCCTATTTATTATTGGTCAAAGACTGATGTAAAAACTGTGTGAGTTTTATTGAATATTTGGAGAATTGTTATGAAGATGATGAGTTCATGGATGAAGAAATTTTAGAGGCCCTTCATGACGATCCCTTTCATCACCAAGAATAAAGGATATCTTCTCTCTTGGATGAAAATGAAACCCAACAAGAGTTAATTTATGAAAATCATGTTACATTCTCTGAGTTTGATGAAAAGTTGCAACAGACTTGTCAGTGTTTTGATCATCAGGAGTATGAGAATCATTGCAAAAAACAAGAGGAAATATTGGAAGATAATTACTGTAACTCTCAGGTAAAGGAAAATATTGATTCTTCATGTCATTTCTTGCATCATTCTACATCAAATAATGATCACACTAATGAAGAAGTGGGTGAAATTTTTTCTTTATCCTTGTCTTCTAATATGAAATCCTTTGAGTGCAAGTTAGAAGTTAAGATTCAATTTGTGGACGAAGTTGCTAAGAACATTGAAAATGACATTGAAGTTTTAGAAGATCAAATTCAACCTTATAGGCTTCATGATCAAGATCAGTCTTTTCAAAGGTTTTTAATGCTAGAACACAAAGAGAGTGTGTTTCTACCTTGATCATTTGAGTTTGAGGAAGAGTAGATTGTTTTTGAAAATCAGTTTGAACAATAGTTTGATAGCACACAATTGAAATCTTGTGTGGTTGATCAAAGCATGTATGAGTTATCCAAAGCTGCAGAGTGTCATGAGAAACATCAAATATATCAAGTCTTCTTTGATCCTATAGATGACTACATGGAAGAGTTCTACAATCCATATTTTCAATTATGTTTTCATTATGAGGATCAAATCCATTTTCCTTTTCATTAGTCATTTCAGTATCATGCTTACTTTTGTTTCAAGTGTAGTCAACAGTTTCAAGTGTCAGAGCAGATAAATGATTGGTTTCATTGGAAGTTTCATGTCGCTTGATTTTAAAATGGAGATTGCAGCTGATAGGGTAGGTAGGAGTGTGTGAATAAGCTCAAAGTTGACTGGGCATATTTTCAGTAGGTACAGATTTGTTTCTTCTGTTGTGATCATCAAGCTTGAGCCCAAGGTGAAGGCCATAAGAGTTTGAAGAAAAATTGGAAAAATTTCAGAGTTTTTATTCCAAAAGGATGGATGGATGGCACTGGAACTATAGGTTCTTTGGTATACCACAAGGGCACACCATCCCAAGTGGAGCCACTGTTATCACACCCTAAATTTTCAAAATCATAACTTGAAATGTGTCAAGTTTGTATTTAGATTGGTTAGATTGCATAACATCATGAAATGATAAATTTCATGATTAGCATAAGCTTCAAAGATTGTTTTAAGTTGCTTATGGATGATATCAAGTCATATAAAAGTAAAAAATCTTGAATAGATACTTTAAATTGACCTAAAGTCTCAAATCTGGTCACCTGTCAGAATTTTTCTGAGTTCGCAACAATTTTAGTACTAAATAAATAGTTTTTGTTGTAGAAACACCTAGTAATTTTGTAGCAGAACTAACACTTGTAAATCTAAATTTGCTACGAAAGCATGTCATCCTATAATGGTTTTTTTCATAACGATGAGTTGTTAAGCTTTGAGGGTTTCGAGGTCATGCTGTCATAATAGGGCCATCATTGAAAAACTTAGGCACGTTTTGGCATCAACCACCATTTTCTTAAATAAGTCTCATCTCATTTTTCTGAATCCATTCCTCATTCCTCACGCTTTATTTTCCACTCTCATAAGCCGCTACCAAAGTAGCTTGCTGTCATTTTCATCTCCCGTAGAAATCCTCTGTCATGTCTGCCCTCTTTTACCATAACAACTCGCTGTCATCAAAGGATTTTACTGAACAAGTGTAAATATCCAAAGAAGGCCACCGCTGCAAAACAAGAAGAAAATGGCTACACCAAAGAAAGTTAATAAAGGAGGCCTACCATTCAGGTATGAACCTACAAGTCTAAGATTAATCATGATAGATCCATATTTTGTGGAAATTTTTACAAGAGCAAGATGCATTCAGTTCTGTCAAAGGTTGCAAGGTCATCAAAAACAGGTATCCCAAGAATTTGTACTCAATTTCAAAGGAAAATTTACAAGATTGGTTTTCTTCATGTGCCAACTCCCCTTGATAGTATTTCTCAAGCAACAGGGATTCCTAGGATCGGAGAAGAATGGTTTAAAGCTACAAGGTTTGATTTAAAGAGTTGTGATGATTATCTAAAGCCTGAACATGTAGGGATAAATATGACTGTAGGGATTCTCAAAACTTGCCTTAGAGATAACTACTCTAAATTATTGACAGTCATACAGAAATAATTTACATGTGAAGGCAGATTCCATACAATCTACATGTATCACTTCAAGATGTTGCTTCATTTTATAGGGAAAAAGCTTATAGATATTCCTTTTTACCTTTTTAGAAGACTTGGAAAAATGGAAAAAAAGGTGCAAGGTAGACATGAAAGAAGTGAAACTTCCATATTTCACCATGGATTGATGAAATTACTAGTACTAGAAGAAGTAAATAAACTAGACAGAGAATGGGCATATTTCTTGTTTATGAATGGGTATGAAATGGATGTTTTATATCCAAAGAAAGCCTCTAAACTCAAAACTCCTTCTTCTAGGCAAGAGCTGAATACTATTGTAGAAGTAGAATGGAATCAACAAGAAGGTTTAAAAGCTACAGCTAAAGACATAGAAGTAGAATCTAATTTCATCCAAGAGGCAACACCACATCCAACAACTAGTAAGCATGCTAAAAAGCATGACATAATTAGCAAGACTAAACCTGCAACAAAAAGGTATAAAAGAAGCACAAAGGAAACTATTGGAGGTAAAGGTAGGCTTGAAGACATCTTACAGGCTATAGACATTATAGAAACCCCTGTAGTGAAAGAAACTGAGGTAGAAGGATCTAAGATTAAAAGGAAGGGGCTTATGGCCAAGAAATTAGATTTTTCATCAAGGATTCAATTTTTCTTTTTAAACCTAGAAAGCCTTTCACTAGATCATAGATTTCTGAGACTATCACCATTGGAAATAAGCAGCAGAAGGAAGATAAAGAAAAAAGGGCAGCAATACAAGAATTCATAGTTATATCTCCTATTCAGACTGTTGTCGACAATTATTGTCTACCCTAGAGACAGTCTAGAGCTGCCATAGACCAGTGCCTAGGACATCTTAGCATAGCAGGAGGCATATAATAAGGCTGGGTTGTCAATCCAAAGGCTCTCCTACTATCTCTTGTTAAACAAGAAAATTGATTTAAAATGGGACAAGAAATCACAGAAACTATCACAGGGAAAGTAATGTTGCAGAGACACAATGCAAAGCTCAAATATTAAAGCATCAGACAACTAAGAGACAATTTACTGCAAAGAGGGCCGGTTCAAATAATATGTCACAAAACTCAAATATCAGAAGTGTATGGAGGGGAGGAAACACAAGAGGATACTAGTTAACTTTGGTCTGGCACCCAGATACACAACATAACCACATATGGGCTTATCATTCTAAGAATCCATACATGACAATGGCGTTTTAAAAGCACCCTCCCAAAGCAAATAATATAGCAGAAAAGTGGATGAAATGAATATGAAACAGTATATCATGCCTGAGCCTATTTAAAGCGCTTGACTGATTCAAATATGGGCATCAACTAGGATGAATCCCTACCTAAAACCAGTGAGCCACTCGCATTCCAGTAACATGATACAAGAAGATGTATGATATGGAATATTGTATTAAACACATAAGGAAAAGTACATACTGTGAAATACCAAAGACGAGAATCCTCGTTACAGATAGAACTCCTCCTCACTGAGACCCTACGGGCTCTGAGCCTCGATACAAAAGCTTTTACAGAATGTATAAAAAAATGCCTTTCACAGCACAATTTTCTGATAAAAGTCTGGAACCCTTACAATGTTTTTCTTCTCCCCTTTTATAGAGGAAGGAGGAGAGAAAACTCATAAAAGAAGTAGGTGAAACATTTAATTGTTTAGCTTGAACAGAATGGTGCAAACATTCGCGCCCTTGTTTCTACATTAATATGCTGAGCTACAGGTACTCTGAGGCCGGCTTCATGAAATAAATGTTGTAGGTGCAAATTTCTCCAGGGATAAGACATGAAGAATAAAATATGTAACATTATGTACTTTCCTGAAGAGAATTTTTGCTGAAATAAACCCCGAGGACATTGTTTTCTGTGAAAAGATCTTTCTAGTAATCTGCATGGTCTTCGATCTGGTACTTTTCCTCCAAAAGGGTATGTAAGAGCCCCAAAGTCCTTAAATACGTTTCTTGAATCCTCTGCTCTTCACTAATATTTCTATCTGCACCATTAATTCTTCAACTGCTCAACCTGTGCATTTGAATGACCTTGGAGGGTTTGATAGATTTTAACCCTGGCTTTTTAATGGATGTCATGTCAGCATATCTTCTCAGATCCTTGCTCCATAATTCTGCATTTGATAATGGGTCCTCTGGAGCGTACTCGACTTCTGTGGTGGTGGACGTGAATTCTAAGGGTTCTCCATCGCCATAAACCTGCAAAACCACAAACTTGTTATAGAAAACCAAACACAGAGATGGTGGCGTGATGGACCTATGGATATGGTGGTGTAGTCTTGGCGGAATGATGAAACGATGCAGGGTGGCGGAGGAATAGAGGGTGGCAACGAGAAACATAGTGGGATGACACTGTGTGGAGGAGGCGGAGACAAACAACGTAGACACGTAAACGATGTATGGAAATGGTGGAGATGGACGTGAATGACACGTGGACGTACGAGAGACTACACGGGAGGGGTGACGTGGGGGTGGACTTGGTCAACCGACAGGGTGCGCGAACAATTCTGGGCCATACGATAAAAAACGGGATCGACAGTTAATATTATGTTGGGCGGTGGTGAGATGGTGGGCTACGGGTGATATAGACGGGGGTTAAAAGCTACACAACTTTGGAGAATAATCGTCGTTTGATTGAGCACCCAAGATCGGATGGCTTAAATGAATTTCGCTACACGTCTTGAGTTGGACGATATTGCGCGATGAGGAGTGGTTTTGGCGCCATACTCAAGGACGCGTGGCGGGCGCTTAATGGAATCGCTCCGATTCAGAGAATACCGCTCGCCTGTGAAAGGAAGTGGGATGAAAAAAGGCCTGGTTTTTGAGCGATGGACACAGAGTGGGGACCACTAGGGAAATAGGCAGCGGACCGTTGATATTTGTTTAATCGGGCGGCTGTGAATCCACCCGATAAACATATACGGTAAGCACCCTTTTGGTTTGGCACAGGGTTACGTGCTTGGGTCACATGAAGGGCTGGCTGTAGGAGGCTAAGCCCAAAAGGGCTTCAGATTCAAACTCTTTCAACAGCGAGCCTTTCGGCCTTCGATTACGAAAACTGGGTGCGGAGGAGGGCAACGATAAGCCGAAAAAGGGGCTCTTAGGCCACGGTAGGAAATTTGAAAGGTTTCAGGAGGGGCTAATGGCCAAAAATTTAGATGGAGGGGCTAATATGTACAACATCGGCTCCATCTGGGGATGGCGCGTTCATACTTGGACGTGTCGAGAACCTGCAGACCTCCAGATCATAATCTCATGTAAACTCTGTTCTTCAGGCCCTCTTACTTTTCACTTTAAGAATTATCAACACGTTCCACTTGTATAAACAAAAACTGTAGCAAAAACTAATATATAGTATGGTACTTCAGGCTTGCTCTTCCTAAATCAGAATTGGAAGAAGGGTTTCAGAAATTGGCCATTTACAGGGGTATCCAGCACGTCACCCTGTAAATTCTCCAATATAAACGTGTTATTGCCTCCCTATTCCACAATTTTAAATGGGCCAAACCAGAGGGGGTTGAATTTTCCATGCTTACCCTTTTCAGCCCTCTAGACATCCCATCTAAGCACCAGGTCTCCAACCTACAATTCTCTGTCTTTTGCATGCTAGTCAAATACATGTTTCATTCTCTCTTGATATTCTGTTAATCTCTGGTTCACCTGGTTCCGTGTTTCCTCCAATTCCACCAATTGATCGATTCTTTTGACCATATCATCTGGTTCTTCCTGATTTTCCTGTATGAAACGTGCCACTGGTAGGGCCAGCTGCATAGGAAACACGATTGCTCGTCCATACACCAGCTCATATGGATATTTCCCAGTTTCTCTCTTGCTGGTTATTCTATTTTCCCATAGAGAAAATTTCAATTGGGAATCCCAATTCTTCTAATTTTCATTGATTGTTTTCTTCAAGGCTCGCATTAGGGTTTTGTTGGAAGACTCTGCCAAACCATTTCCCTGAGGATAGTAAGCTGTGGAGTGCTTAAGTGCAATATTGTACTGTTGACAGAAATTCACAAACTTTGTAGATTTGAAGACCTGTGCATTATCAGTTACTATTTTAGCAGGATAGCCAAACCTGGAAATGATGTTTTCCTCCATGAACTTTATGATGACAGTGTCAGTAGCGTTCCTTGCAGGTATGGCTTCCACCCATTTTTTAAAGTAATATTTGGCTGTTAATATCCATTTATGCTTCCCACTTGATGGGGGATGTATTTCTCCAATAAAATCTATTCCCCATTGTTGAAATGGCTCATTCACATGAACAGGAATCAAGGGCAGAGCTGCTAACTTCTGTTTCTTAGCAAATTTCTGACACTTATCACATGCTCTGACCCAAAAAAAAACATCTCCAAATAGTTTTGCCAGTAGAAACCGGCCTTCAGTATTTTATGGGCTGTGGCCCTCCAGCTGTAATGGCCTGCACAAATTCCCTCATGAAATTCCATCATTATACTTCCCACTTCATCCTCTGTGAGGCACAGGAGTAGAATGCCTGAAGGATCTCTCCAATATAATTGGCTGTTAGCAACTATGTACTTTTGTGATTTCAATCTCAAAGCCCTATATTTTTCTTTATCACAACTTGGAGGACAGCTAAGTGTCAAAAGATATTCTACTATTTCTTTATACCAAGGACTGCTGAGATATTTTATATGAACCTTCTGAGTAGCCATCTCCAGCCCTTGTTGTTCTTTTTCTTTCTCAGACTCTTCATTTGCTACCGTGGACAAATTTATGCCTAAAGCCTGATAATTTGATTTAGATAAAATCTTGGCTAGTCCCTGCCCTTTAATTAGCTTAGTAGGTCTGATGTTCAGATCATATTCCTGTATTTTTGCAATCCATCTCCCTCTTTTTCCTTCACTGTCTCCCTGAATCAGAATGTCTTTAACAACGGCTGTGGGGACATATGCAGTAATATGGGACTGAAAAACATACATTCTGAAGGCTTTGAGGGACTTTACTAGGGCATATTCCTGCTTCTCCAATATATTATATTTCAGTTCAGCGTCATGGAGCACCTGGCTGAAAAAGGCAATAGGCTACTCATACCCATATTCATTTCTCTACAATAACACTCCAGCTACTGTGTGAGGTGATGCGAAGGAAAAGATCATAAATGGTTTAGTATAATCAGGTCCAGCCAGCACAGGGGCTTCAGCAAATGCAGCTTTAATTCTAGCAAAGGCCTCCCGTGATTCTTGTGACCATTTCACCTCATTGTTCTTTTTCAGCATATCAGTTATATGCCTAACTATTTCAGCATAGTTAGGAATGAACCTTCTCAGGAAATTGATACAGCCTAAAAATACTTGCACTTCTTTCTTGTTCTTGGGGAAAGGGATACTATTTATAACCTCCACTCTTTTGGGATCAATCTTTACCCCGTCCTTAGTTACAATGTGCCCCAAAAGTTTGCCTTCCTCTAATGCAAATAAAGACTTTTGTGGGTTAAGAGAAAGGCCATACCTTCTGCATTTTTCAAAGGTTCTTTGTAAATGTTCAATATGTTCAGCATCACCTTTTGAAAATACTGTAATATCATCAAGGTACACCACTAGAAATTTATCTTGTTCCCCAACAAAGGCTATGTCCATAGCCCTCTGAAAGGTGGCCCCTGCATTAATCAGGCCGAAAGGCATCCTAGAATACATAAATGTACCCCATGGTGTGATGAAAGCAGTCTTCTTCTGATCTTCTGGAAGTACAGCCACCTGGTTATAACCAGAGAAACCATCCATCATTGACATTCTAGATGCTCCGACCACTTTCTTCAGTATGTGGTCCATCTTGGGTAGAGGATAATTATCTTTTAAAGATGCTCTGTTTAAATTCCTAAAATCTACACACAGTCTTATTTCTCCATTCTTCTTTCGAACAGGGACCAAATTAGCAACCCATTCAGAGTACCTTAATGGCACAATTATTTTTGCCTTTAGCAGCTTCTTGATTTCTTTTTCAATGGAGGGAAGCAGCATAGGATTTATCTGTCGGAGCTTCTGCTTATAAGGTCTTGCATCTTCCCTCAAAGGAATGTTGTGCCGCATTATACTAACATCAAAAGTTTTTAGGTCCTGATAGGACCACAGAAATACATCTTTATAAGATTGAAATAATTTCAAGTATTTTTCCTTATATTCCTTTGGGACCTTCTTAGATAGATTTACAATTTTAGGCTCAACATTGGTACCCAGATTTAGATCTTCCATTTGATTTTCTTCTACTACTTTATTCTGCTGCAAAGGGACATCATTTTTGTCAAACAATCTTTCTAGAGGCACCAGCCCTCTAGGTATAACATTCCCTTTCAACTGCATCACTTTATTTCCTGCCATTTTCTCTTCCCACTTATTTCCTGAGACATTCTCAGCCTCATCTTATTCACAATCATCAATCTCCATATTGGAGAACTCTCCCACTGTCTCCAGGAATTTCTTCATCTGTTCATCATATTCAAATACCTGCCAGTGCTTAATATTATCGTGGATGGATGGCCTATAGCGTACCTCGATTTCATACCTCAAGAGAGGGTTCTGAGGAGGCCGAAATGTACTGGCAGCTACAGCTAGTGAATCTGCCATTCTATTTTTCTCCCGGGGCATGAACTGGATATTGAATTCTGAGAAGAAATTCGCCACCATGTCCCATACTTCATTTCTATAAGCTCTCAGCCGAGGGTGTTTGGTTTGACACTGATTTCTGACTTGTCTGACCACCAGCTCAGAATCTCCCAGAACTTTTAAACTCTGTATACCCATGCTTCTGGCTGTTTGCAATCCTAACAGCAGTGCCTCATATTCGGCTACATTATTAGTAGCTTCATATTCCAATTTAAAAGACAGTGGCACCCATTTTCCTGTAGGAGATATCAATAACACTCCTGCTCCATTACCTTCTCTTGAGTTTGCTCCATCAAAATGAAATGTCCATACTCTTGCTTCATGGTCATCTAAGGGCTGCTTGGTTTTGATTTGACATAAGGAAGGTTCATGAGCATAATCTTTATCTTCTTCTAACATCAAACATGAGAAATCTCCTTCCTTGTTGTAGACTGGTGAATTCTCTGAGCTGTCGGCCTTAGTAACCATCTTGACAAACCTGGTTTCTCTGTATAACCTCCTCTCCTGGCCACCAAAAACAGGGATAGTGGCATATGTTAAATCCATCTTGAGTGACCCACCAATTTTTGTTCCCCAGGACCTTGACAACAACATGCCAAAGCAAGCTGGGATGTCAGCTACCACAATGTCCATTACTACACTTTTTGCTGGATTTGGGCTAGATTGACCACTAAATATTTAATCATCCCCAAGCATTTAACTCTTTTGGAATCAAATGAATATAGGTTTTTATATGGACGTGTGATTTGCAGACCTAGTTTCTCCATGACTGAAAAAGGCATAAGATTATGGGAAGCCCCAGAATCTAGCATACAATTGTGTAATAGTAGGTCATGAATTACTAGAGAGACATAGAAAGGAGGAGTAGAGGGGTCTATCTCCTCGACATGTGGGCCAAAAACTACCATGGGTCTTTCTTCTTGAATATTAAGGCTGTCCGGAATTATTGGTGCTTCGGGAGGGAGTAATAAAGAAGTAACTTGAGATTGATATGCAGGTTGTTTTAACAGTTCAGTCAAAGGGACTGGGATTTTGAATTTTTCAAGTTCTTTTTGGAGATTGAAAGCAGGAGGGGGCTTTTCTATTACAACTTATTTTGACTCTTTATTTTCAGCTGAAGGTTTAACTTCTTTTGATACAGACTCAACATTGGGAGGAGTGGTTATTTTTGAAGAAGAAGGAATTTGATCAACAAACTGCAAAGGTTTGTTCAGAGGACTCTTACCTTTATCTGTGACTTTCTTCGTTGTTGATTCCTTTTGAGTAGGTTCTTCCTTCTGAGGAGGCTCTTCTTCATGATCTTGAGTCCGAGTTCTCTTTCTGGAGGACCTGATATCATATCTCCTATTAAAATGTGCTTGCATGAAATCATTGAACTGTTTGCAGTAGTGATCAATTTCTGCATCTTCTGTGTCTCTGATTTCTTCTTCTTCTTCCTGCAATGGGTATTCTATTTCATCATTGTTTGAAAAAGCAATATTTTCATCTTGCAGTTCATAGGTAGCATCATCAGTGGAGTCATCTACTGGGCCTTCCAGGCACAATGGGTGTGGTACCTGACCCTGTTGCTCCTTTGCTTCCCTTGGCAATATTTGCAAGGGTGGTTTTCTGTACTGAGGATTGTAACCTCTGTTTGGAGCATTATAAAAATTCTTGGGGGATGTATTCTTGGCCTTCAGTTCTAGCTTGACCATATTTTTAATCATCTTTCTTATTTCCTCCATTTTATCAGAATCCTTGTCCTGATTAGAAGTAGATACTTCCTCTTTACCTCTTCTTTTCGTATCCTGTTCAGCTTTTCCTTTTAGTTTTCCAGTGGAGGCGAAATTTGCTTCCAACTCAAGTGCATCTGACTGAGCATCATCTAGGGTGGCAAGATTTCTTTCCCTGAGAGAGAAACCAAAATCAGAGTCGAAGGTAGCTATGAAAACAACTTTGTCAGCATTCTGATGAGGCTTCATATCTGCAGGGAGATTTAGATATAACTTATTGAATCTCTTAATAAATTCTGACACCCCTTCATTGTTTTTCCTCTTGAGTGTATTGAATTCAGTAAGACACTGTCTATGGTCTTTATTTTCTCCCCATTTCCTGAGAAAAGTACTTTCCATATCATCCCAAGTGGTTATAGAATGGTTTCCCAATGTTTTGAACCATTTTCTGGCTTCACCGTCCAGAGACTACACAAATAATCTTAAGACCACGTCTAAATGTTCCACATTAAAGTTCTCTACAAAAGAGCAGAAAGTCTCAAGATGTTTCTGAGCATCAATTTCATTTTCTCCAGTGAATCTGGGCAATACCTTCAAGTGATCCTACGGCATGTCATTCAGCACCTGAGGTAATTCCAGGGGAGCATATTTATTGAGAAAAAAGGTAGAAACATTAGCCATTGGAGGAGGTGGGGGTTGTGCAACAATCTGATGTACAAATGAAGGAAGAGGAGTATGAATAACAATGGGGGTATACTGTACAGTAGCCTGAGGCGTAGATGGGAACAATTCACGGTTAACAGGGGCTACTTCTGTAACTTCTTTAACTTCCTCGGCCTCAGGGGTAGGACAAGATTTCTCTTTGGTTCTAGCACTTCCCCTGGGTGGGCTATCCGAGTAATATTCATGATTTTCCTCAGTGGAGCCGGGATTTCTTACTGGAATTTCTTGAAAAGGAGAAGATGGACAATCTTCTTTGAAAAACTCAGGGATTTCAGCACGGGCTGATTTCCTCTCTTTCCAACTCCTTCTATGTATAATATTCTCTGGGTCAGACACAGAGGGTATCTTCGATTTGGACGTATCTGACCTTAAATGTGGCTTTCGAGGAGCCAGGACTACCAATAGATTTATCAAATGAATAACAATGTGGAGTCACCAAGGTGAGAGATATGTAACTCTTCAACTCTCTGTGCTCACCTGATTAGAGAGGGAATCAATATTGTCGAGGCCCAGGGAAACTGGTATTCTTAAATTCGTCCCCGGCAATGGTGCCAGAAAAATGTTGTCGACAATTATTGTCTACCCTAGAGACAGTCTAGAGTTGCCATAGACCAGTGCCTAGGACATCTTAGCATAGCAGGAGGCATATAATAAGGTTGGGTTGTCAATCCAAAGGCTCTCCTACTATCTTTTGTTAAACAAGAAAATTGATTTAAAATGGGACTAACAATCATAGAAACTGTCACAGGGAAAGTAATGTTGCAGAGACACAATGCAGAGCTCAAATATTAAAGCATCAGACAACTAAGAGACAATTTACTGCAAAGAGGGCCGGTTCAAATAATATGTCACAGAACTAAAATATCAGAAGTGTATAGAGGGGAGGAAACACAAGAGGATACTAGTTAACTTTGGTCTGGCACCCAGATACACAACAGAACCACATATGGGCTTATCATTCTAAGAATCCATACATGACAATGGCGTTTTAAAAGCACCCTCCCAAAGCAACTAATATCGCAGAAAAGTGGATGAAATGAATATGAAACAGTATATCATGCCTGAGCCTATTTAAAGCACTTGACTGATTCAAATATGGGCATCAACTAGGATGAATCCCTACCTAAAACCAGTGAGCCACTCGCATTCCAGTAACATGATACAAGAAGATGTATGATATGGAATATTGTATTAAACACATAAGGAAAAGTACATACTGTAAAATACCAAAGACCAGAATCCTCATTACAGATAGAACTCCTCCTCACTGAGACCCTACGAGCTCTGAGCCTCGATACAAAGGCTTTACAAAATGTATACAAAAATGCCTTTCACAGCACAATTTTCTGATAAAAGTCTGGAACCCTTACAATGTCTTTTTTCCTCCTTTTTATAGAGGAAGAAGAAGGAAAACTAATAAAAGAATTAGGTGAAACATTTAATTGTTTAGCTTGAACAAAATGGTGGAAACATTCGCGCCCTTGGTGCTAAATTAATATGCTGAGCTATAGGTACTCTAAGGCCGGCTCCATGAAATAAATGTTGTAGGTGCAAATTTCTCCAGGGATAAGACATGAAGAATAAAATATGTAACATTTTGTACTTTCCTGAAGAGAATTTGGCTGAAAAAAACCCTGGGGACATTGTTTTCTGTGAAAAGATCTTTCTAGTAATCTGCATGGTCTTCGATCTGGTACTTTGCCTCCAAAAGGGTATGTAAGAGCCCCAAAGTCCTTAAATACTTTTCTTGAATCCCCTACTCTTCACTGATATTTTCTATCTGCGCCATTAATTCTTCATCTGCTCAACCTATGCATTTGAATGACCTTGGAGGGTTTGATAGATTTAAAACCTGGCTTTTTAATGGATGTCATGTCAGCATATCTTCCCAGATCCTTGCTCCATAATTCTGCATTTGATAATTGGTCCACTGGAGCGTACTCGACTTCTGTGGTGATGGACGTAAATTCTGATGGTTCTCCATCGCCATAAACCTGCAAAACCCACAAAACGGTTAAAGAAAACCAGGCGCTAGGGTAATGGATGAGGCAGTGACCACGGAGTGGTGATATGGACTGAGTGAAACGATGAGGAGAAGCAGGGTGACGGAGAAATGAAGGGTGGCAACGAGAAACACAGTGGGACGACGTTGTGTGGACGAGGCGGAGACAGACAACATAGACACGTAAACGATGCATGGAAATGGTGGAGGCAAACGTAAATGACATGTGGGCGTGTGGCAGGGAGGTGCGAAAGATTGGTAATAGGATGACGTGAGTGCGGAGTTGGTTGATCAGTGGAACACGTGAATGATTCTGGGCCTTACGATCCGTGAACAAGATCAACGAGTGAAACTTGGTGGGAGGGCGATGGACTGTGGGCCCGAAACACTGTACAATGGGCTTAACACATGCACAACTTCGCAGCGCGGCGACCGTAGGATGATGCCTTGCAAATCGGACGACTCATATCGATTTCGCTGCGTGGTTCTGTCTGGACGATAATGCGCGATGAGGAGCGGTTTTGACACCGTACTCAGGGACGCGTGGCATATGCTGAATGGAATCACTAGGATTTTGAGAATACCGCCTACCTGTGAAAGGCAGTGCGATGAAAACAAGCCTGGTTCTTGAGCAATGGACACGGGGTGGGGACCACTAGGGCAATAGACAGCGGACCGTTGATCTTTGTTTAATCGGGCGGCTGAGAATCCAACCAATAACCATATACGGTAAGCACCTTTTTGGTTTGACACAGGGTTACGCGCCCGGGTCACGTGAAGGACTGGCTGTAGGAGGCTTAGCCCAAAAGGGCTTCGGATTCAAACTCTTTCAACAGCGAGCCTTTCAGCCTTCGATTACGAAGTCTGGGTGCGGAGGAGGGCAACGATAAGCCGAAAAAGGGGCTCTTAGGCCACGGTAGGAAATTTGAAAGGTTTCAGGAGGGGCTAATGGCCAAAAATTTAGATGGAGGGGCTAATATGTACAACAGAGACAGAGGTTAATAAAGGAAAGAAAGGTCAATCAAAAAGAAAGTTTCAAAAGAAATCTGAGGCAGATTTTCCAGAGAGACAGCTTAAAGATAAGGAAGAAACAGTCAAACAGAGAAAGGGAAAGGAAAAATTCATAGAGAAAACTGAAAAAGAGCTTCTTGAAGAATAGTTAAAATAAGTTAAGGAAGAGTTATCTGAAACAAAGAGAGAGCCGGAAAGATACAAGCAAGATAGACAAATGATAGATGAGGTGTAAAAGAAAGTGAATGATCAGGTTACTCATTTTGAAAAGTCTATTGGAAAAGCCAAAAACTTGTTGAAGAAATCACAACCTTTACGCATCATGATGGCACACACAAGGCAGAGGAATTTATGGTTACAAGCAGAGAGGAAAAGTCTTCAGAGACAAGTCAAAGAGTTGAAAGAAAATATGGAGATGATGAAGACAGAATTAGAGAAGAAATATTTGGAAAGAGTAGCTATGGAAAAAACTATTGAAGTTATTCATGCAGGTATATTCATGGATCTTTTTAGAGCCCAGATCCTGAGTTTTGTCAAGTCTCTGAAAAATTAGGCAATTCCGTAACATATGCCAGGCTTGAAGCCCAGTTTTTGTTGCAGAATTTCTGAAGAATTATTTTGGTTTTAAACCACTTAAAATGACATGGTTAAAGAGCTGTGGGGGTTGTGTTTAATTTTTTTTATCACTTACCACCCTCCAATAGTCAAGAATAGCATAATATTATCGCAAATGACCTTTTTTTATTTTTTCTACGAAATTCGCTACAAAAGTAGCTTAAAACTCTGTTTTGATAGAAAGGTCAATTTTCGGAAGAAGGTGAAAGGTAAATGACTATTTCAAATCTTTTCTCCATGAGGAATGGAAAAGAGTATCATGTCAATGATAAAGAGTATCAGATCAGAATATTTCTAAGTGGAGATATTTTTTTATGGATGTTAGTATGAATCCTTTGTCGAAGTGTACGAAAAAGGACCACTTTAGCTACGCATAACTAATAGCCCTAACAACAAAAGTGGCTGCCAATATCTTCAAATCTACGGTTAGCTGAACATAAAAGAGCTGCAAAAACCAGATCTATGCATGGAAAGACATTAAGCAGAAAAAACAAGGGTTTGCTCCATATACCAATAGACAAGACAAGAACAATTTTTGAAAGAATTTTTATATTAATTGGGCACCTGGGAGGAAAACAAGAAGGTGTATCCAATTCTCCTCAGTGGGATGGGTTCTTGGAAGTCCTTAGCACTTCAGATCTAAGATTTCTCTCTCTTGTTGGTGTAGAAAACCCACACAAAGAATGGAACTCAAAGGGAGCTCACACAGCAAATGGTAGAAAAATGGGACCAAGTGTATAGATCCAGAGTGATCTAATAGGCAACAAAAGGTGAAGAATGGTAGGAAAATCCCTCCTATTTATACCAAAATATTGGGTCATTCTAGATCTTGGTGCATGGGTTAACCAGATCTAGATCCACTTTTTATGGAATATTTTATTATATTTGTTGGAGGGAAAAGGTATTTGACTTGGGTCAAATTCCTTGATTTGTCAAAAATAAATAAATAAATGATTTATTTATCTTTTTAAGGAAGCGGTTAGAAGATAATCAAATAAATAATGATTTATTTAATTATTTAAGGGAGTGGTTGAAAGATAATTAAATAAATAATGATTTATTTAATTATTTGTGGGTGATTTGGTCATATTTAACAAGGAATATTATCTAAATAAAATTTAAATAATTATTCCTAGAAAATAATAAGATAAATAAAGGTTTATCTAATTAATTTCTTTGTTTTTGTGTTAAACATGACTGGGAATAATAATTAAATTATGGTTTAATTAATTATTCCATGAGGAAAATTAAACAAAATAGGTTTGTTTAATATTTCCTTTTGGGGTTTCCCGTTTAGACCATAAACAACCTAATAAATGTGGTTTATTAAGTTATTTTACATAGTGAAAGAAATTTTACTTAGGGTAAAATTGGTCTTACATGGTGTACTTGGGTCCATCTAATGATAATAGGTTAGATGACCAAAAAATGGTGTAACAATGGATACAGTTCGAAGATACCAACTCACTATGTTGCCATTTCATCAAACTGACAGCTCCTTAATAGTAGGAAGAGTAGCTTCATGAAGACAGTCAGAGCATTAATTTTTTGTTTGTGGCCAGTATGGTTGAAAGACATGATTCCTTTCGAGGAATATTTGGATCATATTTATATTAAATGTAATAAGTAGGTGTTTGAGTCATAGTAGGACTCTAACTCCTAATTCTAAAGGTGTCAATTCTAGTTTTAAATATCTAGTTAGTGGTTAGATTTGGTGTAAGTAATAGATTTTAATGATCTAGCCACTTGGAAGATTGGATGTAAAGGCTAGATGCCTATAAGTTGTGAGTACTTCGATGTATGAAGGTTTGGAAAATGTTATCTTAGTAGACTATTTTATTGTAAAGCTTTTGGAGTTTCTGATATATACAATAACAATACCATTTTTCTTCACCTGAGATTCTTATTATATTTCAATGAGTTTCTATCCTATCTTTTAAAATGATTTTCTTCCAATGCCTTAATGCTTATTACACAGAATTCATGGTTGTTCATGCTCTGACTTCCTTTAAGTATTAAGCTATGGTAAAATGAGTTTTTGTCCTATCTTTTGAAAGGTTTTCTTCAAAGTCTTAATGCTTATTACTCAGAATTCATGACTGTTCATGCTCTAACTTCCTTTAAGTATTAAGCTATGGTGAATCTCTTTAAATATTTTCCTTTCAATACCTTGATGTCTCATTACTCAGAATTCATGTATCACATTGTCTGACTTCTTTTGAACCTCAATTTATTGGGATTTTCTTGAATGTGTTACTCTTTCATTGAAGTATATACAAGCCTTAGCTTCCACAAGGAAAGCCTTTGTTATTGAGAGCCCTATCACTGACTCCATAGCCCAATGGTAGTATTAGCCTTCATCTTTTCAATCTGCAAACATTCAAAACTAGTACATAAATAATAGAGTTAGCCATCTATATTTATCAATATCTAAATCATAAAAACCCCTTGAGAGAGCCCTCTCAGACTGAAGAGGCTAAGCTTTAGTCAAAAGCTGGTTTGAAACAGTTACACTGAAGTTGTCTGATCAACAGCCAATCAGGTACGATTTTGGTGATGACAAATTCCATACCATGAAAATTGAAAGGAAACATCAATTCACTACAAAATTCATTCCATTTCATGTTGCAACTATTTCTAAAAACCTATGCCACTCATATTTTCCATGCCAATGATTCATATTAGCTCAAGTTTGAGAGTTTCATTATCACTCTCTCCCCTACATACAAGATTCAATATTCTACACTATTAGTGTTGAGTTAGGCTTATTACAAAAATAAAACATGGCCACTGAGGGCCAACATAGAAAAAAAAGGGATCCCTTCACCGACCTCACAATCCCTTGACGCCTCTCCCTCTTTTAGTGCTTTTTATGCCTTAGTCAAACCGACATTTCAGAACTTATTTCAGGCACCTGACTAGTTTGAAGGTTTATTCACTGATCTCCGTAGTAAAAGAAGGTTACATCACGATACCACTCCAACTTTTATCACTCAATGGGTTCGTAGCCATCCCCACACTCACACCCTCATGAGCTTCATTTTTTTCACAAGCCAATTTTTTTTTTTCCATTGCATAATACATCATTATTTTCCTTGGTTGGTGAGTGTACTACTCACCTGTCTTACTATTGTCCATCATGATAGGTCATACAAATATCTAATAATTTTATCAAATATTATGTGCTAGTAGCTCTTTTCCTTGACCATTCCTTACTTGGGAATACATAACTCATATGAATTTATTCATATCATGGAATATACAACTTAATCCTAAAGGAATGGTTACCCATTACTTGAAGTTACATATTATTGTAGTATGTATGTTTTCCATACTTTCGTGGTTTCCATTACTATGCATGTTCAGTTGTTAATTATTCAAGGATATTTTGATGGTTGGAGGCACTTCCTTTCCTTGAATCCCATTTCCAATAAGGGATATTGATGAGGCCCATCATTAAGTATATTTTAAGGGGTTAAAATGCCATACTTCAGCCTATTAGGTTACCTATCTCTCACATTTATTTACATTTTTTCCATATTATGCTTAATGAGAAGGATGTATGATGTTTGTCATGTATTGTTGCCTAATTTGAATTAATTGCAAGAAATAAAGCCTTTTTTGAGATATTTTCCACCTAAGGGCTCATAGTAGACAACAAGGAGATATTGTATGAGGTTTTTAAACCTCCTTAACTCTCTTAATCAACCAAGATCACTGCAAGATATCTCCCAACAACTCAGAGGCAAAGGTAGCCAAGAAACATGGTAGTTATGAGGAGCCAAGATCCACTCTTCTTGAGATTCAGGAGGACTTATTCCTACTTTTTAGGGATCTGTTGGTAGCTACCAATTTGTATAAATAAGAAAATGCAATATCTCATTAGGATTTGAACTTTGTATTCAACTAGGTAGGCCTTGAGCTCTGATTTAGTGTTATTTTTTACCGTCATATGATGTACTAGACCTTTTGATGCAATGATAATGAGAATTTATTTGTTCCATCAGTGATTTAGTCTCAGAGAGATGATTCTTTTGGGTTAGGGCCCAATCCATTGGCTAAGTCCCTCTTGTGTATTTATATTCTCTCTTTACATTTCAACATTTTTTTTAGACTCTTTTCATTCTAGTAGCAACAAATATCCATCAAAATTGTGCTTGTAGCCTCTCTTTTTCACCTCTCTCATGGGAGCCTGAGGAGAAGGATCTCCAACCACAAATCAAAAATAATTTGTTTGTGATTTCTTGGAAAGTTAGATAGTGTGGTTATCATGTTCATAAATTATATGCTTACTGCAAGTTAGCAGTTGGATTTGTGCTTAGATCAGATTTTAGCATAGGTTAAGTAGGGTTTTCTATTCAACTCACCTTTTCCACTTTTAAACATGTTAGTTTGTCAATAATCAATACATGGATGTGTGTAGTGATTGCATGGTTGTCTACAGATGTAGGGAAAAGACCCTTTTCACCACAATCATCCTTCTTCTCTCCAACCTCCAAATCTGCCACCAAGAACCTGTTTTGTGTAACCACCTTCACCACCACCGTGATCATCCTTCCAAGTGCAAAACAAGCCTTCCAAGGGTTCTGACTTTGGACGGAGGTGTTTTTCATCTCTCCCTCGCCTCTTTCCACCTTATCTCATGTTTCCACACTTTCCTTGCACCTATTTCATCCTTAAAACCCTCTCGGCATGTTTCCTCTAGCACTTCAGGACTTCCTATAGCAATTACAAGACATCCTATAGCAAATTCATGTAGAAGCGCTACAGGTCACCTTTTTCAATCTAGTTTAGCTCATTTTTTACTTTTGAACCTAACATAGGAAGCATTTGACCCCCAACTCTGAATTCATGGTTAGAAGAGACCCTCAGGCCACTCCAAAGCTCCTTCATTGTTGTAAAAACATAGTAGGCATTAGTGGTTTATTTCATTTCAGAATTAGATTGAATTTTACATGCAAGTACAAGTTGAATGAAACAATAGATAGGAGTTAGTTTAAGCTTTGATGAAGTGTGTTGTTATCACCCAAAAATTTTCAAAACATCATTGTGTCAACTCTATTTTTGATCATGGTATAAAATGGGTTTGAAAGTCATTTTAGGATTTTGTTAAGGGTAGGTTATAGTTTTTAAAGGTCATCATTGGATTCAAATAAAGTCTTTAGAGGTCCATTCCATGATCAAATATTAACATTTTCCATCTAGGGGTCAATCCATAAGGTTTCGGGTTAAATTTCTGCAATTAGCTAAGAATCCTCTATTTCGTAGCGCCGCTAGTTCAAAAAAGAGGATTTGCGCTATGAAAGCGCTGCTACTTTCGTAGCGTAAAATGCAGAAAATACACTATAGGCGCTACGAAAGAGTGATTTTGTAGCTGTCAACTTCAAAGGCGGTTTTTGAGCAACTAAAAATGAATTTTAGAAATATGAAAGAGGTTTTTCTTCATAACCAATATAAATATAAAAACCTCTCTAATTTTCTTTAAATTCATTAGGAGGTGGGAGAAATTGATAAATTAAAATGAGCTATGAAACTATTGTTACTAAACTGTCTTGTACATGACTTGTTAGCAGTCAACTCAAGTTCAGTTTCTGGCCAAATGGAAATGTGTTTTGGAATCCTGAAAGAGGTTTGTCTTCATCCCTTCCCTAGCTACAAAAACCTCTCTCAAATTTCTCACAGGTGTTATTAGTTGGGATGTACAATGATTTCATTGAAGCCCTATTTTCAGAAACAAAGTTTTTCCTGTTTTACACATGTGTTTCAAAGGCAGTGTCTAAATAGCAGGAGACGTGTTTCAAAAAAACAAGAGAGGTTTTTATTAAAGACATAATGGCCTAAAAAAAATCCTTTAGTTTCTCAAAATACATCATGGCATAGGAGATATAGGTTCTATCCCAAGACCTATTTTTCAGGAAAAAACAAGAAAAACCAATAGGCCAACCTATTGCAAATGAAGAAGAAATGCCTCAAAAAAGCTAAAATGAAGTTAGTATATGGTTTCTGTGGTTTTTAGATGATGAGATAAGAAATATTTTGAGTTTTGGGGCAATAATACTTTTCACTTGGTAAATTTTTTGACAAAATTGCATACTCAGCAGTTTTGTAGCACATTTAGTGTAAAAAAGCAGAAAAGTGCTACGAAACTACTGTAGTAGATTTTCTTGCTCTTTTTTATCAAGTTTTGAAGGGTAAAAAGATTAATCAAGAGCTGAAATTTCTAGGGAGGATGTATTAAATGGTAATCAATACAATCTTGGATGAAAGAAGTAAAAAAGAAGAAGTCAAAGAGTGTCAAAGAGGCAAAACAGAAACAAATTGCTAGCAGGGAATCAGAGAAAGACAAGAAGCCAAGCAACAATATCAAAGGGAAAAGCAGTTGTTTCAAGCACAGAGGATAGCCCAATGATGAGAGGAAACTTGGATGATATACTTCATGCAATTGAAATAGAATAATCACCCATTGTGCAAGAAAATTTCATTGAAGTAGATGAACACAAACAGAAAAAATGAAATTAGCAAAGAAACTGGAGTTTGAAGGTGAGAATGTAGCCTTTGTTTTTCAAGCTAGGAAGCCTTTGAATAGGCATGCTAAAAAACTTAAAGAACATAGTAAGGAGTTCCAAGAAGCTACTGAAACAATCAAAGTACTTAAAGAGGTGGTTGACCTCTCATCGCCAACAGTAGAGCATGCAACAAGCAAAATGATGAAGGAAAAAGAAGAATTAACAGAGTGTCAAATGCTGGAAGAAAAGTTGAAGCTAGAAAAACAAGAGATGGAGATGATGAGAAAGAAGGCCAGAAAGCACAACATTGAAAGGACAAAATTCAAGAGGATGAAGGTTGTTTGGGAAGGTCAAACAGTTGCTAGGTCAGAGATCCCAAGCAGTGCAGAGAAATTTTTTACATGGACAGTTCCAGCCATTAAAGAAGAAAAAATTGTTAGAGTGATCAACACCCATTTGAGAGCCAGTAAAAAAAAGCTAAAAGGCCAAGTGGAGGATTTGGAGCTACAATTAAAACAATCTCAAGATGAACTAAAGATTAGAGGTACAAAATGACAAATTCAAAGGAAACTCATAATGGAAAATGAGGATTAAATTTTATGAAATTTATATTGTTAGTTCATATGGTTGATGGTTTTGGTGAAGGTAGTATTTTTCTGAAGTTTTGGAACCTTTTTATTTCAAATTTTGAAGAAATTTAGCCAAAAACTGCTCACTCAGCAGTTTCGTAGCGCACACAGTGCAAAATCAGTGAAAGGTGCGATGAAACTGCTGTAGCATGCTTTTTCACTCTCTCTCTTAAATTTTGGAAGGGAAAATATGTGTATGAAGACCTAAAATTGCTAAGGAAGCTATGCTAAGTGATAATGAAGATAACCCTGAAGGAAAGGAAGCTAAAATTTGAAGGAAAATGCATAAAAATACTGTGCTACGAAACTGTGTTGCTTTCGTAGCGTAGGTCTATTTTCAATGTTTTGAGAAATTCAAAGTGGATTTTACATAGCTGGCATGAAGGGATGACTTGGGACATAATATAATCATGTTTATGACATCAATTAGCCTCGAAGTTATCAGTTAGAAGTGGTCATAATATCTCAAGAAACTCAAGGAATCCTAGGCCTAAAAACAGGGGAGCTGTTCCTAATTTGCAGAAGATCAACATCTTCAGCATTATGGTCATAACAAGTTAGAACTCATCATCAAGATTCGAATTTATGGAAATATAGGTGAAAATGATGTAATTAAGTTTAGATAAAGTTGTTTTGAATAGAGTTAAAAGAGTTCTAATTCTATTTGTAATAGGACTCTGTATTAGGTTTACAACTGTTTTTATAATAAATACCATGTTTTATGGTTAGGACAGGTGTCAAAGATAGGAATTCGATGTGTCTAGCTGTGGAGAAGCTTATCTTATGATGTAAATGATCTATACAAAATCAAGGAGTCAAAATAGAAGGGGTTGGAGACTTTTTGGAAAAAGTTGTTGCTTTATGTAATTCACTGTGATCAGTAATGCAGAGAAGTTTTTCTTCTTGATAGACCTGAGATTCTCATGGGGTTTTAATACTGTATTGATCTACCTATTATGTTTAATTACTTGCAGTAGATCTCATTGCTATTACTCAGAATTCATAACCCTATGCTATGACTTCCTTTATTAATGAGATGACTGTGTTTTTCTATGTTTTATGAGTGAATTGCCTTTGAACCACTAGCAGTAGATTTCATTGCTATTACTCAGAATTCATAACTCTATGCTATGAATTCCTTTAGTAATGAAATGACTGTGTTGAACTATGTTCTTGAGTGAATTTTATTTGTTTAAGACCCCTATTTGCCTTAGCTTCCATGTCAAGAAACCTTGCCACTGAACCTACTGATTTGTTGACTCCATAAGCCCAATGGTAGTATTAGCCTTCATCTTTTCAACCTGCAAATATAAAAAATCAATACTTAATTCATAGAGTTAGCCATCTATATATATCTTTATTCCATATCATTAACCCTTGAGAGAGCCCTCTTAGGTTGAGGAGGCTAAGCCTCAGTAAAAATATTGGTTTGAAATAGTTACACTGAAGTTGTTTGATCAGCAGCCAATCAGGTACGATTTTGGTGATAACATGTGTGATGATAGAATAGTTTCTTTACTGGAAATGAATAGATAGCTAGATGAATGATTTCCAATAAAATAGTTTCCTTTTTCTACAAATAGGTTAAATTTTTATGCTTTGTTTTCACCGTCAAGTAGAAGTTTGGTAGACACTTTCTTTATCTTATATTCGAAGCAATTCCTTGTAATTCATTAGCTAGCTGCACTTAATCAAGTAGGAGGAATGGCCTAGGAGTACTAATGACCATAAGACCTAGTTGAGGGTGGCATGAGTAGAATCCATCTTTTGTGCATACAACACTATCACCTTTAAGTTTGTATGAACCTCGGGTTGATAAGTAAAGGTGAGTTTCCCCTAGGAGTTGCAACACTCTTGGTGCAATACGATGGCTCACCACTTTTTGGTGCCATTGTCGGGGAGGTTTCTAAGTAGATGCATGTTTAGTGCTTAAGCATTGTTTTCTATTTTTGTTTGCTTCTGGTTTGAAAAAGTGAAAAAAAAACAAAAAAAAAATCTTTCATGCCTCGTAGGAGTAGGGACAACCAAGGAAAATTTCTACCAAAAACCCCCACATCCCCATATAGTCAAACTCAACTCTTCTTCAGTGACTGTGAGTTAGATTACCCTCTAGGTGAGCACCCTAAAATTTTTGAAGAACCTATTGGTGAAGAAGAGGAACCTGCTTCACTAGTTCAATCTATGGCTGAGAACAGAAACCAAGGGGTCTTTCCCATTAGAGAAACCAATGGAGAGTCTAAGATGATGTTAATTTTTCATAGAGCTACATTGTTCTTTGCTTTGATAGTTGCATTTCTTCAATAACATAATGAGTTCACCCCATATCATTATATCATTATTTGGATCTACATTATTAACCAACAACATATGCAACTATATAGAAAAAAAACACCATCATCACCATCTAAGTAGTGGAACGAAAATGAACAAAGGAAGAAAAACATGCACACATAGAGACACCAGGATTGGCTAGAGACCAGGGAAAAAACCACTAGGGGGAAAACCCTTACAAATTAGTCTTCTTAGATCGTCATTAAATGATTCAAAAAAAAAGAGTACATTGATCCATAAAGACATGTATTCATCATGTAGAAAACAACTTTCATATGTACAATGAAACCATAAACATACTTCTACTGAAGGAGCTTGAATCTGAGATCTGAATGCAATGACACTGGCTATAGAATACTAATGAATACTGCTGAAACTTAGTGAGAAATATATATACATCTTGCAGCGTAAATATATAGATTAGATCTACAATGGCATGAAACCCCAGATACAATTGATCACTGAAACTCACTGAAAAAAAATTCCCAATCCTAGATTTGAATGTAGGATGTTGTCAAAGACTGATCGAAAGAAACTGTGACTGAGTGAAAAATGTATGAAGGCACTGCGCAAGCAACTAAATATGACCCAACCAAGATCTTCCTAGAAAAATTCTTAGCCGTGACCTCAACACAGTTAGCCCGTGGCTATAGCTTCCCTGGCTACTACCAAGGCACTATGTGCCTGCAGCTGAGGGAGTGTGCAACCCAAAACACCCTTCTGAAGCCTAAATTCACCCATAGCTCTCTGTTCCTATGGCTATGGGTCCCTCACTGCAGGCATAACACACTGAGCCCATGGCTATGGCCCAGATAAGCTTGATCTAGCCCTAAGGATTTGGCCGCGACCTTGACACTGTCTTCCCGCGGCTCTAGCAGCTTAGCCACTACCTTTCCACGCTCAACCCATAGCTCTGGCCCGAATTATGTAGTTTTTTTCCCACGAATATGGCTCAGAAGACACAAATCAAAGTAAGCCTCTCACTTGTGATCCCGGACCTTGCGTGAGATTCTTTCGTCGAACTTATGCGAGCCAAGACAAAATAGACGAACCAAGATAATGGATGAAAATTGAAGATCGCTTGAGAAAGTATGAGAATGAGCTTGAGGTCGCCTCTATTTATAGATTTTGTGTGGGTTTGATTTGGGGTTGAGGCCAACCTAATTAATTTCACAGGTGCTTAGGCCGACCCATTCCATTACACTTTAATAAATAAAATAATACATAATTTAGCTTTTTCTTAACCAATTGGGGCGATCTATAGGTTGATTTTGTTCCTTTTGAAAATAAGAATCTAATGAAATTATAATCTCGGTCATATGAGCCATCCATAGTGGAATTTGGCCGTAGTTTCATAATTTTAACACTCCCTCTCAATCAGGGAGAATTCCAACCACCAATATATGTTCATCGATCAATATGTCATTCTAGTATCTCCATGCATCATCACATATCATCACTGATAATCTTTGTCATTTAGTGATCATGTTGTGGATATTTATCATTACAAATCATAAATGTACTTCTCATTCCTATTACAACTTATCTCTTAAATGCTTTTGCTCATGTGTTGAACATTCTCGGATCTAGAAGAAGAAGAATTTGTCACCAGAGGGGAGATTAGGCTACAAATATTCATCCATCAAGCTACAATCTGGATTCTATGACAAAGGGTTACTACCCGTAATATCATCATCAATCATCATCGGAGAGCGTATCATCAGGGAGTACTTCTCAACCTGTAACCTCATCAAGGAGCACATCTCGACCCGAAATATCATGGGGGAGATATAACTCTACAACCCAATATCTAATAATAGGATATCCATTCATGCAGGGGAGCCTATATCGACCCTGGTATCACATTGGGGAGCTCAATATCAACCTGGAACCTCATAGGTTTATCTCAACCCATCCTATTGCCTATTGATATTCCCATCGATGACCCTGAATAGTCATGTGGTATAACACCTGCATCATAATTGACTTGGTTGTACACCCAAAGTACACTCTCAAATAGTTGTCCAAACGAGGATTAATATTCCCGATAAGCCCTTCTTGTGGGTATGATGCTAACTGGGGTATACTCTGCAAATACCAATCAGGGTAGCAACATTCTCTGACCCTATGAAGATAGGGTAGAAACATCTCTAAGGCTATGGGTAAGAGATAGGGAATAAACCCTATTTTCTAGAGTTCCCTCAACCCTAGGAGCCCTCTATCTCAATTCCTCATCCCGGGAGCTCAGACAAGGAGGGAGAGCTGGCTTAGCATCCTCGATCAATGCCACTCTCATCATACTCATGTCTGGTATATTCTTGTCACAATAACAGATGATTCCTATTCATACAAGACATCAAATCAAATGTTATGCTAGAACATACATAATCATGTAAATTACAAGAAGATACCATAATCATCCTCCCTCTCACGAAGGTGTCAATCATACATGGATACCATGATCATCCTCTCTCTCATGGTGGTGTCAATCACACATGGATACCATAATCATCCTCTCTCTCACGGAGGTGTCAATCACAAGCCTAAGTTTGTATCAAACAACTGAATTGTCTCAGTGAATGGATAAATCACAGTCCCAACTATATGTATATGGGATTCTCTGTCATCACAGTGTATCCATGTCTTATCTAGATCATGCTCAGAAAACTCTCTAAGGAGATTCTACATCCTATCTCACAACTAGCCATGCTAGTAGCATTGAACCCAACCTCGGTCGTGCTATGGACCTCTCATTCAAGATATCATGGCAGATCTGATATTAAGGCAACATCCAAATGTGCTTATCAATACTAATCCCGAACATCATCAGTTCATCCATGCAACTACCTATCATGGGAGAAATATCTCAGCCTTTAAAAGTAGAATGTTTCATGTAGATATTTCAAAATATGTTTGGTAGCATTTCTGAATGAATCAACTCAATCATGTATTTAATCATGTTCTATACACATCATATACGGATGGATGTTCAAAACGGAAAATCAATGCTTCATTCAACTAACATATGCCATGTCACGTTCAACAACATGGAATTTCTTTCCTAAATTCCAGAGATAGATTCATCATGCCATGATACATCATTACATTGATTCAGAATCCATCTCCCTCTAGCTTAGATCTTCAGAGGCTCATCACCTGTCAAGGGTAGAATATCAGTATGTATAATCAAATACATAACAAAATCAAGGCCATACCTTGGAACTCATTATCTTTACTTCATCAGATATCTGTCAAATATGGAAAAATATGATTCGGGGAGCTTGCATCACGTAACTCTCTCAATAAGCATAATGTCCTACCAAGCCAACATAATCAAGGCTTACATAAATCAATGTTGTGTCAACAAAATCATCTCATTAGAGTTTAGAATCCATACCAAAACTATTATCAAATACATTGATATCATAATATCAAGTATTTCAACCAGTGATAGGTAAAGCTCATATCAAGTCTTGACTTTATTTACTGTCAAGTCAACAGGTCAATCATGCCATTACAAGTCATTTTCATTACTAGATGCTAGTGCATACATGAAGGTTAAGTCATGCATGTTCCATCTTCATACTAAGTCACAACAACCATTGTGCTAGGAACAAGAGGGCCAGTACAAAAACCATAATTCTGAATACTCACATAAGACACTGAAGGTCATTATGCCCAAATAGCATTGTCATATGGGAAAATCAACTATCTCCAGATCAAATCATGTCATGTCTAGACATATCTCAATTATTAAGCATTGTGCCAAAAGTTCCAAACACAGTTTATCAGTTAGCCAAATCATGTCGAACTTTTGTAGCACAGACATAGTGACATATTCATATGAATGTCTCGATCACCTGAAAAAACAATTTCGATTCAAACATATGAAATTTCCCTACTGACAGATCTTACTGATATCTTCAACACATCTACAGAACTGACATCTTCCAAGTGATCATCTGATTTCATGCTCAATTCCAGTAATTAACAATGATAGGACATGTTAGAGATCCCTTTATTCAAACCAAAACTTCAAATATGAGATTTATAGGCATGGTGACACCTATGGGCCTTCCATTATGCGAGTGAGGCTCAGACCTCTATTGTAGATCAACAATGTCAGATATAAATCATAGAAGAGTATGTAGTTTCATTTTCATTCATGTCATCAACTTTTCTTTACAGGTGTCATGCAACAAGAAATATGTTAGATCATAAACACATATCTATCATGATCATAAATCTTTCATCAAGGGATGGACTTGAAAGATCAAGGCAACAAGATGATGTGATAACACAATCTTATAAACCCAATAACAATACACCAAGTTAGAGCATTTAATTTCACCATATGCCATAACCACATGTAGTAAGAGATCTATAACATCAATCTCATAGATGTTACTCTATCATCATGGTCACCAATACCATGCTTATCATGATAAAAAATATCAAGTTAGGTTATTCAATAAACAAACAGAGTGCAATCTCTCTTTACAAGAGCTTTCATCATGCTTATCTCAAGCATTATCAATACCATATTAATGAGGTAACCTGCTACAAGAGATCCAACATTTTTTATGCATATCAAAAGTCAATAGTACCATTTACGAGAGTCAATATTAGGATCTCAAACAATAGATGTTAGCCAAACATCAAGATGTTCCATTATATCCAAGATCAACAATAAGTAGCCTCGCAGAATCAAGAAGATTATCATGATCAAAACATTCAATACTAGATGCACCATTTCATCATTGGAAACATAAATCCCAATCACTTTCATATGCATGCATGAGCCATTTGTGAATGAGGAATTCTCAGCATACCATAGGGCTGACTGAGCCGTTAATGTTACAGCTGAAATACAATATACCATGCATAATTTGTATTACCCATGCAGCTTCACCTAGGAAGCTTATAGTGCTCAAGTGCCTCTTTACCTCTTGCAGATTAGCCATATTTACTTCATTTCAAAAGATCCTCAAAAGGGATCCACTCATCACATCCCATCAAGGAGGTTAGAAATATCTAAGTGATTATACATGCAAGAAGTAATGAATATAACCAATAATCATAATAATGTGATCCATAAGTATAAACAAGAGTAAGGTCATAAGTCAAGGAATACATATCTTCAGTAAGAGGTGATCCTCTCCCTCTTGAGCGATCCTTCAAGAGTCATCCATAGACCACATAGCAACGTTGTCTTCAATCAACAATTTCATCTATCAAATCGATCCCAAGTGCTTCATAGACCATGCAAGGGTTTCATACGTCAAGCCATAAACCAAGGTTTATCTCAAACCCTCACCATCAAACCCTTATGCTCTAACTACCTAGGGTTTTCTTCATACCAAAGAATTCTTTAGGTCTCTACCACCGTTTTCTTGCTTCCATAAAAGTGTCTCCATGGGGATGATCTTCATGGATTTCCTTCAGCCTAACTCTGATACCATGTTAATTTTTCATAGAGCTACATTATTCTTTACTTTGATAGTTACATTTCTTCAATAATGTTATCGCAAGAAGTCACTCCTTGACTGCAAAGGAGTAAGCCTTACACATCATAGTTCATTTCAAAGAAAAATATTTTGAATGGCAAGTTGGATTATTAAAGATTTTGAAATGATTTCAACTCTTTTAGACCTTCATGCATTTGGCAAGCTGTGGCAAGTATAAATTGTATGGACAAGTTTGTAGTATAGGGGAGAAGATTGTGACATATGAAAGGCGACAGATAGCTGGTACTCAATCTAAGAACCAAACATATCCTAAATCAGTCACACAGCTATAAGAGTGGCCTTTTACATAAACTTTGTTTTATGTAAGGGAAACAACATTTAGAAATCAAAATACATGCATAAATAATCTCATAAATCCTTCATGAAACCTTCACTAGCATCCTCTACACAACATACAGATGATTTGCAATATACTAAACAATATATAGTTAACTATTAGATCCTCTAACAGTGCTCTTACTCTTACTTGCTAGATGTTGCAATTCATAAATCAAATGAATAAAACAATAAGAGAAACATGCCATACATTAGATAGTCCTTGAAACACAAAGTCCTCCAGCATGAAGTACAAAAGGAGTTTTGTTTATTATGAAAAAGTCTTTAGGTCGACCAAAATCCAACCCTGAAATGGTATTTACAAATGATATTTATAGAGAGAGGCACCAACTCCATTTCACCTAAAAAGACGGATCCAATCTTCCTCTCATTACATAGAAGTTATAGCATATTAAATACATATCCTATTGAAATCTAACTAACAGGAAAAATGTAGATAGGAAGAAAAAGACAATTCGAACTGTGCTGCTCGGTGTGTTGGCAACCTACTTACTTTTCTGTTGATTTGTCTCTCCATGAATATGGTTATTTAAAAACCATGTGGCTTCATTAAATGTGTCATTTCAGAACCTCAAAACCACTTATCAACCATTACTTGAAATTTCCATATCATCAGGAGTCCTTATCATCCTTGGACTAGCTCGAAAATTCTGCTGACAACTGTCAAAAATCATTAAAAAAAGATGTTACCAGAACTTCCGGTAAAAACCTGTAACTGTGCAAAAACTGTAATGCTACCAGAAATTCTGGTAACAATCTGTTTCCTTTTCAGAAATGCACAAAATATACTTGAAAAATTCTATGTAGATTAAAACATTCTGAAAATTGATTTGTTCCAAAATATAACTAATAGGAAAAATGATACTTCATTGGGACATCCTTTTACCTCTCCTCCATATGAGCTGCAACTTCTGCAAGCTTGTCTAAATCTGTTTTACTGTCAATTTATGATTGTGACTTGGTAGTCTTGGTGGCTGTCTCTTTTGCAGTGGCCTTTTCATTAGGGGAATTTTTAGGTATAAAATGGGCCTCCTAACAAAACTGTAAAATAATAGTGGAAATAATAAAATAAGATTTGATTACATCATCAACTTTTAGAGGGAAAAAAGAAAAAACAACTTTTTCAACAAGTATTTTCAACTTATCTCCCAAATTTTTTAGTCAAATTTTGAGCAGAGTACTCGTTGGATGCAAAATTTAATTCATCATCCAAGGAGTACCCATGTTGCATACTTTTGATGGATCCTGCTACATGAAAAAATAGAAATACATGAAAAATGTGATTGCAATTACGTTTTTTGATGTATTTTTCATTTTTCAGGTAGTAGAGTCCATCAAAAGTATGCAACATGGGTACTCCTTACATGAGGAATTAAATTTTTCATCCAACAAGTACTCCCTCTCAAAATTTGAGTAAAAACTTTAGAAGATAAGTTGAAAAAGTAGTTTTATTATTTTATTATTTTTTAATCTTTTACCCTTTTACTTAAAAAATGGTGAATCATCCCCCATGGTTGACATCATCATATTGAATCCTATTGGTTCTTATAAAGTTTATTTTTGTTGTACATTTTTCTTAGGAGGCCTATTTTAGACCTCAAAATTCCCCTAATGTCTCTTTTGGGCTCTTATGGATTTTTATTTTCTTGGAGGTTCTTGTTTGCTAGCCTGAGGGAGTTTTACCCTTTTCTTTCTTCTTGAACCCACTAGATTCTGCAATTTAAGGAGTTATATTCTGTAACCCTTCAGATTGCCTCTCCACATCTATAACTTTTGTCATCAAGCTTGGGTTATGTAGGGCTTTGGATTTCAACCTGAATTTGTTTCTAAATCTTGTACGTATTTTCCTGCTGCTAACAACTCGTCTTTTCCTGTAGCTAACATCACATCCTGCATCCTTCAGGAGCTCCTCATCTAATTTGGTGGGTTGATAATCCTTCTGAACCTTATGCTTAATTTTTGGTACCGGAACTTCCGGCAACACTTGTTATTTTGATTTTTCTGTAGCTGCAATATTTCCTTTTCGTGCTCTGGCATATACCTTGGGAAAAGGAGAAACAAGAGGCAAAATCTTCATTGATTTGGGCTTGCTAATAGATAAACCTTATCCTTTCTCTAACTTCTCTTCAAATTTGGTTGGGGGAGTCTTTTCCTTTCCCTTTTTGTCCTTATCCTTCTTGTAGATATTTACCTTATTTGATTCTTTTAGTCCTTTTACCAACTGATGAAGTAGTTGGTTTTTTACTTTCTTTCTTCTGCTCAGCAAGTTGAGAATGCTTTTGTGAGGCTAGACGTTGCTGAGCAGGAATTTTTTGTGTAAGTGTAGATTTGCCTACCCTATAAAATAGGAAATTCTCCCAAGACTGGTTTCTTCTTTTGAGTTCTTCAATAATAAACACCTTGATATGAGATTGATGGTAGATTCTATAATCTGAAGCTGCTGCATGGGTTTGTATTCTCGCTGACATCTTAGTCAAGCTTTTCAGTAGGAAGAAAGGTAGGTTGAGAACCTTCATACCTACAAGGTGAAACAAAAACCCCATGTGATACAGAAATACAATAGTATACCTCCTCTCACAAGTAAGATAGATCTTAATGAGCTTGAAATTTTTAGCCGATTCATCCTTGAGATAACTACTAGGAATCCCTTTAGCCCATGTAGGGTCTCTGTTTTCATCCTTGATGAAGTTGTTAAGGTCTTGTAATATTCCTAAATGGGAAAAGTAGGAATATAGTGCAAAATACTAGAATAATAGTGTAAAAAATCACATAGAATCAAGAGGAAAATATGGAGACCTTATAATCATCATAAAAACAAAAAATATGTATAATAAATTGTCTTTATATCATAGAACAAGATATAAGAAGCCTCCAATAGATAAAACCCTCAATAAGAGGTGCTGCTACTATATCAAAAATGTCGGAGACACTGCTACAACACAGTTTTAAAGGAACTGCTACAAAAAATGAGTACACAAAAGATATAAGGCTGATATATGCCGCAATAGATACAAAAATGAAGATCTTGGCTCTATACAACCTCCAGAAAGGAACCCAAGAGGGTCTCCGGGAAAACCACCCAATAATACAAAATGAGCTACAGCCCTATGGCTGAAAGTATGCTGCAACAAGAAACTGAAGATCAATGGCTGAAGCTGATAAGAAAATGAGTATGCTCTCCTCCAAAGGATTCTTCGGATGAAAGGTTGGCCCCTTCACTGAAGAAATCACTCCTCAAATCACCTACTATAGAAACCCCTGCAACTCTTCCCTAAAATAATGTAGATATAGACTGATATTACGCTGTAGGGGATAAATATACTATGGCCTGATGCCAAATATATCAATGATTCTCTAGGGCCTTCTTTAATAGCCTCCAAAGGGAAAGAAACCTCCCTCCAATGAGATCTAGCTCAGAAATCTCCCAAATCAAACCTCCACAACTTCTGCCCTGCAACACCACACAAAATCCTCAACAGGAATTGCGTTGTACATTAAGACTGAAGCCTTGGCCAAATTCCTGATAGTGGAATGTAGTGAAAACTCTTCCAAGAGGCCTCCTAAGGAAAGAGGTGGGATTCCCGATCAGGAACAACCTATGCTAAACAACACTACAATCTTAGCTAAACATCCAAATAAGTTATATGTCTAAACATACCATATATCAAAACATAAACATATCATAAGCTGAATAATATGGCTACCATCCTCTTCCTTATATAAGAAATGAGCTTCCTAACCCTAAGCCCCATCCATTAATGACACTACTTCCATGAAAAGAGTCTCCATATAAAACTGCGTTGTCCCTCATTGCATGTCACTACTCCATGAAAACACTGTTGATTTGGTCAAAGTTGACCCAGTCAAGGTGTTCCAGCCCCTTTTCACACCTAAGGGTGCTTAATTAAGCTACCAAGATGTCTTCTTTTCACGTTAGCATTGGTTTTATTCTAATTTAAGGATATTTATGGATCTTCATATCCTCTTATTCATTAAACAAGAAAGAAAAAATAAAAATTAATATTCCAACTAGCTCATGGCTAATCAGGAATATTATAGGTCTCCTCCAGTAATAACTTGGTTTTCGAACCATTTCTCTCCTTCCTCTGGGAGGTGGAAAGCTTCAGCAATGGATTATGCTGATATTGTTAGGTCCCTATATTATTATTATAGTCCCTTATTTTTGTTAGTGTAACCCCCTTATTGTTATAGTTGTACCCCTATAACCCCCATATTATTATTATTGTGCCCTTACATTATTATTGTTAGGTCGGCTAGGATTACATTGTGGCCCCATGGACTCCTATATATAGAAAGGAGGTTTTGTCATTTGTATCATCCAAGAATTGTTCATTTATGTAATGTATTAGAGTTTTCCCCCTCAAAGTGGTTTATTTCTAAGGCATTGGTCTCTCTTTTCTTCTATTTTTGGAGATGGTTTCATAACATTTGGTATAAGAGCTTTGGATTCTAGGGTTTCACTGCTCCAAATAGGTCATCGTGGAATTTTCGCTATAATTTTTTTTCTACGAAGTTTCAGAAGCTAAAATTTTAACATAGCGAAGCCAAAATCCCGAGGAACGTTATTTATAAATTTCAGATCTTGGTTCACAATATTTTCAGAGATATGATCTGTGGAAGTTAGGCTTTTTTAGGCTTTCGAATTTCACCTAAAATAGGTCATTGTGGAATTTGCGCTATAAATTTTTTTATACGAAGGTTCAAAAGCTGAAATTTTTACAAGGCGAAGCTGAAATCCTATGGAACTTCCTGTACAAATTTCAGATCTTGGTTCACAATATGTTCAGAGATATGATCTATGGAAGTTAGGGTTGTTTTAGGCTCCTTAATTTCATCTCAAAGAGGTGACCATGGGAAAATTGTCATAACTCTCTCTCTCTGAGCATCAGATTGGAATTTTGTAAGAAGTGGCCATAAGTGCATGGAATCTAGTTCCATTTTTATCAATTTTATAGTAGGAGGAGGAAACAATGACACATGGCATGTTGTACAAGTTCACTCTACTGAACTAGTCCATAATTAGGTCATTGTGGGAGATTGGGCATAAATTTGCCTTGAAGAATCCAAATCAGGTCAGACCTATGGAATTCGAAAGAAGATTAAGAGTGCTAATACAGGGTAAAATTTAAGATATTAAAGATCCTGAATCACAGAGATAATTCAATTTCAATATCGAGCTCCTCAAAAACAAGAAAACGGTGTGTATTGTTTTTTTCCGAATTGCATAAGTCTTGTTTGAAGAATCAATTTGAATTGATTCCAAGGGCATATTGTGGAATAGATATCAGTATTGGGTTCTAAAATGCCTCCTAAAAATAATTCAACACCCATTAAGCCTTAAGAAGGCTCTACTATGGCTCATGAAGATGAAGAACTGCAACATGACATATCAAAATTACAAGAGAAAGTGCACCAAATTTCGCTCTCGCAAAGAGCAGCAAAAAATGAAATGGATGTTTTGAAGAAAAGCATGGAAGATAGGATGGATGGTTTGAAGAAAGGCATGGAAGCTACGATAAATGGTTTAAAGAATGGCATGGAAGAAAAAATGGATTGTATGGAAGAAAAAATGGAAGGTTTGAAGGAAGACATGGAAGGTTTGAAGGAAGGTTTGTCAAAGTTGATACAATAAATGATTCCTAATGGCAAAAAGATAGTAGAGGAAACTCATGATGAGAAAAAAATAAAAGTTAATCGTGATTTCATAAGCTCTAATGTTGGATTGAAGAACCACCATATTCCAAAGATGGATATGAGAAATTTTGATGGCAAGGATCCCGTAACATGGATACTACAGATGGAGAAATATTTTGATCTCAATAATGTGCAAAACACACAAAAGGTACACGTTGCAACTTTAAATTTAGAACAAAATACATTTGTATGGTATCAATGGCTTTTCTCTCATAAAAAAATTCTCACTTGGTCAATTTTTACAGAGGAAATGATAGCACATTATGAGGATACAAAGAGCAACACCTTCTTTAGCCAATTGATAAATCTCAAACAAAAGGGTTCAATAGTGGAGCACATTGAGGACTTCCAAAAATTGAATATAAGGGTAACAAATATTCTAGAAGAACATAGGATTGATGTCTTCATAGGGACTTTGAAGGATAACATCCAACATGAAGTTTGCGTTTGGGAACTTGATTCTTTGGAGAAGGCATTCAGGTTGGCAAGAAAATTTGAATGTAAAATTATGGCGACAAGGAAGCCTACCACTCACATCTATAAATATGAAAGTGTTTATACTCCTAGACTTCCACAACCTACAAGGTTGACACCACAACAATTGGAAAAAAAAAGAGCAAAAGTGCTTTGCTACAGTTGTGATAGAAAATACACTAAAGGTCATAAGTGTGTTGAGAAGAAATTATTTTACATATATTGTGAAGAGGAGGAAGAAAATGAACAAGAAAATTCAAAAGAAGAGGATATACACTAGGAACCAACCCTATAAGAAGAAGAAATGAGTCTGACAATATCGTGTAATGCATTGGTAGGAATTACCGCTCCTCAAAATCTTAATATAGAAGGACATATCAAGAAGAAAAAGGTAATAGTGTTGATTGATTCAGGTAGTACCCATAATTTTATTCATTGTAAGGTAGCCAAGGAATTGAATTGTTTCCTATACCCAACACCAGAATGTCAAGTGATGGTTGAAAATGGAGGAAGTATAAATTTCTTTGGAAAATGCCATAATATCAAGCTATCCATGGGGGAATATGTATTGAATATTCCAATTATTTCCATCCCAATGGGAGGTGTTGATGTTGTAATAGGAGTACAATGGTTACAATCTTTGGGGACAGTAGCTTTTAGTTTTTAAGAACTTTTTTGAATTTTTTTTCAGAAGGAAAGTAAATCGAATTACGGGGTATCGCAGGGAAGCCATGAAAGATAATAATCTCTAATGTCATGACAAATCTTCTGAAGAAAGAACAATGAGGCTTAATTGCACAATTATGCTCACTAGAAGTTCCAACATAAAAATCATCTATTTCTCTAGATCTCCAAAATGTCTTGGACAATCATTCCAAGGTGTTTGAAACTCCCAAAGGACTCCCACCTATTCATGATCTCATGCTATTCATTTGATTCCAGGAAGTATTCCTCCAAACATCAGGCTTTACATATATCCTTATGTCCAAAAGAGCGAAATTGAACGTATGATTGCAGAAATGTTAGAGGCTGGTATAATTCAACCTAGTCAAAGTTCTTTATATGCTCCAGTAGTATTGGTGCAAAAGAAGGATGGATCATGGTGCATGTGTCCGAATTATAGGGAGATCAATAAGCTCACTATTAAAGATAAATTTCCCATTCCTGTGATTGATGAATTACATGGAGCAATTTATTTTACCAAGTTGGATCTTCGTTCAGGATATCATCAAATTAGAATGAAGACTGAAGATATTCCGAAAACAACATTTCGAACTCATGAGGGTCATTATGAATTTTTGGTCATGCCTTTTGGCCTTACCAATGCACCTTATACATTTAAAGGGTTGGTGAATTCCATTTTCAAACCCTTCCTTAGAAAATTTGTGCTAGTATTTTTGATGATATACTAATCTACAACAGGTCTTGGAAGGATCATGTTCAACGTGTTGACAAGGTGCTCAAACTATTGGAGGAGAAACAATTATATGCAAAAACATCCAAATGTTTCTTTGGAGTACAAGAGGTGGAATGTCTGAGTCATATTGTATCTCACGAGGGTGTTAAGGTAGACCCTAACAAAATTAAATCCATTAAGGAATGGAAAGTCCCCACAACCATAAAGCGGTTGTGGGTCTCAGGTTGACAGGGTATTATCGCAAATTTGTTAAGAATTATGGGAGAATAACAACATTTCTAAAAACATTATTGAAGAAAGATGCATTTTCATGGACTCTTGAAGCAACTAAGGCCTTTGAACATCTTAAAGAGGAAATGTGCCTAGCACCAATCTTAGATATGCCAGACTTCACAAAAACCTTTATTGTGGAATATGATGCCTTGGGAAATGGAATTGGTTCTATTTTAATGCAAGAAGGAAGACCCATTGCTTTTGAAAGTCATCCAATCAAAGGAAATTATTTACAAAAGGCTATTTATGAGAAGGAAATGTTGGAAATACTACATGGACTAAAGAAATGGAGACCTTACCTAATGGGAAGACACTTCAAGGTAAAAACTGATCATGATAGTCTTAAACACTTTTTGGAGCAAAGACTATCTTCAGAAGAGCAGAAAAAATGGGTCACAAAGATGTTGGGTTATGAATTTGAACTCATCTACAAAGAAGGGAAGATAAATGTTGTTGCAGATGCACTCTAGAGAAAGGATGAAGAGGTGGAAGCATTTATTTATGCCATTTCTATTATCCAACCAAATTGGATAACCGAAGTAAGGGATGAATCAAAAAAGGACGAAGAAGTGTGGACACTCATTCAAAAGTTGCAGCAAGATCCTAGTAAATTTGATATATTTAGTTGGAAAAATGATTCCCTATGGTACAAAGATTGCTTATATATTTGCAATAATTCCCAACTAAAACAAAAGATTCTTTTGGAATTGCACACTTCTCCTTTAGGAGGACACTCAGGATTTTTAAAAACTTACCACAGGGTGAAGAAATAAAAATTAATTGTCTCAACTTCATTTTGCTGGCAAATCCATTGAAAATGAAGTTGAGACAATTAAGACCCCGGGTCTTCTACAACCTTTATCCATTCCAAGTCAATGTTGGGAGGATATTTCAATGGATTTTATCACAGGTTTACCTAAGTCCGAAGGAAGGAGTGTTATCATTATGGTAGTTGATAGACTTACCAAGTATGCACACTTTTGTTCATTAGCTCATCCATTTAAATCAAGTACAGTTGCTACTGCATTTATGGAAACAATTAAAAAGATACATGGAAACCCGAAGATTATTGTAAGTGACAGAGATCCCATTTTTACAGGAAATTTTTGGACGGAATTATTTCCCTGTTTGGGTACTCAACTAGCTCATAGCTCATCTTATAATCCTCAATACGATGGTCAAACAGAGATAGTGAATAAATGTTTGGAAGGATATATTCATTTTTTTGTATCAGATAAGCAAGCATAATGGGTCAAGTGGTTACCTCTTGCTGAATGGTGGTATAACACTTCCTTCCATGCTACAACAAAAATGACGCATTTATGGCACTTTATGGATATCATCCACCATCCATCACATCTTATTTAAGGGAAAATTCTAGGGTTCAAGCAGTGGAAAATCACATCGAGCATCAACAAGAAGTTCTCCAACTCTTAAAGGATAACCTAAATTTGGCACAATATCGAATGAAACAACAGGAAGATCAACATCGCAGTGAGAGAATCTTTGATGTAGGATGTTGGGGTTCCCATGTTTTGGCCAGATTGGCAAGACCAAAAGATGAGACAACATCAAACCACTTTCAGACCTCAGGATCTAGCCCTTCTGGGTCCAGAGAGGGATCTCTCTGTATAAGCAAAGGTTTTCTATCTTTGAAGCTCAGTGTTAAGATGTTAGGCTAGTTATAAGGCTCAGGTTTTGTTTGTTTGATTGTTTGTTTGGTTGCTGGTTATCAAGAAAAAGGGTTCAGTGTAAGACAAGGATGAGAAAAGAGGGATAAGGAAGAGGTGAAGTATTCCAGGAAGCATTCAAGACCATTGGGCAATGGAGTCAGGAAAGGATTTGCTTACTAATCAATAGGCAAGCTTTCAATTGGGCTAGTCATCTAAAATGTTGGATCGTAAAGATGATAGTATGGTATGGAATGGTAGGAGAGGAGGAGGCAACATAGATTCAGCACGCAAAGTTAAAGACCAGTTGGTCGCACAAGGATCCTAGTGGACAGGGCTAACTCTAATCCCCAATGTTCCAAAATCTTCCAGCTAAATCCTAACAAGAACATCTAAGAACAGATTCTTTTAACTCATACATCAGAGAGCAGGAAATAACATCCACTAAATTGGTTAAATTAACTGAAATCAATTCTCAGATCACACATATAGTAGAAAACATCAAAGGCAAGGAGAGCAGAAACATAGGGTACCTAACAAGGGTAAATCCTATGCCAATATTCTGATGCAAGCCAGTAGAAACGAAATGCAATGAATTAAAACACAGAGATAGGAAAACATCACCGCTGCTTTAGATCAGGATCCAAAGAAATGTGCTTGTCATATTAAATAGCAATACCAGTCAAGTAAAACATTGCTAATAGCTGAATACTCAGTCTGAAATCATATTCCTCAGCCTATCTTACAACTTTACACAGAGACTGTGTCTCAAAAGAAACTATTTGCAATTCTCTGATAACTGATCAACAACCTTTACAATGAGTTTCTTCATGGATTTATAGTTCCAGTGGAGGAGAGAAGGTAGGTGAAAAACTAAATGCAGCATTAAAAACTAAGAAGAGGGAGAAGGCCGAAGTCCACTCTGTATAAATTCTGTGCATTTATCTCTAGCACTCTTGTGGGTGAAAGAGTGGTCTTCTCCAGGCTTCCATTTACTCCGGTACGTCTCTGATGTACTAGGTTGTAGTACTCTGTAGTAATTCTGGTGAATTAAACAAAAACGTAGAATCAAGACACTAAGATCTGCCATACTGTGCGACAAATGCTTCTGATAGCATAGGACTGCTGTAGGGGGGGGGGACCTTCGCTTGGACACAATGTAGAATGAAATAATAATGTGTACCGTGTCCTTGCTCAAGAAGAAACATTCTGCTGATTTGAAACCCTTATTACATTGTTTTCTGTGTGCTGGACCTCCTGTGTGATCCTCGAGATTTTCGATCCGGTACTCTGCCTTTAGAACTCTGGATTAAGGCTTAAAATCCTCAATAATGAACGTTGAAATCCTTGATCATTAGCTGGTATTTCTCCGCCGCTTCATAAATGTCTCAATCTGCAAAATCTGGGTTTTAATGGCACCGAATAGGTTTTTTGCGAAGATTGAACTATCCTTGGATAATATTTATGCCATCGCTACCTTTCCAGGCATTTCCCTGTAGTACCAGCTTCCAAATTCAATTCTCTCTGCGCAATGCACCATTAAAATGATACATATGAACCATGGCGATTTCCCACCTCTCTGCAACCCTGCAAAATACGGAAACTGGTTAAGAAAACCATGCATGGGGGTCAGATGATGTGGACGACTACGAGGATGATAGTAGGATTGTGGAGAAATGGCGAAAAAATGCAGAGGAATGGTGGAGAAATTCTTTGGTGGAGGTCAGCGGAATGCAAAGAAATTTAAACGTGAACCTTGACATTTAACCTTAGAACGGGATATATATGGATGGACGGGTGAATATACGATGGAACACATGGAATGGTGACGTGGTGGGACCGGGCAATGACGGGCATGCATTAAATCTGGACTATCCGATCTCAATGGAGATTGACAGTGGAAAACACGTCGGAGGGCAATGGACGGTGCGCCAGGGGTACGACGGCCATGGATTATTGCGTGCGCAGCTTCGTGGAGCAATCGCCGTTGGATTGCCTGCCCCAGATCAGACGACACACAACAATATCGCTCTGCATCCATGGAAGAACTTTAATGCGCGATGGGAGGGTGGTTTTCCAGCCGTACCGGTGCCACGCATCAGATGATGTATGGAATTTCTCTGAAAATGAAAACACCGCCCTCCTCCGAAAAGCGGTGCGATGGAAACCAGTGGTTTCTGTACAATGAGTGGGTGTGGGGACCACAGGCAGACCGGGGAATATGGACTGTTGGATTTGAGGTTTTAAATGGACGGCTGATATTCGATCGGTCGGTGAACGGGTGAACAGCGGGCGTGATGGATGGGGTGAGGGTGGCGATCACCATCCATTCTGTTTAGATCAACGGCTATAAACGTGCCTGATGAATCATATGAGATAAGCACTTTTTGGGCTAGCGCTTGGTTCTAGCGGCAGGCCACATGGGGGAAATATGGTTCTGGGGCTAGCCGAAGGGGGCTAAGACCCATATACATGGAGAATATGGTTTTTTGGCACATTTTCAATGAAATTAAAGGCCAAAGGGGTAACGATAGAGGGAAGAAGGGGTTATTAAACCACACCAGGGATGTGTGCATGGTTTAGGGGGAATTTTGGGGAGGTTTTAGAAGGATTAGGGGAGGGAATTTGGGGTAAAAGGGGAACTTTGAAAATGGAAAAAGGGATGAAATGGAAAAATTCTGCAGGGGTACCAGGGGCAAATGAAGGCCCTCAAGAGAACATTTTTTTGCAATCAGAGAGGCTTCATAATGGGAATCAGTAGAGGGGATTTCATCACAGGGAAAAGGCACAGGAGACTTCAAGGATGACGTGTCTCCAGAGGAGATGCATTCATTGAAGGCTCAGAAACAATTTAGCCCCTTACTTTGCTTGTCAAAAAAATTCATAGGGGGCTAACAGTGGCTCCACATGGGGATGGATTATTCTTGAAGGAGTCAAAAATTTAGAAAGTGATCCTTGGTGTAGGCCAGATGCCTGCTGCTTGAGCCACCTTCTTCTTTGATTTTCATCTTCCACACTTATGAAGACATCAATTTAGTAGAAAAATTTTCTCAATCAATCTACCTACCCATTCTACGATCCTAACATTTTTTCTTCTAGGGTGCATTTGAGCTAGCAGACCCTTTACATAATTTATTATATAAATAGAAAATAAACCTATTCTAAATCTACCCTTGTTACTCCATGAGACCAGATTTTTAATATCCCTTTTTCCAGGATATCTCAAAAACACGACAAACTCCAACTAGATATTGACTGGGAGGGCATTTACCGGATATGTCGTCTCTAAAAGAGAACAAGATCTAGAGGCTATCTAGCCCTTTAAAAACTCTATCTAATATTGGAATATGAACACACCAAGTGGTATGTAATTAGAACATACAATATTGTACGGAAACTACGAAAACTCATCCAGAAAATGAATTTCTCAGCGAATCATGCATGAAAAACGAATCCTTCAGGTGTGATGGCTGATGGAAAAGTGAGGATTTTGGCCCTAAAATGAGTGTATAAGGAATTATGTGTACAATTTCTATTCAAGGTTATGGAATACGTTAAATTATATTAATATGGACTTCCATGTCAAATTTCAGCTCAAAAAAAGTCGTTTTTCTATATTAAACAGTTCCTCCTTCCCGACTAGTCAAGAAAAACCCTGATTTCCCAAGACTTTGAGTATGCAGAATTATACTGAAGCAAAGCTGCGTTTTTTCCAAAGGTATAAGATGTAAAATACTGTGAAAAATCATAGAATAGGTTTAGGATCATGGCAAAGGAATTGAGCAAGGTTAAACAACATTTTTATAGAAAACCCTTCAATATTGAGGTGCCGCAAGACAAGAGATTGATGCAGAAACCCTTCAGCATTTCTCCAGGAGGCTGAAGCTTATATTTATTATATTACAGATCTACAACTGATAAATACATGAAAGCAGAGATCTATAATGAGACAAACTTCCCAAAGGGCTCTTTATTACTTTCCCCTTGGGGATTTCAGCAATACATGAGAATGTCGGAGCAGATATGAGTTTTACTGCAGCAGATCTGAAGAATGATTCAGAATTTCTGAAGAAAACTTCATTATCAGATCAGAAATATACTTGGATTGGTTGGAAAATCCAAGGATCACCCTCAATCAGAGATCTAACTCCAAAGTGATGCATTTTAGATGTTGCTCCCTTTCAATGATAACGTGACAGGAGATGGGGAAGAAAGCACATCTGATATAACATGAATAAAATATAGGCGATGCAAGATACGATAATAAGCTCAATATATGATAGTCCCCAGGAAGAGACTCTCCCTGAAAAGCAGAAGGAGGTGGTGTGTAGTCCACAGCGACACCCTGACACTGATGGCTATTTGCTTGCTTCATGAGCAATAGCATTATCTGAGGATCTTGCTAAGAAAATAACCTTGCCAGCCAGGCACTCAAAGTCCCCAGGGGCTAAAGGTGAGATCTCCACTTGCAGGCATGATGCCTCATGAGTGCGACCAGACAGACTATGACGGCTGATGCCAAAGAAGACAATATGTCTCACTCAACAATCCATAATCCAAGCATCCAAGCATGAATGAAATGAGGAGGCTCCTTCATCTTTATAGTGTTGGTTTCCCTCCAAAACCCAACGTAGTCTCTCTCTCTCCTCCACGTGGTGTTGGGTCCCCCCCCCCTTGACTCCCACTTAAGTCACAACGTTGTGCTACTAGGTGGATGTCTTATTTCATTTAAGTGAGTTTAGACCCTCTTTACTCACTTTTTATTTATTTACAAACTATAGGTGGCAAAATAAACAAAATAGAATATTCCAATTTGTTGTCGCAAATTAGGAATATTACAGTCCCCCCCGGCAAAATGTTGCTTGCCCTCAAGCAACTGCCTGAACAAGTCTCCTTCCTAGCTGAAGCTCTCCACCGATACTGCAAAATGTGCCTGGGTCCCAGATGCGCCATTGAATCTTCTCTATCCTCTGCATCACCCTGATATGAAGGGATCTCTCAATGCCAGGATCCCAAACTGATATCTCATGGTACCAGCCAACCAATAATCCTCCTGGATCCCATTACCACCATGGCCAATAATAGCCCAAGTCCCATGGCTCAGACTACACACTGCCTCTGGCTATGACTGATGAAGACCATGACCCCTGCTGCTCTGCATCTATGACTGTGTAAGCTGGCCCATCAACTGTGTACCAAATCATCACCTCTCTCCAATCAACTACAAGGGTATAACTTAAGAATCTCCACTCGAGGCATGGAGTTTTGAATGTAATGAGGATCATCTCCCTCATGTGGATCCTCCATCCCCAAGCAATCATCCAAACAAAATGAGCCACCTCCCAAAAAGGCAACTCCTGAAAATCTCCTTCCACCTCAAGCTCTGGTAATGAAGGTGGGCTGAAAATCTGAACTTGGCAAGCATCATAGCTTACCCCATGTTTTCCTCCTCTCCACTTATGATAAGTGTAGATCACATGCTGATCCTAGGCTGCAAAATCATTGCCCTCCAATGGCAAAGTGAAGAACAATCCTCCAAAAAAGGTCCCTCCAACAATGAAGAAAAAGCTGGCCCAAGACAATTCATCCATGAAGAATAGGACATGGTCATCATGGATCATCCTAATGAGATTTTTTCTGAAGATTTTACATGATGATACATGATGCAAACAATCTCTCACGAGGATACAACGCAATTTCATCCACTGCAACTTCAGAAAATTACATGGCAAGCAATGTACAAGATCCATCACATCTACTAACGGATAGTAAATGGCTGAATATGAAAACAACATGAGACCAAACACTTGCCCATGGCTATACAATGGATGAATATCAATCTCATGGCTCACCTTAAAAGAAAACACATATGTAGTAGTGGTGGCCATGCCTCCTCCCATGCTCCCATTAGAACATGTAGTGCAGAAATTGTGAGAATTCTTCCCACTCAAAGACACATCCAACTCATGTGTCTCCCTCATAATCAAGCCTCCCATACAAATCTGATCTATATCAGCAAATGGAGACATGATCAGCAATAATATGAAGAGAATGCTGAAGGTTTCATGTGGTGCAAGAAGGTACCAACAGCTTCCCAAACAAGTACAACGCAGTTTTACAAGTTGCTGCTTGATGAAAGTACAAGGAAAATTGTTTCTTCTTACATAGTTAATCATGCATGTCTCCATATGATACATGCTATAGTGCAGCAAATGAACATACATGTAGTGATGAAACAATTTCCCAAGGCCACAAAAGAGATGGCTGCCTCCATCATGTAGATTGTCCCAATACAACTCATGGAGCAATATGACAAGCTTGCCCCCTTGTGAAGCAATGCACTGCATAGGAATGGTAAGAGTGTGCAAATCAATGAATGTATAAACAAACTTCTCACCATATGCTGGAAGTAAGATAGTGCATGGGTCCATGCACGAGTCTTCCATAGTGCTTTGGCCCACTATGAAGAAGAATGAACCATGTGCTGCAAGAAGATAATCCTCCTGATGCTTGGGAACCCAAGTCAAGAAGAATATGCCATAGATGTCTCTATCATCATTACCTCCTCCTTGTTCATCAAGTGAAACAAATATGAAGTGATCCTGGGACCTATGGGCTATAGATCCACCATATTTACGCTGGGCACACTTCATCCATAAGTCTCTGCTCCAAGGTGACAATGCTGTGAGCTCATGCAAGTAAGCTCCTGTCAATACAAAGCTCTGTTCTTTGACATGCTCCTTGTCAAAGACTCCTCTAATAATGCTGCAACAAATATGGAATACCTCCCAAGATGGAAGTGCTTCCCAATCATCATCAAAGACCAAGGAGATGGTGCCATCTCCTCCTCCTGCAACATCATACAAAGTGTGAGAGCAAATCTGCCCTTGCTCTCCCAGAAACAAACCAAGCAACAAGACATTGTGTTGCCTCCCCATACCTCCATCATACCAATCATGTGATGAAGACACAATGAATGATATGAGTATCATATCAACACCACGCATCCATACTCTATGCTGCTCAATGATGCAAGTATCCCGCCATCTTTCCTTCATCCTCCGACTCTTAGGAAGAGTGTTTGCCAAGTGATGGCCAAACTATTTCAAGAGTAACCAACGCAGCCAAGCCTCCTGCTGCCTGGTATCACAGATTTGCAAGTAGCCTCCTAGCTCCTTTCTCATCAACCACATCCACTCAATCACTTGTGGATGCCTCCTTCTTCTCCTCATCCTGCTAATCCTCCCATGAGGGTTACCATCCTCCCAAATCAAAATTTTGACTTTGCACTTCATGGGATTTTGAAATATAAACTTCTCAAGGATCAATGAGACCCTATCAAGAATCAAATAGGTGGTAGGAAAAAACCTCCCATCATGATGTGTATGGCTCAAGGGATGTCCAACACAAGCATGAGAGATGTTATCCATCCTAAGATGTCCTCCATCTTCTACCTGCTGTTGTGAGAAGGGAAGAAATTAATTGCACCCCATGGTGTGTCGAAGTGCATGTCCAGTGAGATCTCTCCTTGAGACCTCCCCTTCATCCATGTTGCACAGCGCAGTGCAACCAAGCTGATATCGATCTGCATTTGGAACTTCTTGTAGAGTTGCAAGAGTCTCATCCTCAAAAGTGTCAGCTGCCCCAACTGTTGATGCATGTGGCTGCTCCTCCATGAGTGTGACAGTGTTTTCACAAGCCTCCTGAAGAGGTGATGTGATCTTTTCTTCTTGATGAGAATTGGAAGCGCATGGTACTTCCTCTTATTTTTCTTCAATCTTCTTGACCTCCTCAATAGTGGATGCATCTTTTCTGGATCTGAAAAGAGATGAGAATAAACTCATCTTATTCTTGGGCTTAGACTCACAGGGGCTAGTGGATTTCTCATACATGGGAAGAGGTGACCTTCTAGTAGTACGCTGCAAATCTGAACTCTGCATGCTGGAAAATCCTCTGTTACCCTTGTACCTTCCTCCTTCATCTTGCCTGAGCTGACAGTAATCTTTGAAGGGCAAAGCTGCTTTGAAGTCTCCCCCTTTGGACTGCCATTCTCGAAAATAATCTCCAAAGGGTATATGACCATGCTGATTTGAGATCCTCATATTTTCCATAGGTATCTAGCTCCATAGGCTGAGCCAGAACTATGCTCTGATACCACTGTAATATCCCTTTTTCCAGGATATCTCAAAAACACGGCAAACTCCAACCAGAGATTAACTGGGAGGGAATTTACCGGATATGTCGTCTCTAAAAAAGAACGAGATCCAAAGGCTATCTGGCCCTTTCAAAACTCTGTCTAAGAGTGGAAGATGAACACACCAAGTGGTATGGAATTAAAACATACAATATTGTACGACAACTATGGCAACTCATCCAGAAAATGAATTTCTCAGCGACTCATGCATGAAAAACGAATCCTTCAGGTGTGATGGCTGTAGATACCATATAATATTTTTGCGAATTCTCAGCAACCAAAATAAATAACAGCATCAACCTTTACTCAGATTTTAAGGGAAAAAAGGTGGGGAAAAGTGAGGATTTTGGCCCTAAAATGAGTGTATAAGGAATTCTGTGTAAAATGACTAGTAAAAGTTCTAGAATACGTTAAATTAGGTTAATAGGGACTTCCATGTCAAATTTCAGCTCAATAAAAGGCGTTTTTCTATATTAAACAGTTCCTCCTTCCTGACTAGTCAAGAAAAACCCTGATTTCCCAAGACTTTGAGCATGCAGAATTCTACTGAAGAAAGGCTGCATTTTTTCTGAAGGTATAAGATGTAAAATAATTTCAAAAATCATAGAATAGTTTTAGGATCATGGAAAAGGCATTGAGCAAGGTTAAACAACATTTTTATAGAAAAACCCTCAAGATTGAGGTGCCGCAAGACAAGAGATTGATGCAGAAACCCTTCAGCATTTCTCCAGGAGGCTGAAGCTTATATTTATTATATTACAGATCTACAACTGATAAATACATGAAAGCATAGATCTATAATGAGACAAAATTCCCAAAGGGCTCTTTATTACTTTCCCCTTGGGGATTTCAACAATACATGAGAATGCCGGAGCAGATCTGAGTTTTATTGCAGAAGATCTGAAGAATGATTCAAAATTTCTGAATAAAACTTCGGTATCAGATCTGAAATATACTTGTATTGGTTGGCAAATCCAAGGATCACCCTCAATCAGAGATCTAACTCCAAAGTGATGCCAAAAACCCTGGAATGCTGCTCCCTCAGCAATAACGCAGATCTGGGGAAAGAACTGCGTAGTATACCATGAATAACATATAGGCCTGATGCCAAGATCTGATAATAAGCTCCAATATCTCCCAATATGATCCTCCAAAGGAAAGAGAGACTCTCCCTCTGAAAAACAAGAGAAGGAGGTGGTGTCGTAAAGTCACCACGGCAACACCCTACAACACAGTATTACGCTGCTGCAGCAATAACGCTATCCTGGAGGATGATGCTAAGAAAATAAGCTTGCTCGAGCAGGCACTCGAAGTCCCCCGGGGCTAAGGGTGAGATCTCCGCACGGAGACACTCGGTTGCACTAAACAGTGCAGCAGACGGGCTAAACAACCAGCGTGCCAAAGAAGACAATATGTCTCACTCAACAATCCATAATCCAAGCATGAATGAAATGAGGAGGCTTCTTCATCTTTTATAGTGTTGGTTTCCCTCCAAAACCCAACGTAGTCTCTCTCTCTCCTCCACGTGGTGTTGGGTCCCCCCCTTGACTCCCACTTAAGTCACAACGTTGTGCTACTAGGTGGATGTCTTATTTCATTTAAGTGAGTTTAGACCCTCTTTACTCACTTTTTATTTATTTACAAAATATAGGTGGAAAAATAAACAAAATAGAATATTCCAATTTGCTGTCGCAAATTAGGAATATTACAAGATTAGACTGTTGGTCTCATATGTTTCTCTACCTAATCTAATATCTGCTGGGATTAAACTGTCCAGCAGATTTATTCTCTAAATTCTACAACAGAAATTTAAAAACAGCCAAACTAGGACTAGACAATCTAGTTTTTTGTGGATCCAAGGCATAAATACAATTGCACATGGACAAAAACTTGCAGAAAACGGAAAACAAAACTTTGAAGGCTTGAAATCTGAAGTTTGAAGCATCCTTATTTCTTTGTGAATCAAGTTTTGAGCTTGTTAGAGTCACTTTCTTTTCTTCATTTCAGCTCTGGTTTTGGGCTTGTTAGAGCTGATTCTTCTTCTTCTTTGCTGGTCCAGGTTTTGGGCATGTTTGGACCAGCTATCTTCACTTTCCTTGGCTCAGGTTTTGATCATATTAGAGCCAATCTTTGCACTTCAGAGGCCCATGTTTTGAGCATGTCTGGACCTCTCCTTTTCCTTTTTTTTTTTAAACATTTTCTCTTTTTCTTGAAAATAAAACATTGCAATGGTATGTACAATGGAAATGGAAACTAGAAATTGGAAATCAGCAGAAGTAGTCTTTGAGCATCCTGCCATTAACAGGACCCCCAAACAGCTCTGTACCATCTAATTCTTGTAGGAAGAAGGCATTCGGCCCCACAGTGGCCTTGATGATGTATGAACCTTGCCACAAACTATAAAATTTTCCGTGCTTTCCTTTGTCCTCTCTCCTTGAGTCCCACTTCAGAACTTTATCTCCAATTTTAAAATCAGCAGCTTTGGTTCTTTTGTCAAACAATTTCTTTATATTCTCCTGAACTTTCACTACTCTGTTGTAGACCTCTTCCCTTGTTTTCTAGAGATGAATTGTTTGGTTTATCCTTCTCACCATACTGTCTTCTTCTGTTTGAATCTCTTGGACCAGCTTGATCACTGGTACCCCAAGGCTGGTAGGAAACACTGCTTCTGTCCCATAGACAAGCTGGTATGGTGACATGCCAATGGATTTCTTTGCTGTAAGCCTGTCAGCCCACAGGGCATGCACTAACTTGTTATGCCATGACTTTTTGTTCTCTTCTAGCAGCTTTTTGATGATGGTCACCAAGCTCTTGTTTGATGATTCAGCTAATCCATTACCATGAGGGTAATAGGAAGTTGAATTACTGAGTGCTATTTGATACCTGTGACAAAAATCAACCATTTTCTTGGATCCAAAAACAGCAGCATTGTCAGTGATTAGTTTCCTTGGGCAGCCAAACCGAGAGAGGACATGACCTTCTAGGAAACTAATGATGACTGAATCTGTGGCATTCCTAGTAGGTATGGCCTCTATCCACTTGGTTAAATAGTTTGTGGCTGTTAGGATCCATTTGTGTTGTGCAGAGGAAGTAGGGTGAATTTCTCCGATGAAATCTAGGCCCCATTGCAGAAAGGGACCTTCAACAGTGATGGGTTGTAGGGGTAAGGGGAGGATTTTTCTTTTGCCTTCAAAGATATGGCATTTGTGGCAAGCAATTATCATCTTATGGATATCATTGAAGAGTGTAGGCCAATAGTAACCGGCTCTGAGTATTTTATTTGCAGTGGCCTTCCATCTCAGGTGGCCCCCACACTCTCCTACATGGAATTCTTGTTTAGTCCTCTCTGCCTCATTTTCAGGCAAACATTTAAGCAATAGGCTGTTTGGATTCTTCCAGTATAAGCAGTTATCCAATATGCAGTAGCTTCTGGCTTTTAGTTTTAAGAATCTGGCCTTGGTCTTTGATAGTTCAGGAGGGGCATTGAGGTGTGTAAGCACATACAGAATTTCAGAATACCGAGGAGAGCTCTGAAACTTTTCCTCAACAGTGGGATAAGGCAATCCTTGCTACTCATCCAAGGCATCTACCATGTTAATGTCTAGGGCTTGTAGATTTGATTCAGCCATCAGTTGTTGTAAGCCCTGACCTTTAATTAGTTTGGTGGGTTTTATCTCAAGGTCGTATTCTAAGATCACAACAATCCATTTTCCCCTTTTCCCATCTGGGTCTTGGGACAATATGTCTTTAACCACTATATTTGGCACATAGGCTATGGTGTGGGAATGAAATATGTACACCCTAAAGTCTTTCAAGGCCTTAATCAGAGCATAGGCCTGTTTTTACATAATGTTGTATTTCAACGGTGCATATCTGAGTGCTTTGCTGAAGAAAGAAATGGGCTATTCCATTCCCTCTGGATTCTTCTGCAGTAGAACTGCAACTATTGTATGCTTGGAGGAAAATGAAAAAATCAGGAAATATTTTGAGAAATCTGGGCTAATTAGGATAGGAGCCTGGGTGAGTGCAAGTTTTACTGATTCAAAATATTTCTTAGCTTCAATAGTCCACTTAACTTCTACACCTTTCTTCAGCATGTTAGTCATATTTCTAAGGTGTTCAGCTAAGTTGGGAATAAACCTCCTTAGGAAGTTTATTTTCCCAATGAAGGACTATAACTCTTTGATGTTCCTGGGGTGTGTGATTTGCAGTATTCCCTCAACTCTTTGTGGGTATATCCTAATTCCCTTTTCAGATATAATGTGGCCAAGAAGTTTTCCTTCTTGTAGCCCAAATACAGTCTTTTTGGGGTTCAATGATAGACCAAACCTTCTACATTTTTCAAACACCTTTCTCAGATGCTCTAGGTGTTCTTCCTCAGTCTTGGAGTAGACTGTTATGCCATCCAGGTAGATGACAATGAAGTGTCCTATTTCATCTGAAAAGGCTATGTCCATCGCTCTTTGGAAGGTTGCACCAGCGTTCATCAATCCAAAAGGCATCTTTACATACATAAAAGTGCCCCATGGAGTGGTAAAAGCTATCTTGAGTTGATCTTCTGGGATTACTAAAACTTGGTTGTAACCTGAAAAACCATCTAGCAGGGAGATCCTTTTAGAGCCTACTACCCTCTGAAGAATATGTTACATTTTTGGCAAAGGGTAATTGTCTTTGAGTGAGGCTCTATTAAGATTCCTGAAATCTATGCACAATCTGATCTCCCCTGTTTTCTTTCTCACAGCCACTAGGTTTGATACCCAATCAGAGAACCTCACAGGAAAAATTATACCTGCCTCATACATCTTCTTAATCTCTTTTTCCACTACAGGCAGTTGTTTTGGGTTTATTCTGTAGAGTTTTTGTCTAAAGGGCTTCTGATTTTCTTTCAAGGGTATTTTATGCTATATGATGTTTGTGTCATAAGCCCTCAAATCTTCATAACTCCAAGAAAACACATCAATGAATTCCTTGAATAGGTAAATGTATTTCTTTTTCATGTTTGCAGGCAGGGACTTAGCCAATTTGATCATCTTGGGTCTATTTTTAGTGCCTATGTTGCATTCCTCGACATCAGATTCTACATGCTCTATAGTGGGCTTTTTTGCTACATCATCAAAGTCAAAAAGGTCTTCTAAAGGCGCCAGACCTCGCGGTATGTTCTTATCTTTGGTCTGTAACACCTCTACTTCTTCACTATCTGCGTTTTCACATTTTTCATTTGGATTTCCAATATGTTCGTTTAAAGAGTTTATTTCTATGTTATATGGTGTTTCTTCCTCGTCCGAGGATTCTTCACTTAGACAACTAATGTCAGATTTAGAGTCTGAATCAGAAAATTCAAACTCATTCCTGCCTACCAAAAAATATTCAATCTGTTTATCTCCTTTAAAAACCTGCCAATATTTTTCATTGTCCGGCACTGCAGGTCTGAATTTGGTCTGAATGATGATCTGTTGGTCGCTTGGAGTCATAGGGTATGAACTAGCTAAGAAAGCTAATCCGTTTGCAATGACATTTTGACTCCTAGGAACAATCACTAATTCATATTCAATAAATTTTTTCATTAAGTCCATAGTGTCATTCCTGTAAGCTCTCAATCTAGGATGTTTTGTTGTGTATTCACCATTCACCTGTTTAACAATCAGCTCAGAGTCCCCACGCACAGTTATCCTACGGGCTCCTAATTTTCTCAACAGGTTCAAGCCCAGGATAAGAGACTCATACTCTGCGATATTATTTGTACATCTGAAGTGCAGGTTGCAGGCATGACTCTCTGCATAGTCACTCTCTGTGTTATGTATCCACACCCCTGCCCCCGCAGTTCTCTTGGTGAATGACCCATCGAAATTAATCTCCCACAAGGGTTCATTTTTTGTTTTATCATCACTTTCTCCCTTACAACTGGGTTCACCATTATGTTTCACTATAGGATCTGTACTAGGTTGTGGGTTGTTTTGTTTTTCATCATGTGTGTGGAAATCAGAGGGGTGACTAGTTGGATGATTGCATTCTGTTTCTGGTTCACCTTGAGCTTTTGTTACAGTGCACTGTTCAAATTTTTCTACGTCTTCCTCCTCCGAGTCTAGAGTAGCCATTATGTTAAAGTCCATGGGCTCTGTTTCCTTGTTGGTATCTCTATTTTGGGACTCTGACCCTTCTGATGATTCATCATTACAGAGGATGAAGGAGTCAAGGTCTGTATGTACAGAGTATAAAGGTGAGTTTTTAGGCTTCTCGGGGCTACTGACCAGAAATTTCATTTGTGACTCTCTGTACAGTCTTCTATGTTGGCCAAAGATTGGGATTGTGGCATAGGCCCCATCCATATGCATTGTTCCTTATAGCTTGGCTCCCCATGATCTTAACAATAACATGCCATACTTGGGTGGCACATCTGCCACAACAACATCCATGACCATACACTTTGTTGGAATTTGGGCAAGGCTCACACATAAATCTTTGATTAGGCCAAGACACTTTACTCTACTAGAGTCAAATGAATATAGGTCTTTATAGGGATGGGTTATCTCTATGCCTAGTCTTTCCATCACTACTTTAGGCATCAGGTTGTGTGATGCCGCAAAATCATGCATTGCATTGTGGAGAATCTTATCATGGATATTAAGACTGATATACAAAGGGGGCACTACCCCTTCTTGAAACTTTCCTTCTATCTTTGGACCAAAAAGAAGGGTAGGTTGATCATCACTCAGATTTACAGTGTCACTGTTCTCACCTAAATTTAATGCTTTCAAAATTTGGCCTTTATATACATCCTGAGTGGCCATCTCAGAGAGTGGTACAGAGATTTTAATTTTTGCAATCTCACTCTCCAAATTGAAAGTGTACTGACTCTTTGGAATGTTAAACTCTGTTTGGTTAGCCACTACCTTAGTGGCTGAATCAGTGTGCCGATTCTCGTTATGTACAGTGTTTGTGACAGTTTTATTAGGAGCACTAACTGCAGTGCTAGTGCTGCTAGTTGGTTTACCTTGTGTATCAGTGTTTTGGTTGTCTTTTTCTTTGCTCTTTCCAGAACTCTCAGCTGCTGATTTGTTACTTCCAGTAGTTTCTTTAGAAGTTTTCTCAGGTCTTTTATTGATGGTGACCTCAGAAGCTTTTGGTTTGGCAGTTTCTTGGCTCTTTTTGCTTCTAATTTCATATTTTTCTCTGACCTGTAATCCTCAATTTCTAACCATTCCTCATTCCAATAAGAGGGTGGGGAGTGATATTATTCTGTGTAATAGTTATGGATTGAATCTTCTGTTTCAAACATGTTTATTGTGGTTCCCTCAGACTCTTCTATGATTCCCTCATCTTCATCAAGAAATTTCTCTTGGAATGGGGGAATAACTTGCTGATCTGATTCTCTTTGTCTGTTGGGAGTGGCATGGTTTCTTCTAAATTTTTGGTTATGGTTATGGTTTTCATTTCTATTTTGGTTATTGAATGAGACAACCATTTTTTCCATCATTTGTTGTAGCCTTTCCACATTTTTAGATAAACGGTCATAATTTGAATTAGATGTGGAAGCTACACTGTCATCTTTATATGTTACCCTTTTTTCAGCTCTCAATCTTGCTCTCTTCTCAATCAGATTAGCCTCTACACTCACTGATCCTTTTTGCATGTCTTCCAACGTGTTGTAATCTCCCTCCCTAAGCTAGTAGGCCATGTCAGCATCAAAGCCTTCGGGGTATTTCGCCAGAGCCATACCTTGGGGAGGTTTCATGTCTGGAGGAAGAGCATTGTAAATGCTATTAAATCTCGTTGTGTAATCATGGACACTCTCTCCTACATTTCTCTTAAGGCTCATATATTCTGCTAGGAGTTGGTGAGGGTTTGCCTTAACCTCCCATTTGTTTATGAAAGTCTGATATAGAGATGGAAGATCATTAATGCTACCCGGAGGTAGGCCCTTGAACCATTTCTTCACATCACCTCCTAAGCTCTGGGCAAAGATTCTCATTTTGACTGTATCATCATCTATCTCCATGTAGTCAAAATAATATTCCATCCTATCTACATGGTGTTGGGCTGTGGTAGACTCTTTTGCAGTGAAGTGTGGGATCTTTGATTGATAGTCATTGGGTAAAGGCACTAGAGGCTGGGGTAAAACAAGAGGTGCATACTAGGCTGCCATGATGATGTTTTGATGAGGTATAGGTTTGACTTGGGCAGCTGGTATATGGATGACAGGGATATTATGACCAGCAGAAGACTGATGAGAAGATTTAGGGTGACTGAGCCCCAAGTTCTGAATGAAGTGTATATCAGGAGGTGTAGATGGAGGGGTCTGTCTATTCCCAAGGCGCTTACCACTTTGAGGTGGTGAAACAGGAAACTTAGGGTCTGGCTGGTCTAGAACACTGAATGACCTAGTTCTTGGCAAACTATTTTGAGTGGCTAGGTCAAAAAGTGGGTCTGATAAAGCTTTAAATTTTTCTGGTGTAGAGTTAGCTCTATGGATGTGGTTGGAAATAGTTGACCACTTATGTGTAGGAGATCCCTTGAGGATGCTCTCAGGATTCTCAACTATTTTAGGTGGGTCTGGGTTAGGGTAAGCTCTTGTGTGAATGGTTCTAAAAGCCAGATTGTTGTTCCTAACCAAGCAACTTAACCCTACTTGTTCCTTTATTATGGTTGATGTTGTTATGGGCTTCTGGTCTCCCAGTGGAGTCTTATGTGATACCAAGATAATCAACATGCCTACTGATCACCAGTGGAGTCTTTAAATCGTTTAGGATTTATGGAGCCGCCAGGTGGAGGGTTTAAGATGCTTCTGGAGGGTACATTATCCACCACCGTGCTTATGAGATGTCACCTTTCAGGGATATCTTCCAAACATAGCAAACTCTAACCAGAGAGTGACCGGGAGGGCTTTTACCAGATATGTCACCTCTGAAAGAGTGTGAGATATGGAGGCTACCTGGCCCTTTCCAGACTCTGTCCAAGAGTATGGGGGAAACAAAAAAAATTGTATAGAGGTTGATGTGTGAATAGGAGTGTTTTACTGCCAACCTAACCAGAGTTTCTAGGTTTCTGAGGCTCTTATGATGTAGTGAGGTGAGAAATGCTCAGTTCCCCAGCGGAGTCGCCATTATGTTGGGGTTCCCATGTTTTGGCCAGATTGGCAAGACCAAAAGATGAGACAACATCAAACCACTTTCAGACCTCAGGATCTAGCCCTCCTGGGTCCAGAGAGGGATCTCTCTGTATAAGCAAAGGTTTTCTGTCTTTGAAGCTTAGTGTTAAGATGTTAGGCTGGTTATAAGGCTCGGGGTTTGTTTGTTTGGTTGCTTGTTATCAGGAAAAAGGGTTCATTGTAATACAAGGATGAGCAAAGAGGGATAAGGCAAAGGTGAAGTATTCCAGGAAGCATTCAAGACCATTGGGCAATGGAGTCAGGAAAGTATTTTCTTACTAATCAATAGGCAAGCTTTCAATTGGGCTAGTCAACTAAAACGTTGGATCTTAAAGATGATAGTATGGTATGGAATGGTAGGAGAGGAGGAGGCAACACATATTCAACATGAAAATTTAAAGACCAGCTGGTCGCACAAGGATCCTAGTGGATAGGGCTAACTCTAATCCCCAGTGTTCCAAAATCTTCCAGCTAAATCCTAACAAGAACATCTAAGAACAGATTATTTTAACTCATACATCAGAGAGCAGGCAATAACATCCACTACACTGGTTAAATTAATTGAAATCAATTCTCAGATCACAAATATAGCAGAAAACATCAAAGGCAAGGAGAGCAGAAACATAGGGTACCTAACAAGGGTAAATCCTATGCCAATATTCTGATGCAAGCCAGTAGAAACAAAATGCAATGAATTAAAACACAGAGATAGGAAAACATCACCGTTGCTTTAGATCAGGATCCAAAGAAATGTGCTTGTCATATTAAATAGCAATACCAGTCAAGTAAAACATTGCCAATAGCTAAATACTCAGTTTGAAATCATATTCCTCAGCCTATCTTACAACTTTACACAGAGACTGTGTCTCAAAAGAAACTACTTGCAATTCTCTAATAACTGATCAACAACCTTTACAATGAGTTTCTTCATGGATTTATAGTTCCAGTGGAGGAGAGAAGGTAGGTGAAAAACTAAATGCAGCAATAAAAAATCAGAAGATGGAGAAGGCCAAAGCACACTCTGTATAAATTCTGTGCATTTATCTCTGGCACTCTTTTGGGTGAAAGAGTGGTCTTCTCCAGGCTTCCATTTGCTCTGGTATGTCTCTGATGTACTGGGCTACATTACTCTGTAGTACTTCTGGTGAATTAAAAAAAAGCATAGAATCATGACGCTAAGATCTACCATACTGTGTGACAAATGCTTCTGATAGCATAGGACTGCTGTAGGGGGGGGGAACTTCGCTTAGACACAATGTAGACTGAAACAATAATGTGTACCATGTCCTTGCTGAAGAAGAAACATTCTGCTGATTTGAAACCCTGATTACATTGTTTTCTGCGCGCTGGACCTCCTGTGTGATCCTCAGGATTTTTGATCTGGTACTTTGCCTTTAGAACTCTGCATTAAGGCTTAAAATCCTCAGTACTGAACGTTGAAATCCTTGATCATTAGCTGGTATTTCTCCGCCGCTTCATAAATGTCTCAATCTGTAAAATCTAGGTTTTAATGGCGCCAGATAGGTTTTTCGCGGAGATTGAACTGTCCTTGGATAATATTTATGCTGTCGCTACCTTTCCAGGCATTTCCGTGTAGTACCAGCTTCCAAATTCAATTCTCTCTGCGCAATGCGCCATTACAATGATACATATGAACCATGGTGGTTTCTCGCCTCTCTGCAACCCTGCAAAATACAGAGACTGGTTAAGAAAACCATGCATGGGGGTCAGATGATGTGGATGACTATGAGGATGATAGTGGGACTGCGGAGAAATGGCGAAAAAATGCAGAGTAATGGTGGAGAAATGCTTTGGTGGAGGTTGGCAGAATGCAAAGAAATTTAAATGTGAACCTTGACATTTAACCTTAGAATGGGATATATATGGATGGATGGGCGAATATATGATGAAACACATGGAATGGTGACGCGGTGGGACCGGGCAACGGCGGGCATGCATTAAATCTTGACCGTCTGATCTCAATGGAGATCGACGGTGGAAAACACGTCGGAGGGCGATGGACGGTGCGCCAGGGGTACGGCGGCCATGGATTATTGCGTGCACAGCTTTGTGGAGCTATCTCCGTTGGATTTCCCGCCAGAGATCGGACGACGCACAGCGATATCGCTCTGTGTCCTTGGACGAACTTTAACGCGCGATGGGAGGGTGGTTTTCCAGCAGTACCGGTGCCACGCGTCGGATGATGTATGGAATCGCTCCGAAAATGAAAATACCACCCTCCTCCGAAAAGCGATGCAACTGAAACCAGTGGGTTCTATACAGTGAGCGGGTGCAGGGACCACAGGCAGACGGGGGGATATGGACCGTCGGATTTGAAGCTTTAAATGGACGGCTGATATTCGATCGGCTGGTGAACGGGTGAACAGCAGGCGCGATGGATGGGGCGAGGGCAGTGATCGTTGTCCATTCTGTTTAGATCAATGGCTATAAACGCGCCCGATGAATCATATGAGATAAGCACTTTTTGGGCTAGCGGTCGGTTCTAGCGGCAGGCCACATGGGGGAAATATGGTTCTGGGGCTAGCCGAAGGGGGCTAAGACCTATATACATGGAGAATATGGTTTTTTGGCACATTTTCAATGAAATTAAAGGCCAAAGGGGTAATGATAGAGGGAAGATGGGGTTATTAAACCACACCAGGGATGTGTGCATGGTTTAGGGGGGATTTTGGGGAGGTTTTAGAAGGATTAGGGGAGGGAATTTGGGGTAAAAGGGGAACTTTGAAAAGGGAAAAAGGGATGAAATGGACAAATTCTACAGGGGTACCAGGGGCAAATGAAGGCCTTCAGGAGCACAATTTTTTGCAATCAGAGAGGCTTCATAATGGGAATCAGTAGAGAAGATTTCATCACAGGGAAAAGGCATAGGAGACTTCAAGGATGATGTGTCTCTAGGGGAGATGCATTCATTGAAGGCTCAGAAACAATTTAACCCCTTACTTTGCTTGTCAAAAAAATTCATAGGGGGCTAACATAGGAGACTAGGTATTTTTACGGCTACAACCATAAAAACAAATGTCCCTCAAGAAAGCTAAGAAGGATAATAAATTATTGCCAAAGTACTATGGTCCTTAGAAGATCTTGCAAAATATTGGTACTATGGCATACAAATTGGATCTTGCTGCTTCTTTGCGAGTGCATCCAGTTTTCCATGTTTCATGCTTAAAGAAGGTTATAGGGGACAAACTTCCAGTTCAAATAATATTTCTAGAACTTGATGAGGAAGGAAAAACCATATTCGAACCTGAAGCAGTCACGGAAACAAGAACTCGATAGCTATGAAAAAAATCAATTTCAGAGTATCTCATCAAATGGAAGAACTTACCCACTGAAGATTCTACAGGGGAGGATGAGAAATTTATAGAGAATCACCCGGAGCTACTCAAGCTTTGAGGACAACACTTTTTTGAAAGAGAGGAGCATGTTAGGTCCGTATATTACTAGTATAGTCCCTTATTGTTGTTAGTGTAACCCCCTTATTGTTATTGTTGCACCCCTGTAACCCCCATATCATTATTATTGTGCCCTTACATTATTATTGTTAGGTCGGCAAGGATTACATTGTGGCCCCATGGATTCCTATATATAGAAAGGAGGTTTTTTCATTTGTATCATCCAAGAATTTTTCATTTATGTAATGTATTGGAGGTTTCCCCCTCGAAGTGGCTTATTTATAAGGTGTTGATCTCTCTTTTCTTTTATTTTTGGAGCTGGTTTCATAAAAAATACCTTCTGTTTGAGGCCATAAACATTTTCTTCTTGTCCATCGAATGGGAGGGAAAATTATTTGGCTACTCCTAGATGAGAGATTCCTAACCTTGAGAAAAATGGGTACCATCCATCCTGTATAAATAACCTCCACACATTCGGCTTGGCATCTATTAACTCAGCCGCTTGAGGTTCAATACACTTAAGTTTTCCTCCCTTAGTTATATAAGCACTAAAGAAGATTTTATGCTATATCAGAAATGTGTCAAGATTAGAAAATATTAATTTAATAGGTGTTGCTGAATCCTCAAAGTAAACTGTCTCAAAACTCAGTCTCCTCTTCAAGCTACTCACTGGAACTGCTTATTCACCAACAACCGAATTTGAAAACTTATTTCTTTCCTTTCCTTTTGATGATTTTAAGTGATATGCTGGTTCATTTTTCCATGTATAGAATATTTTCATGATGGCACTACTACATTTGGCGGAAATTCTGACACTTGGTTCCGACGCTTTTGACCAAATGTCGGAAATTTCCCCAAATTTTTTCCATCCCGCCCGAAACCGTCGCTATATCGACGTTTATAGAAAAGTGTCGCAATACCAACACTTAGAAAAGTGTCGCCATTGCGACGTTTGGAGGAAGACGTCGCAATTGTGACACTATGGCCCAAAGCGTCGCTATTGCGACGACTGCCTCCAAATGTCGCAAGTGCGACACACCAGCCTAAGTGTCACAATCTGCGACGTTTGGAGGAACCCATCGCAATAGCGAACCCATCGCAATAGAGACACTTTTTCCGCCGTCGGTATAATGACACTTATATGCACACTACATAAAAATATGAAACTTATATGCGCGCTACATAAAAATGATTTTATTTTTTCGTATTCGTCACAATAGCTACATTAACGTCTGATATCACGCGCGCATTCGCCCTCCGCTCTTGCAGAATAGCATTCGCCCTCAGCATTCACCCTCAACTCTTACAGAACAACATTTTCCCTCAACATTCTCCCTCAGTGTTCGCCCTCAGCTCTTGCAAAATGGTAAGTTCTTACCGCAGGCCCTTCCTCCTATAGTAGGGTTGACTCTATTTGGGTTTTTTTAGTCAATTCCATTGGATTGTGTTAGGCTGTAGGGTTCTCTCTAGATGTTAAGAATCAAGATTCAATACCCTCTATTATCTTCATCACCCAATACAAGATTTAATTTTTTCCCAAAGAAACGCTTATTAATTTGGCAGCCATTATTTCTCCCCGCTTTAAAAACCCTACATTTAAATGAAAACAAGCATTGCATTTCAACTACAAAAATCTATTAGTGTTCAAATGTACATGTGTGCTACATTAATGTCTGATATCACATATCAAGCACGCATTTTCCCTTCGCTTGCGTAACAACATTCCGCCCTCGTAATTCTCCCCTCACTCTTTCCCGTGTATCAAAGATTCGCCCGAGCTCTTGGGTGAACAACATTCGTCGCGCATCTCGCCCCCGAGCTCCGCAACAGATATCACTCCCGCATTCACCCTCCCTCTTGGTGCAGAATAAAGATTCACCCCCGCATTCACCCGCCTTCTTAACAACATTGGCCCTCGGGAATTTTAACAAAGATTCGCTTCTCGCCTCTGCAAAATGGTAAGTTCTTACCGCAAGCCCTTCCTCCTATAGTAGGGTTGACTCTATTTGGGTTTTTTTGGTCAATTCCATTGGATTGTGTTAGGATGTAGGGTTATCTCTAGATGTCAAGAAACAAGATTCAATACCCTCTATTATCTTCATCACCCAATACAAGATTTAAATTTTTCCCAAAGAAACGCTTATTAATTTGGCAGCCATTATTTCTCCCTGCTTTAAAAACCCTACATTTAAATGAAAACAAGCATTGCATTTCAACTACAAAATGTACATGTGTGCATCACTTGTGTAGGGTATTCCTTTTCCACCTTCACATTATCTAATGTACATGTGTGCATAACTTGTGTAGGGTATTCCTTTTCCACTTTCACATTATCCAAGAATGTGTGCAGTATAGTTCATATTTTTTGTGATTTAGATTATCTTGAAAAAGGAAAGGTAAATTATTTCCCATGGAAAAAGAAGGTTTTCCTTTTTTACTACTAGAAATGGTACAACAAAGTTCCATTTCTACCCGAAACTCCTATGAAACAGGAACCAAATAAAGGCCATGTCCTCAATGGACATCATTTGGCTTTGAAAATGGCCATTGCACTATGTTGTTTCTTATATTACATCACAATAGTTTCTTAGGTCATTTCTTGTTTCTTGAGATGAAAAACAACCAAAGAAATCGTGAAGATCCTTTCAAGAAATAAATGACCATTTCTCAATCATATCTCAACTATTTTTTATTTTATTCAGTGGTTGCTTACTTTGAGAGAAATTTGACACTTTTATAAGTAATATAACATAAAAACACAAAATGGGAAGGAATTGATGAGGTAGATGACCTTTAGTTGTTGTCAATTAAGAATTGATAATACACGATGCATGTTCTATACTACAAACTAGATTCCTTCCCGGAGTTAGGACACAGAGTATTGAATCAAAGTTGTAGTTTCTAACTTCTTGTATTGGTTCATCAATCTTGAAATTCAGACATTGCATGTCTTCATTGCTTCATGTTTGAATAATTTGCATCATATCGTACAATAGGAAATTAGGAACTATGATTATTATTACTTTATGGATCTGTTAAGTTACTTTTAAGTTTGCATGGTTTAGTGTGAAATTATTCTAGTGTGCCCCTAGGCCCAGGTGAAGGAATGCCAAGGACTGAGAACCCTAGTTTTTAAATGGTATTATTTCTTATACCCAAAAACCCCTCAACATCACTTCTTATTAGTTCTTAAAAATAGTGTTGTAAACAATTTGAGAATTTATATAGCGAAATCTCTCACTTCTCAAGATAAAGTCCTAAAGCTAAAGTGTGATACCATGTGTAATTCAATAGCCCCATTGTCACCTCACCAACCTCTTTTCACTTCGGGCTAGCTCTCCTCCAACTCAAGGGGGGTTCTCCCTATTAGATGTTAGGGATCTAATGGCCCAACCAAACCAAGTCAAGAGCCCCCTAACTCTCTATGTTTACTACTATCAATCAAAATATTGAACAATAGGGTCAGACATGCATCCCGAAGATAAAATTTCCAGGGTATTTTTGGGTAATTTCAAAGGGAAAGTCCCCAAACACATATAATCAAGGAATTATAACGTGATTTCAAACATTAAATATCAACAAAATCGCTTAAAGGATATTGAAAGGAAAAAGGTGATGGAAGATAGAAAGTGCCTTACTTAAATGCTCTAAGGATTTTTCAATAGTTGCTCCAAAAGCTTCACTTCAAGGCCCTTCAAGATCGCCTCCAACAATGCTATACCATCAGCTTCAACAATGTTGCTCCAAAAATATCCTCAAGGTCTTCACAACAAGTTTACTAGAAGTTGCTCCAACAATATATTCAATAAGGTCTTCATTGTCAACTCGTCTCTTGTTTGGGTGCCTTAATGTGAAATGACATGTTTCCAGGACTGAATTCAATGCAAGGCATATTTGAAACTCTAACTTTGTCTTCCGGTGTCTTATTAGAAATTATTTCAGTTTTCATTTTGTGTTTTCAAGTTAGATATTTTTTTCAAGTTTTTACATTTATAATTTTATTGCAATGTGGCAGACTGATCAGAGCAGTGCAGGAACAACCCCGAGACGGGATGATCGTGGAAAGAGGCCAGCAGAAGAACATGTAAAGTGCCAACATTGCTCTATCTTTAGGTATTTTAGTTATTTACATAATTGAAATAATATTAATTTTGTTCAAATATGCAGACACCTAGCCATGGTACGCCTGATGATTCCCTCTTTGAGGAAGAGCTTTCTTCATCCCTATCTCCAATGTTCTTGTTGCGAAAAAAGGCACGAGATGCAAGGTCGGAATTTAATACTTTGATAGATGCGCCTCAAACACCTGAAACAGAAGAGAGGATAAAACAACTTATGAGCCAGCTAGAAACATATCAGGTAATAATAAAAAGTCAAAAGGATATTTTTTTGTTCTACATGAGATGAATTGTGATAGTTTGATTTTTAATTTTTACATTGACTAAACTAACAAAAATTTCTTTTGTATGTAGTGTTTTCTGGCACTTGTTGAACCCGGTGTTGGTGGTAGTGGGACACAAGGGCAAGAGATTGCCCAACAACCCTCTCGTACACCTTCTACTCCTTTAGGTGCTAGCCAAGAAACACACCCTGCCCAAGCAGACACCCAACCAACCGTTGAACGTGTTGGCAATGATGAGGCTGATATGGCCAACTACATTATTGCATTTCCTGGAGCTACACGTGTCAGCTCCACAGGGACCATTAATGGCACATTGTTGGTGAACGATGAGGGTGTCCCTATAAAGCATGTACAACTCCCAGGTAAATTTTAATATTTTAACTATTTCATGTACTTCATCTAAAACATATTTATCATGATTTTTATTTTTAAATTAATGATAATTTTTTTTTTTTTTTTGGTTTTATTCTGTGTAGGAAACAATGAGTTCTACAGGATTTTGGAGAGCCATGCGTTGGTAATTTTTTTCCCAACCATACGCACAGGGTGGAATTCCCAGAATTCCAACCTGAAAAAAGAACTTCTAGATTATCTAGAAGCCCTTTTTGGGGTCGGCACATTTGACAGAAAAGCGGTGGCTCAGGTAGCCTGCAAATATTTGAAATATACCAGGGACACCTATAGGACGCAATTGCAATTTAACCCTAGATATGAGCGTCCTCTCGCAGTTTCAGAGAGTGAGTGGAGAGCACTCATCCATGACGAAAAAGAGAAAAGGGAAAAGAAAGAAGGAAAAATTCCAACTGGACCCGCAAGTAAATTACAACTTTAATTCAATAGCTTTAATTTTCTCTATGTCTAAAATAAAAGTGTGCTACGTCATATATGACTTCAATCTTTTGATGCTAGGTTGCCTGACACCTCAAAGGCAACCAAAGCTAGGATTGAAAAAAAGGGCCATCACAAGCTAGGCCAGGGCGGCTACTTGAAATTAGCTGCAAGAATTGTAATTAAGTAGCTAAACATCTTATAATTAATTGTATTGCCTTCCAACATTTTTGTAATCCTATCAAATATGATTAAAAATACACAATCATATGTAATGTAGGGTGATGACTTCGGAACAGAAACTACAGAGGAAGATAAAAATATCGCTTTCCATTTCGGCTATCAAGCCGTAGTTGAATGTCGCAGAAGCTTGGGGCAGGTCCCAAGATCCAGAATGCCTGATAAGGTAAAACATTAACCTTTAAATATGTTTGTTTTCATCCATAAATTTAATGTCTAACAACTTTGTTTAAATCAGGGGAGCAACACTACCGACGACGCAAATAACCCAGTTTTAGAGCCAAATGTAGATGATCCTCACGTGCAACCCGATCATTGTAGTAGGGACCAGGCCGAAAATGCTACTATCAGTGAGGGACATGATGGTAATTAATTTACACTTATAATTTTTTCTAATTATACCTTGATGGTTGTCCTTATAACGTTTTTTGTTTAAATGATAGAGAATGTTTCCCTTGAGGATCTTACCACCAGAGAGGAAGACAGGGCAACAGTCCCAACGACGACAACTGGTGCACCAGGTAAATAATCTCATTGCAATTTTTTTTATTAATATTACCGAACTATTTCAATGATATTTAAAAACTGACAATTAAAATTTAATATTATCTGTTTTTGTAGGTGATGCCCTGTCACTGGATGAGACCAGACATCGTGACTACGCAACTAGGTCAGCGGCGACAACTGGTGCACTAGGTAAATAATCTCATTGCAATTTTTTTTATTAATATTACCGAACTAGTTCAATGATATTTAAAAACTGACAATTAAAATTTAATATTATCTGTTTTTGTAGGCGATGCCCCGTCACTGGATGAGACCAGACTTCGTGACTACGCAACTAGGTCAGCGGCGACAACTGGTGCACCAGGTAAATAATCTCATTGCAATTTTTTTTATTAATATTACCGAACTAGTTCAATGATATTTAAAAACTGACAATTAAAATTTAATATTATCTGCTTTTGTAGGCGATGCCCCGTCACTGGATGAGCCCAGACATCGTGAATACGCAACTAGGTCAGCAGTGCGGGTTGAAAGGCACGAAACAGGAGCAGAGCACGATGATATTGATGATGTAATTAGGAGCTTTAAAAATAGGAAGAAGAAAAAGAAAATTTGACAATGTAAAATATTGCATTATTATAAGACAAACGTTACCATACTTGGAACATTTTTTTGCGTTATATAAAAAACTCATTTATCATACTATTTTTATGTCAAGCATTAATTGCAATGTTTCCTTGTGTACTTTTTGTTGAATTTTTTTTTTATTAGTTATTGAATATTTTTTTTTATGCTCATGAAAGTAAAAAATGAAATATAGATTGGGTATTGGGGAATTGAGAGTGATGTAAGGGGGGGGGGAGGGGCCATAAGAGCTTCCACCTTCACGTGGTTGGCCCTGTTTAGTAGAGAATAATTTATTGGAGCGACTTAATCTTGGAGCAAACCTCCCTTGATCCAGCGTAGCAACAAAAAAGTCACTGTTGACTTAGTTGCTACTCTTTCAGATCGTGGGAGGCTTGTTCCAAGTTCATGTGACTCCAATAAATTTTTCTTGAAACGAAGAGGAGCTTATTCAGGTATGTTTTGACATTTTCAACATATGGTTCTAACATTATCATAAAAATGCATCTTAGAGTAAAAAATACTACATCAATTACTTGTAGTTATTGTATAGATAATGATGGATTTTGATTGACTTGGCAGTGCAGGTACAAATCCTCTTGCATCATGAGCAATACAACTTGTCAACCAGGGTCGTGTCCAGGATATTTTTGGTTGTGCACTTGACCAGGTTTGTAATGTCACATTTTGTAAGTTCCTTTATAGTTCATAATTCAATATTAAGCTTGTTCATGATTATTATCTAGGTTTTTTGTATGTGTTTTTTCATCTATTTGATTGTAAAGAACTTTGCATGTTTCTTATTGTTCACTATGATTCTCCCATTACCACTCCCAGGATGAATATGAATTTATTGTTACATAGGTTACTTTATTGTTACTATGATTTCTCCATTTACGATTTCATAGGTTACATCATGTAAAGATTTTCTTGCACATGTTGGAATATTGAAAAATTCCAGAACAATGAATGGAGAATAAATCTCCCTTCTTTTAACATAGAGAAAATAAAAATTTATTTGACAGGAGACATAGTTTCAATACTTTGAAAAAAAAATTCTATTCCCTTCAATAACTCAAAAAAAACTATTACACTTCTTCCTCACTGAGAGGGATTACAAAATTATGACTGCTACAAAACGCAGTGCATAAAACCAACTCACTCTCTGTTCAAAACAAACATACTATGTCTCTAAAACACTCTGCTGTGTTTTTCACTTTCGCACTGCTGTGCATACACACTTAAAAATTTACACTCAGTCTTTCACTTTTTACACACTGCTGTGTAATAAAAAATTTATGTATTGTCTATAAAAAAAACTACCAAGATTTTTTGTCCTTTTTATTTTTATATGCCGTAACATATAAAACATATTATAATAAACCCTCTTTTAAAAAAAATAAAATTAAAACTAAATTCTTTGGCCCACCTTTCATTTCGCATATGATATATATATAACATATGTTTAAAACATATGTATATATTAAAGCATACATAAAATTAAATTATCAAAACATTAAAGAACCCTTTCCGTCGGACTTCAAAAGTCTGAATAGATTGAATTTCAAACCAAATTCGCGTTCCAAAATCGGATGCTGACGTCTGCCTAATTTGTAACGTGAATTATCAATCCAATGTGCCTTATAAAAAATTCGGGTCCGATTTTCAGGTTTTCAGATTCCCTTCAATTTCATGCGATCCAATATTAATGCTCCACGTGTCCTCCTTTTGAATTTACAAAACTTGAATTGCGTTAATGCTAGTTGTTGTGTTTAAATACAATCCTGTACAAAAATATGGCTGCGTTCGTCTACAAAAAAAACTTGCAGGAGTTTTAAATGCTGAATTAAATTTCTGGATTATGTGGAAGTTCAAAGAGTGACATAATCCCTTCCCTGCAACTAATATATAAGATAGTGGAAAGTATGGTGAGAGGAAAATGGTGGGATTTATAATCAACCATATTCACTTTGAAAACAATGGGGAATTAAGAGACCATTATACCTAACAAGTCCTTATAAATATTGAAGCCGAGGCACAAATACATGACAACAACCTTTATACGAGAATTATTTTATTTGAGTAAGGGAATAGTAGTTGTAACTTAAGGTTGCAACAATGGTTCCATAAAACAATTACTTGTATCTGACTGCAGTAACTATGGATTAAAGTTGCAAAAAATGTGGCTTGAGGTTGCAAAAGTTGTGACTTGGGGATGCAACATTTGCGACTTAGAATAAAACACATTATATATATATATATATATATATATATATATATATAAAGAGATTATTATACTTGAAAAGTACTTGCCAATATTGAAGTTGAGGCATCGATACACGGTAACAATCTTTATACGAGAATTATTTTATTTGAATAAGGGAACAATAGCTGTAACTTAAGGTTGTAACAACGGTTCCATAGAACATTTTCTTGTATCTATTTGCAGTAACTATGCGTTAAAGTTGCGCCAACTATGGCTTGAGGTTGTAGGAGTTGTGGCTTGGGGATACGATATCCGCGACTTAGAATAAAAAATATTATATATGAAAGAAAGTATATATATTAAGAGATCATTATATGTAACAAGTCCTTGTAAATATTGAAGTTTACGCATAGAGACATGACAACAACCTTTATACGAGAATTATTTTATTTGAGTAATGGAACAACAACAATAACTTAAGGTTGCAACAATGGTTACATAAAACTATTGCTTGTATCTAGTTGTAGTAATTGGGTGTTAAAGTTACAGTAGCTATGCCTATGACTTAGAATAAAACAAATTATATATAAAATAATATATATATATATATATATATATATATATATATATATATATAGAGAGAGAGAGAGAGAGAGAGAGAGAGAGAGAGAGATTAGAAAATATATTACAACAATATTTATTTAACTAGTATGTTAAAAAAATAAAATTTACTCGGTCGCAGGTGTGGGGGCATCTGGAAAGGTATGGATACCAATCCATTTAGAATATACATGGAATCAACACCCAAATCCGTGATTATTTTTTTAATATGGAAGATGTAAAACAAGAGATACATGCCTAAACAAATTAAGAAATGCTAATATTTTGATCACTCACACATTTACATATGCTATTGTCTACGCACCTTCTGTTGGTGGACCATGTTATCCTATTTCTTGCAGGATATAGTAGATAGGACTAGTATGTGAAGACTCATTAGAGATCTAAAATCATTTTGGGTTTCATTTGGAATATAAGTAAACCTACTCAAGTCTACCATCACTTTCAATGATTTGGAAGATATGTTAGAAAAAACAATCAACCAAGTGCACCCATTTCAAATACTTGGGATTTATGTTAAGATTTAATGACTATAGGTATGGAGATTGGTTCTTTCCATATCAAAAAGTGGGAAAAATAATCACAATATGGTTATCCTTGGGTGGCACATTAACCTTAGTAGTCTCCATACCACGATATTGGCATTCCCTAGCTTGTATTCTTGTTGGTATCTTGGGAAATATTAGAAAAAATGCTTTCATTTTATCTATAAGGAAAGGAAAAGCAAAGGAGGCATCCCTATAGTAAAATGGAAATGGATTTCCAAGCCAAAAATCACATGATTTGTTGGATACTAAAGAATATTCATCATTTTTGGAAAGAATTATTTTCCAAGAGTCTTTCGAGAATCATAAAACATTTAGGCTTGTGGCAGGATGTAATAAAATCAAAGTAAATAGGCAAAATTTCATATAAGGATAAATTTTACAAAAGTTCCAACAATTCTTCCCACCATTTATCTTCTGGTATTCTGGTCCGTTGAAGTTTTCTCAATGTTTCATAAGACTCAGTATATCTGAAAAAGGTAGGCTGAATTGGAAAAAAATGCTTTACTTCATGCTCAAGATAAAATAAATTTTGCAATCTGTCATGAAGATTTTTTCCTGTTGGCAATGCTGGTTTTGATGTACTGGTTGAAGAATTGGCCTGATTGTCAGCATACTTGTCCAATTTTTCAACATAGCTTTCAAGGTCCATTAGTTTATCCTTTGAAACTATAGGACTGAGCAATCCTTTTTTCAACAAAATATCAAATCTTTCTCTGAAGGCAATGATTTCTTCTTGCATATCTGAGCACCTTCGTTCTAGATTCTGCATAAGGGTTCTCTTAGTAAAAAATATTTTTATTTCCAAAATTGTTTCGGTCCTGTCCTGAATACCAAGTTCTACAAGTTGGTGTCTGGTTTGAGTGTTTAGAAACTGTATGAGTTGATTGGCTTCCTCAGGCCTATTTCCCAATTCTTCTCTTGTACTTTGAACTTCTTCTATAGCCAATTTGACTAAATCATTCTGTTCATACATAATCTGAATTGAAGACCAGGCATCCTTTATTGATTGGATAATGTTGTCTCAAAGAATTTCATTTATTTCCTTTAAAGTTTTCTCCAATGTGAGATCCTTTTCCAATGCTTTAACCAATTTTTCTAATCTTTTGACCTCTCTTGTTTTATCAGCAACACTCATTTTTGAGAGATCATATCTTTGTTCTAAATTAATAAGCTGTAACTTTGTGTGCTGGAGTTCTGTTACTTGAAGTTTCAATTCATTCATTGACTTTATTAATTCTTCAAAACTCAAATTGGAAGTATTTACCTGTGATAGCTCTGTTGGCTGACCTGTTGTGGATGTACCTGTACCTGTAATTTCCTCTGTTGTTGATGCTGGAATAGTAGACTGCTTGTTATTTAATGCATGTTCAAGCTCTTTTTCTATTTCATTTAGTTGCTCATTCAGTTTCAAAAGCAAGTCCATCATTTCTTCTTGAGAATTTTTCTTTATCATCTCTTCAGTTTGTGGATGTCTTGAAGCTGGCAATTTCAATTGCTTTCTCAAAGCTGCAATATCATCATCTTTTTTCTTGATTAGGGCCTCTATACCTTTGACATCTTTAGAATTGTGACCCAATCTAATGATTATTTCCTCCAATGTCTGTATCCTGTTGTCTTTGGCCTGAGAAGAGGCTTTTTCAAGCTGCAATTATGCATTAGTGTTCTCCAAAGAATCCTGCAACTTCTGAGTTTCCATTGCTTTATTGGTCAGAGTAGAATAGATCATTTCACCAGTCTAATTATGTAACTCAATATGATCTAAAGGATGAATATCCTTTGCTAAGACTTCAAAATTTGTTCTAATATAATCTGCAGTTGTTTGAGGCTGCTGCACTTTTGGTTTGAAGTGACTCATTATCATTTTGCCTTGTTGAATGTCATAAGATGACATTAATATTTCTTGATTCTTAGGAGCCATCTTCAAATACTAATTGTAAACTTGGAGTCTTAGTAGATCATTCCTGGCTTTTATATTAATAAAGGTTTTCTTTATATCTCCTACATCTTTAACTGGTGGTTTGAAAGAAGATATTTCAACACTCTATTGCTTTTGCAGCTCTTTTCTTTGTAAAGTAGTGGATGCCCCACTGACTGTACCTGTTTGTTGACTATCCAAATCTTCTATCTGGCTATCAGGAATTTCCTGAACAAAATCTACTTCTGGAAGAGGATTTAATTTTTGTCTTTTAGCATGAGGCCATTTTGAAGATCCACCAACAGGGGTAGCAACTTCAGCATCTCTCTTCTTGCCTTTTTCTATATTAATAGGAGTTTGTAAAATTGAAATTTTTGGCTCATTGATCTAAATAGGAGGAATTTGTACTTGACCCTATTCTTTAGAAGTCTCAGGTTGCTTTGTCATTGTGAATTTTTCAAATACTTGTATGTCAGGCTCCTTTTCTTTTCCTTTAGATTGTATTGTGGCCAATGCACTGATCTCCTGTAAATTTTGCTGAGAAGTCCCTGTAGAAGAAGGACCAATACCTGGTATCTGCACCTGTCCAAAAGAGTCTAGGTCAAGTATTTTCTCAAGGTCTTTCATTACATTTTCAACATTGACCTGCTCACTATCCTATTCTACCAATGTTCCTTCCATCCATTCATCCATATTGGCATATTGTTCAATTTCTGGAATTTTGTGATGAATGTATGGTGATAGTTTATTTTTCATTCTTCTATCATAGATAAAGCTATTTGGGTCATAAGGCACCCAGTAAAAACTTTTTTGTAATCTGAGATAATATTCTAAGATTCTTTCTTCTTCCTTTCCAGCATCTCTAGAGTTACAAACAAAGGGACCTAATTGACTTTTTATCCTGAGTTGAGCCTTTTTCTTTGAATTGCAGAAATGAACTATATCTGAGTTAATCATCTACCTAAAATACTCTAGTGCAAAGAGTCTCATGGGGAGATATTTGGGCAACATGAATGGGCACAATTCACATCCATATATTCTGATCTCAGTGTGATTTTGATACAAGTACCAGTCACCTACCCTATATTGTTTTGAGAGCTGTAGAATTTTCTTGATTTCATTATTGACTCTAGGAGGGGAAAATCCTGTTAAAAAAGTGGTTGCAGGGTGTACAAATAGGTCAATAAAATCATTATAGGAGTAAGGAGAATCAGAGGAATTATGGGTGATGGCAGACCAAAATATCACAGACCTAGGATTTCCTTTGGCATCAAGTTTCTGAACAAGGAAAGGGAAACTTTCTGATTGGTAATAAATCATGAGATGATATATAACAGAAGAATATTTGAACACTTTTTCATTCTCAAATCTCATGAACTGATCATGGATTTTATCAGTAATGTAGGATGCAAAATCATACTTGACAGCAGGGGACTGTCCAGGGGTAAATACAGACAACAATACTAGGGTTAATTGATCAACATATTCACTAGTATTGAAACCCATGATAAAGGATATCATATTCAGAATAAGCCTGCCCACATCAGTGAAAAAAGTATAACCATAGCGGGGAGGGCCTTTGGGCTGATGCTCTGGTAACATGAAGGTTTGACAAATGCGATTTAACTCTTCATGGGACAAATTGGCAGAATTTTCAAGTAATTCTCCCATGGACAGGGGAGTGAGGGCTTGACTAGGTTGAAATTGCAGCATTTCATTTATCGACTGAGTAGTGATTGGGAAAAGGATTTTCTGACTCAGGGACAAAACTGCTCTTTGATTGGGGTCATACTTTGCATGGCAGTAATGAATTAACTCAGGAAAAATATGGACTGAGGGGAGAAGATACATGGGGAGATTGGATTCCCATAATCCAATAATATCAGAACCGTTTATAAAGTTACCTCTACAGCGGAAAAAGGTTCGAAGAGGATTATCACTAAGAATGAGGTCTTTAATTTGAAAATCTCTATCTGCTAGGGGCAGATAGTCTAAATCTCTGTGAGGGGCATTCAAAGGTGCGACGTTCAAAGCCACTGGAACCTCCATTTCTGGTTCTTGTGGATTCATAAATGAATTTCAGGTTTTTGTGAAGAACAAACACAATTACAAGTTTTGGGAATGCAATTTACAATTCTGGGGATTGAACAAGACCAAATTGAACTCTGTTTCTGTCTTTCATGCGGAATTTAAAACAAAAGTTAGGATTTCACAGAGTTTTAATGGGAATAGGGGTAAATACCTGTTTTTTGGGAGATGAACAGTGATTAAACAGGTACAAGCTATGGCGTATGAACTTTGGATTACTGCTATGCATGTCTTCAGCAAAATACAGTTGATGGCGCTTGACAGTTTGTTTTTGAAATTCTCTGCATGAGACTTTGGTCATTCACAGAATAATGAAAATGACGTGGGAAAATTTGTTTTATTCACAAAGTCCAAAGGGTGACGGGGTTTTATTTATTTATTTAATGGATGACGTCAGCAGGTACGGAGGATGAGTCACGGGAGGCAAGCAGTAAGTGGTTTCCATAGCACCGCTTTTGGGGAAAAGTGGTTTTGGGCGGAAAGCGAGCAATTCCATAGAATGATTGACGCGTGGCATGGCATTGTTTGAAAATCGTCGGGCCATCACGCGTTATTGTTCGGATGTGGATGGATAGCGATATCATTAATAACCGTTGATCTCAGATGGGTTGATCGAACAGCGATGGGGACGTGGAAGTGACAGGGATTTAATATGGAGGGCCCGACGCAATTAAACGTTAATTAATCTCATCGGGGGGAATCTGATTGGCGGAGTTAATTAATCGTGAGGATTAATCAATTTTTTTATAAAAATGCAATAAAGTGATCGGGAAATGATTTAACCAAGGTTAGCGGTTAAGGGAGGTATTGCGGATTTTACAAAGGGTTTATAGTTTTAACCTTGGGAAAGGGAGTCGGGGGATTAAAATACACAGGGGAAGAATTATTTTTGTATTAAAACACATAATAAAACATGTTTTAATTATTTTTTCAATATAATTTTATTATATGATAATTAAATCAGATTAATCTAATTACCATAGGGGGCGGAATTTAATATTACGATATATTTAGCCAAAGGGGGCATAAAGTGGGTTTTTATTTAAACATGTGGGAATAAATAACTTTGGCTAAAATTTATTAATGGGTTTTTGGGGATATTATATAAAAAGGAGTTATATATAATAGGAGAATGTTATTTTTGTAAGGATTTAATACATAAAATCAATGTTAATATGACAAGGGGACAATGTAAACTCAAAATACATTAATATAACTAAGAAAGTGAAGATTTAAAAGAAAATTTCATTATAATCACTTCATCACTTAGACTTGGAATAAAATGTGATTTTGAGGGTTTTTTATGAAATAATGCATAATTTTCCTAAGTAAAATGGGATTTTACTTAGGAAAATATGTTTAGAAATGAGTGAATGTTATGAAGAATGACTTCAAGTACTTAGGCTTTTCCAATTATTGGGTCGAGGGTCCGGTCCCTCCAAAAGTCAAGGAAATGCCTTGAGCCCCTCTAATTTTCAAATACCTTAGTACTTAGGGAAATTAGTGAAATATTTAGGGGAAGATGAGAAGGGAAGTTAATAACTTTGACTTTGCTTTGCTTTGAATTTCTTCCAGTATAGTGTCTGCCTTTGCACTTTGTGATGAAAGTAAATATTAACACATTTAGAGTCATTGTCCATCACATGCAATTCTGCAACATCATCTACCTACCCTACCTACTTTACTCTACCATCTTTTCTTCTTTATTAGGGTGCACTTAGACTGGAAAACCCTTTATCACACTTTCTTTTCTTTTACATGTAGAAATCTATCTAAGTCTAACCTGATTACATCCAAGGGCTCAGACTAAGCTATTGAGCTCCTTTTATTTACTCTACCTATCTACTTATCTACCAAGATTAAACAGTTTGGTCAGATTTTATTCTCTATCTCTAAAACATGAAATTGAAAGATGAAATAGCCAAGCTTAAACTGTTTGACTATTCATAAATTGTTGCATAGGATACAAGTTGCACACAATTTTATTTATTACATAAGAGAAAAAAGTAGTGGCATTTAGACTTGCACACTTTCCTTGGCCTTTCTTTTGGTGGGGTTCATTTTCTTTTACTTTTTTGGCCATTTTTATTCTTTTTACCCTTTGATTTTTCTTTTAGGGTATACCCTCTTTACATTTTTTAAATGTTTTTTATTTTTTGATAATATGGAAAACCTTTGCAACAAGAAAATGTATGAACATATTACATAGCCCATCAAGTCAATCATGAAATATGACACCTATTGGTATAGGATTCTAACACTGGCTCCACTTGGGGACGACTTTTCTTGGTGAAAATTCAAGAAAAACAGGTCAGTTGTCCTCATCCATTGACCTTGGTGAACCTGTAAATATCTTCTGTCTTCTGCAAATTGAAATCTGATCTGAAACTAAAACAACACACAAAAGTTTTCAAACCAACTTAATGAAAAACTAGCTAAAAATTGAAAACTAAAAAAAAATGCTCAAAATTCTAAGCTTATTGGCACTCATCTACCTACTCAATCTACTAAAAATCTTATTGAATCAGGTAATACAAAAATTCCAATGAAGCCAATCAAGTAGTTGTAACAATAAATGGATAACTTGATTGCTTGTGAACAAAATTGGAAGTATATTATGATCATGTGCCTTTATAATAAATGATATGATGTGCAAAGGCCACTTTTGATGTATTTGATCCTTATAGAGAAAACATGTTTGCAGATTTGGGCTAAAAATATTCTCCATATAATCTGATATAGGATCAATAAAAGTATGATGTATGTTATTTACTTCTAGGCCTTCAATGACTGGTTGCTCAGTTGTATTCTGAATATTAAGCCTTGAAACTATTTATTTTGTCTTGTGTTTGAAAGAATAATCATTCTCAATATGCAAGTAAAAATATAGTACAATTTCCTCTTGCTTAGGAGAAGGAAGATTTTCAAAGAATTCTTTAGGATTTCGAAAATTGTATGACTGAATTTGAGAATGCAAAAGTTTAATTTCATTTTCATAATTTTCAAAAATTATCTCAAGAACACATATTTTTAGTTTGGGAGAATATTTTCTTGATTTCAAAAGAAGAAATAAAGCTCTTAAAAAATCCTCATCAAGCTAAAGTTCTAATATCTCATCCCTCAAAATAGCTAGTGATTGTTTTGTGAAATTATCATAATTATCATCATACTGATCATGTAAGTCTAAAAAATCTTCTAAGAACCTTGATTTTCTTAGGAATAGGTTATTTTGTAATAGCTTGCATCTTTTGAGGCTCCAAATTCACTCCTTCCTTTAAAAAAATATGAACCAAATACTCAAATTCTTATTTCCCAAAAGCACATTTGGATATTTTTACATAAAAATGATTGTTCTCAATAATTTATATAACTTTTCCACATGTTTAATAGTGTGGTATTCCCATGATTTATTATAAATATGTGTATTATCAAAGAAAACCAACACAAATTTTATAAGATGGGATCAAACAAAATTATTCTTAAGTCGAGCCCGCCGGACTTCAAACGACGATAAACCATAATTCAAACCAAATTCGCGTTCCAAAATAGCCTACTAACGTCGACCAATTTTGTGACGCAAAAACCAAATGAATTCCGCCCTAATATTTTTTGGGTCCGAAGTTGGGCTGGCGTACGGAGGGAGAGTTGTGACACAAATTTCTTATCAAATTCGCCCTAATATTTTTCGGGTCCGGATTTCCACTGTGCGAGCGGCCTAAACAAATATCTGCTCAAATCAATTTATACCACGTGTCCTCAATCAGAACTTTCCCTACTCCTGGATGCGGGTGCATTCGATGGCATTTAAGGTGATGGGACATGGATGTGGTGATTTCATATCAATCGCATTAAGTTTTAACATTGTTCAATTAAGTTCCAAGGTTTTCATATCTAATCGCATTAATTTTTAACACTGTTCAAGATTAGACCTCCACTCCTATTAGCGATTCTGCATGCTCCAATATGATTCGGCCTTCGGCTCTCATTAATGATCATAGATTAATTATTACGGACATCCTTTGATTGCATTGCAGTTGGGTCGATAAAATGGCATTTCGCTATGGTTTTTCAGACGAGCCGGTTGCTGGGTTACACTGCCTGCTCACTGTGACGAGAAGGAGAAGTGGCCAGCTGAACTGCTGTGTAGACCTTGCTGCATATTTGTATTTCTCTCGGTCTGGTCCTTGTCTGTCTTCCTCTGTTTCTTGGAATTATGCTTCTCTGTCTCCTCTTGTGCCCACTGCTAGTGAGACTACACCCATGCCTC